>JABFEB020000002.1:24076164-24090062 GCA_019775895.2 Stomatorhinus ivindoensis | reverse complement strand
ACTCTACCTCCCCCCAGATTCAGCCATATCATCACTGTCAGGGTAGTTCTGAGACTGCGGGGAGCTGGAGGTAGACATGTCTTCCATATCCGCAGCCCTGAACTGGCCCACTGTCATCCCCAGCTTGCGGGCCCCCTTGGACTTGAGCAGGGCGCTCTGGGGGTGCAGGGCCTGCAGGTGGCGCAGCAGGGAGTCCTGCGTGGCGGCCGTGTGGCCGCAGTCTTCGCACACGTACAGCTTGCTGCGGCGTTCCTTGTAGGCGTACTGCTGAATGATGCCGTGAATTTTCTTCATGTGCGACTCCAGCGAGCAGCGCTGAGTGAAGGCCTTGTCACACTGGTTGCACTTGTACGGCCGCACGCCTGCAGCGCCAGGGAAGGAACATGTGACACGGAATGAGCCAGCGTGTAGCTTGTCAGCACGCTTTAAACCGCCCTGTGACGCATCTGGCTATACAAGTGACTAAACTGTAAGCTGCTGTGGGGGGTAAAAAAAAACTCTCAGCTAACTTGGTTGCAGGGAAAATAATCAATATAATTAAAATGAATAATGACACTAAATAAGCCCGAAGGACTGAAAACAATTCAGAGAAACAGAGGCTGTCTTGAGGATGAAAAAGAGAATCACATAGTGTCAATTCCAACCAGGTCCCTTTACCTACAGTGAAGATAATCCTGGATTAGTAACAACATGTGTGTTTTAAAAGCAGTTTGCGTGTGTCAGTGCTATCAGATTCTGGAGGTTTTAATGCACAAGATCGGGCGTTGCTCTTAGCAGCTGTGCTCAGGAGTATAATTAAATTATAAATGCTCCTGGTGCCTAAAGATGACTTTATTTACATAGTATACTGTACATTGTAAATGCAATTACTTACCACCTGAGTGGATGTCAATAAAGACTTATTGCTTGGAAAATATACAATACAAGGTGGGCCTGGAGCCCGTCCAGATACAAGGCAGTGGATACTCTAGAGAAGGTGCCAGTTCATATCACAGCACACACGCAAACAAAGGGCAATTTAGAGACGGCTGTCAAGCTAAACCGCGAGTCTTTTTACTGTGTGAGAGAGCAGGAATGCCCAGTAGAGAAGTACATGGGGACAAGTCGCCAGTCAGAGCTAGCAAGCGTGGAGGTGCACAGTTACAGCGCCTCTAACTGAGTCACTGGTTTTTCTTATTGGCAATTTATTAACTCAGTTAATATAGTGAGATGTGAATCTGAAGCTAACAAAATGACTGGGTAAAAAATAAGTTTTACTCATCATAAACAGGCGCAATTAGTCAGAGATCATTGCACAATTTGTCCATCTAAACCTCGAAGTAAGTGTGGTGGTGATGTTCAGGGGAGCCCACCTGTATGGGTGCGGACATGCCTCTTGAGGTCGAACGTGTCGTTGAATCCCTTCCCGCAGAAGTTGCATGGGTGCCTCTTAGTCTCATTGTGGCACTTAAGGTGGCGATTTAGCATGCGCTGGAATTGAAAGGTCTTCTGGCATACCTGGCACTCAAACTGGCCTGCGCCGGCAGTGGAAACGGGAGCCGAGATGGGCACCTCACTGGGAAGCTCACCTGTTGTGACCTGCAGAAAGAAAAGGAGACATTGTGATCGAGTGACGCAGCGGTCACAAGAGTGACTATGTCTAGTTTCAGACATACCAATGTACATAACAACTGACTGGCCACTTACGTTTCTCTCCAATAAGTGTCGGTCAGATTGATAACAGTGCATCAGAGAAGTGTGCATTTAGCCTTATGTGTAGGATCCGGGTGCTTAGATTCCACACTTTTATACTACAAGCCGAAATTCCAGAACAACTTACTCTATGCCAGTGTTTCCCAATCTGGCCCTTGGGGACCCGCAGACAGTCCATGTTAATGCTCCCTCCCAGCTCCCTGAACAAAAATGTGGACTGTCTCCTTCTCTGCCATTCTTCCGCAGTCCTCACCTTAATCTTTGAGCGGATGTAGGTGCTGCCCTGTGCCCTCTTCGGACTTTCGAGGTCCGGGCTTTGCCGCTGGCCCTGGGCAGAGCACGACGGGAGCTCGGCCGTGTGGGCATGCCGCAGGGCTTCCTGGGTAATCGTCAGCTGGTATCGGCTCAGCTCGGCAGTACTGGCCTCAGACTCCTCCACGCAGAGAGACGGAACAGTGGACACTTGGGAAGGAGTGAGAGAGAACATACACAATAAATATGCATGGTGTTACAGACCATTTAAACTACAGCAACAAATACTTTTCTCTTTTTATTACGGCTTGTTGCACCTTCACATTTTTACAGGTGAAAAGCTGACACTGGATTATTAAATGGGTACATGTGTCACTTTGAGCTATGCGAGTAAATAGATTGTTTCAGCACGCATAATAAATAACGAGCCATAAAATTAATATGTATTAATCAAGTAAATCTGCACATGTAACAAAAGAATATGTCATAAAAGTCTATATATAGGATACACACACATACACACACAACTGGATGGTCGTTATATAACATTAAAAGATTATGTAATGATAATTCAGTTGTATTTTTTAAATTTTATCATAATATACATTTACTACTGCGCAGCCCACCTGTTTAACTTAAAATACCTTGCTAAGCTTTAGAAGTGGGGAACAGGTGACCCCGTAGGGTGACCGGCTGATGATGGGTGTGCACGAGAAGCAGGACTGTGTGTCTGCTGCCGTCGGTTCGTGTCATTCACTCATGTTACTGCTCTTCCTGTCTGACCAGCCCATCCAGAGGTACAGGCTCACCAGACTTACTCACTCCATACACAGCAATAACTGTCCACACTGCTACACAAAAGGAGCATGAAAAATAAAATACCTGCTCTCACATAACATGGATACCCTTCTGTACCTAGTAGAGTATTATCACACCCGTTTACCATTATCATCGTATCTGTCGCGGTAACAAACCAGTGCGCTTATCCTTGCATCTGTATTAAGTATAAACCTATCTTTTATGTAGCAATGTTAATAGATAAGATCCATGTGTAATATGGAAAAATAATAAAACGCAAGTGAATAAGATGATTGCGACAGTGGGCCTACACATAATTTTTATGCTGAATTTTGTACAGTGTAAAACGATGCAAAATATCGCGAAAGGTAAAGGAACGGTGCAAAAAAATCATATGATCCCCAACTACTTGCGAATCTCAAACTGGTTGTCGGACACCGAATCCATTTGTTGATACTGCCTGAAGTCGATCAGATAAAACTGCAAATTGTCTTGCAAATAAGAGCGGTTGTGTCACTAACGGTATAGGCCTACTGTTAATTCAACTTCGGTGTTTACTTTCACCTCGACAGTTACTAGAGGCTTAAGACTTTTTCTCCGAAAATACGGGTCTCATTTCATACATGTTTAAGTAGCTGAGCACCGTTTTAGAGCAATTGGCGTAATAAGATAAATCGCGACCCCCCCCCCACTACGAACATGTTCATTCTTGCGCCCCCCGCCTCCAATGAGTCAAGCAGCTACGGGCGTGGCAGCCAGAACTCACTGTACAGTTTAAATACACCCGGACAAAACTAATTGATATTGACACTAACAGAAAATGATTGGCCGGGAAGATATTAGTAAGATGAAAGTTGACATATTTATTAAAACGTCATCGCTTGTGATCTTAAATGCAAAGGGGGGGAAGCGATCCGTCAGCACCTGGTCTTTTCCAGTTCAGCCTAATCTCTGCTGTTTACACACCCCTCCCTGCCACGCACCCACACCCGATCCTTGCGTTTCCAACGACAACCGGACAATGGCATCAATAAATTGGGGATGGCTTAGCCTATGGCACAGTGGGGGTTGGGAATATGAATGAAAATGTGTTTTATTATTTTTATCTCATACGCTATGCACAACTGTTGAATAGAAGGCGATTTTAATCGAATTTTATAAATACGTTTAAAAATAAAACAAAAAAAAATCAAAATTCCATTTTAAAACAAAAATGCATACAATCTCTCCGACTGAAGCCATAGCTTTAAGGTGTCTAAAATTTCATCATATTGTAATCTATTTAAATTTTACACATTACAACTGATTTATCCAGCAAGAACTGAAGACCGTGAAGCAAATAAAATTTTAAGTTGTGGAAAAATTATGAATATTATAGGAAGAGAATGCTCCTTTTAACGGTTTTATCATTTTAAATATGGCATTGTTCAATAAAAATAAAGTAAAAATAAATATTCGCGATCAAATAATAAGCAACTTATTTTACGGAAGCGATACAATGAGAACGAAGCCCTAGTTACATTACAGTATAGCACCTTCAAATAGCAATTTATATTCTAATAATTGCTAGTCTTTTTAAGCAGGCAAGTAACTAAGACAATAGTTTAGGATGTTCAGGAAAGTGTTCTTATTGAAAAACAAACAGTAATTTGTATGTTAAAACCATAACTAGCCAATCACTATCAAACTGGCAACTACCTTACTTTTTCACTTCACCTTTTTAGACTGTTACTTTTTAAATTGTCTAGTTATCAAATGTTTTACTTTGGTGGTAGGTCCACGACTATAGTAAGACAATCAATTTACAGGGCTTGGTATCAGTACAGTACAGGAACAATCTGCAAGAAAGGATAAACGCAAAGAAAGAAAAAAAACGCCAGAGGAGTGAAAGTCTACGAGCGAACGGGTCGTGTCGTGTTTACTAAAGGTGTAGTGGAGGGGAAGGCGCGGGTGCGCCGTGCAGTCCGTTATTTCCTTCACTGCACTAAATATTAACCAGACCAGGAGCCGCCAGCAATGCAAAAGCCGATGCACACTTACACCCGCCGAGCTGCAAGCGGGCAGCTCCCCAGATAACAATTGGAGAGTCGGACATACAAGGAACATGCATGAAAAGTAAGTAAACAGTAAGTGTACTTGCCTTGCCTGCAATGCCAGGGGATCACGTTCAGCGGATAAACAAGACAAACCTTGAAGCGTGATGAATACATATAGGACCATTTACGTTGTAATTCAGAAGTTATCGTGAGAATACACAATAAAAGGTGACTGCTATGCCAACCACAGGGAAATTACAGCTGAGTACAATCGACATACCTGTAGCGGTAACAAGTGAAACAGGCACGACTCCCCTGCCAGGTATACAAACTATATAACCGCAAGAACTGAAAGTCTCTTTGAAGCACAGTGCCACTCTATACATACCCCTACGAATTAGAGACGCATTTAATTAATGGACTTCATGGTATCATTATGTACTTTGTGTACAATATATTTCATTTAGCAAATATTGCATTATGTGAAATTCAGTGTGTCAGATAAGCTATTTAACTATAGCCTTTAATGTAGGCTACAGTATAAAACCGTTCGAGTATTGAATTTCTGTTTTGGGCATATTTCTGATTATTTAAACAGGAGATGGCACATTAAAATGAAATAGGCCTATATAAGATACATTATCTTCAATAAATACACCACGTTTAACGTTCCACGAACACCCATAAAAAGCATTGTGCATTGAAATAATTGTAATAATAGATAAAGGTAGTCTCTCTCAAATCACTAGTATTTAAGGTCCATGTTAGAAAAAAAACATCACACATCGGGCCTATGTTAAAAGATATTTCTTCAGATAAATAGGCTACAGTCAGAACTGAACTGTTTATTAGTCTGTTCCGAATTATGGCATTACATGGGCTATTAATGGTACATATACAAATACAGGATTCAAAAACAAAATACGAGATTAAACACATAACACCATTGAACACACACCACATCGCATCATTCTAAGTCAAACGGTCATGCATCAGTACACGAAATATTGCAGGTGCCTTTTGTAAGGAATATCCTAGGCTAAGCTGTTAATTGCACAATCTTGGTAATATTGTTGTTGCCCTCATCTGTTCAAAGTTGAGTATCGTGAATGTAATCGGAGCTCTGCTAAAGTAGTCAATGATTAAATAAGGGCTCTTTTATACGACCGAACATGGAAAGAAGCACTATTGCCAATAAATGAGTGACGATGGTGGCATTCCGTTATGCAATTAGTTTTCTGATGCAGCGTCAACCTGGACTGCACCTGGATGCATCGTATAGGGTCTAGATACTAAAATAAAATGCGTAATACATAAGATTGTTTCTTGAAGTAGTTCATCTGAAGATGACATTCATTTAATTAACGGTGTACCTGAGAGAAACGTCGATTTAGGTGTCGGGTCATAGTAAATGTAAAAACAATCTTAACGCAGTGTGGCCCAAGCAAATCATGTCCGTAGATAGGAGGCAAGTTTCACTCCATAAGGAAGCAAGGCAGGTCTGAAGGTCAACAATGAATCGTAACGGCTCTACAATCCCTTATTTAACGTGTGTACGCACTCGCCTACATGCACTTAAGCAAAACACATCAAGGTTGAGTTACCGCATAAAAATAATGAAACACAACAACAGGGCCTAAAAGAGGTTGAGTTTTCAGTATTATTTGCTGTCAGAAAATGTTTTACAGACACCAACAGAAGACAGAATTGATATAACAATAAATTTTAATTCAGAACTTGATTGTGTTAATAAACATGAAATTCATGAACATGATTATGTGTAATATTTTGCTCTTAATCAAATTATCGGTGTAAAACATTCACACATAGTTCTGCTGTAAATTATGAATATGCATTTTATCGTTTTACCTGGAATGTAAATATCTCCACGCTCGTGATCTGGACGTTCGCTCCAGTTCCGTTTGCCCGGTGAAATACTTGGTTTTTTCACAAGAAAGGCTCGGGGCATGGTTTCTCTGTCTCCTTCTCCGCTACTTTTCAGGTATTAAATCCAACTGTTGATTTCCCGAAATAATGAATAACGAAACCGTGATTTGAAATACCGGAGTCGCCGAAGAAATAAATTTCGTTGCGTTACACTCGACTTAAGTTATATGGATCATTTGCTCTGCTACATTACAGAAAAAAGAGTCTCGGTTTTTTTCAAGCACTCCTCCCTCTTTCTCTTCCTCTACAAACTTAAACACTTTTCCCGTTCTTTAGCCCGATCCCAGTGTGTCTATCTTTTCCTTAATTGTGTCTTTCTTAGCTCTGTTTTAGTTTCATTGATGAGAGGTTTCGTTTAACGGAGGATCGATGCATCCGGACAGGTAGAAGTAATAACGGAGAGAAGTAAAAAGCGCCAGTTACATGTTCGGACCCACACTGCGAATTCAAAGGCTGAAGCGCAGGTACACTACTGAGCAGGAAACAGGTATGACCGCGCATGCGTCTGGAAATAACGGTGACAACAAACCTGATCGAGGCAAGTCGAAGTTCTACCTGTTCGACCGGTTTTCTTCTTCAGCAGCCTGGAAACGGAGAGGGAGAAGCGGTAGACGCAGAAAAAGGCTTTAGCGAGAACGGTAAATTGTGGCGGAGCGCTGTCAAACGTGACATTCACATAAGAAATACACACAACCATGACTATGGCTTATTAACGGCGATACACTTCATTCATATAAGTATTTCATAAAAGACTTCCTTAAGAAGAGGGGCGGAGGTTACATAACTCATAGCTAATAACAGGCTATTTTTGTATGCAGAAGAAAATACACAAAACAATGCAGTGCAATGCACAAGTCATTCACTCAAAACACGCAGAAAAACTTTTGGAAGTTGTTACTGTATTTTGTTTCAGCTGTTATTGTTGCTATTGTGTAATTATTTGTAATACAGCAGTAATGTGCGAGACTAACGTGCGGGAGAGACTGTCTCGTTATGTATAGCTGGTGTGACCAAAGCAAAAACAGATTCTTGATTGGGGCGTGGGTTGTATGCATAGAAAGCGCGGAGGTGTGTGTTTTTGCAAAACCGGTAATGTGAAAGAAGTGTACTGTATTAGGCCTACATATGCTATACACGTGTAATTACTTCTTTTCTTAAAAATTAGTCTAATTTCCACGGCTGCTACCCTGGATATCTGCTGCCGCACCCTATTAACAAATATATACATGTCAGTTTACTTAATTGTATCTCGTGGATTTTGGCCTTTTTTAGTTTGCTCGAATTTTATATTTATATGACAGAAAGGTCCAAAATGATTATTGTTGTTGCTGACGATATTGTTTTTAATAGCAACCAAAAATCAATTATGTGTTTCCAACATATACCTATTCATTTTAATGGGCCTTTCCAAATATAAACTTAAGTATAATCTGGAAAAGAAACTCACATTGTGTGTGATTCGTGATAATCTACTTTTAATTACATCACTACTTTTTCTGGTAGTTGTTATGCTGACATGAGTAACATGTGTGAGACACTATATCATGCAAATTTGAGTTACTAAATGGGGAAGATACACTTGCACCCATAGCCGCCCGGATAGACTCCGGACCCTCCATGACCCTAAATCAGACAATCGGGTACAGAAAATGGACGGATGGATTAAAGGGGAAAGATGTGCTGCTTCGTATTGTGTCATAAGGATGTTGCATCAGCAAACTCATCCATCTGTTTTATATCACTGCTTATCCACAGCATGGTTAAGGGGAGTGTGGGTCCTAGAACGTTTAATTGATGATGCAGGTGACACCCTGGATGAAATTCCAGATTTAAATTAGCTAATGATGAATAGGTAGACCACAGTAAAATATTACATTTTCAAAGCTTCTTATATGAACAATACATTTTTCAATATTATACAATATTTTGGAAAAGAAACATAGAATAACATAAATGATAAAAAGCAGAATCTATCACTTGGACAAAAAGATTACATTAGTTTAAAAGGTAAAAATAGTTAATGACCTTTTTTTTAATTCTTTTGCTTTCTCTGAGGAACTGGTTAAAGGAATCTACCTGATCTGGGTAGACCGCTTAAAGAAACTACTTTCTGAGAATGAGAGAGCCATGCGGGGGGAGAGAGACATTTCGTACAGAAGCCAGAATTAGAGGGAGAGCAACGTGGGTAGGGCAGCTACTCTTCAGAATGAATGGTATGTTACCAGGGCTGTCAGATTGCTCTGCACAAACACACACCTCTCCTTCCTCATCACCCCTAATTCATCAGTCTCCTTTAACTGCTGACTTCTGGCATCTCTTTGTGTCTCTAACAGAAACTGGTTTTAGGGACACCAGAGTCATGTGATCATTCAATTTTGCAGAATTTTTTTGAGAAAAAGTAAATACAACATATTGTGAAAAGTGTAACTGGTATATTTTTCTTACTTACCTTCAAATATATTCCAGTAGTAACTCTGTTAACCTAGGGGCAGTTGTTTGAATTTTTCAGTCCAGGAAACCTCACAGCAGGAACTGAATTAATACACCATCTCTTTTTTTGGAAATGTATACCTTCCCAGGTTGTATTAAGCCAGTCCTAGTGTCTTTGAACTGACCTGGAGCTTGTAGCTAGTTTTATAAACCAAAGTAACATACCATGGCATATGTGAAGCAATTCCATATGATTTTTTTTCTGTAATTATTACTTCATGTTTACTTATTTGCCACTGAATGTAAATTATGTACAATCTCTCAAAAAATAAGTGGCTTCACTTACTGTTTGGGCATGTGACTGTTATCTGATATATCCTCATGTTAACGAACAAGCACAATTCTACGATAAACACACTTTGTTCCTTCAACCACACTTGCGATGTCAGTCTTCAGTCGGCGCGTCGGGTTACGTGTCTGACATTTGAAGTTTCAAAGGTGTGTAGACTGACCAAGTGTTAAGACAGACGCCTGGAAAATATGGGGAGTGGTGCAGAGGAGAAACGGTAGGTGCAGAGAGCAAGAGGAACACACAGGCTGGGTGCCACACTTCAAGCTCAACCTGACTAGCAGCCTTCCAATCTTGCCATTCATCTTCTTTTCCACTCACCATTCTGCTATGAGGATGGATCAGAGAAAAAGTTCACTCATTCATACAAATACCCAATACTTCTGATTAAGTAGTTTACTGATTCCTTGACTTCAGTAAATGTTGTCAGGGTGTTTGATATTTCATTTACTGCTCATTCTATTTTGTTTATTATTCTTTACTCAAATTCACTAAAATGGGTAAATGAGTCACAGGAAGATCTAACTGTAGCCTTTTTCAAAACATGGAAATAGCTTGTACATTATATACCGATGGCTTGGTCCTCCACCTTGGGCTGTTCCCTGCCTTGTGCCTGTAGCCCCTTGCACAGGCTCCAGACCCTTCGAGATGCTGAATAGGTGAAGTGGTTACAGAAAATGGATGGATTATATGCCAAGGTTACTTCATGCGTTTGGGGCAATGCAAACTCCCCAGTCCATCTTCCCAAATTACTGGGAAGAATTTCAGCAATGTTCCAAGCCACTTGTTGGTTGTTTTTAACACATACAGTTACCGCCATTATACAGCTATCCACACCTGTTAGACCTGTTACCTTTAAAGCACTTCACACAAAGCACTGAATTTCTTACGATATTTTTGGAAGTTACTTTTGCTTTCATTTTTTTCCAAAACCACAAGTTACATCCAGAAAATAGTCTTAGAAAAAGTCTTAGACTTAATGCACATCGGCAATATTTGACATATAGACTAATTTTCTGGACAACTATAAATACATAACTCATCAAAAAATTATTTTACCGTGATTGTAGAAGTAGTTGGGTATTATATATATTTTTTGAGAAATATCTATTTTGACATGTTGCTTTTCTTTGATCTCCTGTAACCATTATGTTTTCCCTCACAACAAAGTACAAAGAAACATACTGGGCAGATTACAATACAGTGCATAACCAAAATGGGGGTAGAGATTACATTCAAAGACATCTATGCCACTACATGGAGACGTGGTGATATGAAGTGAAGCTGTCAGTGGTGTCATTACTGGCCCATTTCTGCTTATAGCATTAACATGTCCATTTACCATAACCATATATCCAGCACAGTGATGTCATGAACCTTGAGCCTTCCTGGGAAAATGCAGATCAGGAAGCAGCGCAACATCTGGATGGCATGCCAATGTGCCACAGGGTACCCATTCAAACACTAGGCACAATTTAGAGTCACTAGTTCAACCAACTAAACGTTTTTGGACTTTGCAGGAGGAAACCTGTGTATCCAGTAGAGAGCAGGGCCACACATTAAACCCACAAAACTGGGTGGATGAGTTCAGAGTACTAGTCATGGAGCCCTTATATTAACATACCTTATGACATATTTAAATAAACTTTTAACAAACACTCTTGTCCAAAGTGACATACAAGTAAGGGTTAGAGCCAGTGAGCATCTCATGAGCAGATAATGGCTGTGCTAAGGGACCCAACAGTGATCTGATTATGTTGCTGACCACAGGATATGAACCAATCACCTTCTGAGCCCTGACACAGATCCCTCATTAAATGAACTAAACACCGCTGGTTACACGAATCTTTTTATTCATTAATTTCCAAATGGATTTCCCTTTATTGTCAGAACTTATAATTAATATAATCATAATATTTCTTCCGAGGTTGATTAATTTCTTTTTTGTCAATCTTGCAATTTCACTTTTCATCGGCTCAGATGCTTTATGCATCAACAAATATTTATGCCTGTCTGGTGTTTGGTGCGCCATCTAGTGCATATTTTGTAATATGACAACTCTCCGATTTCCTGCTTCGTCACCGTGAATTCTTAACCTTGACTGTTAGTCAGGGCAGGTTAGAACAAGGCAGGATTTAGGAATCCGAAATACCGTTAGGATTTGGGGCAAGGAGGAGCGTGGGTGGAGGAAATTGATGAAAAAATATAAAATCTGGGATGAGTGTTGTAGTATTTGTACAAAAAATGCTACTGTTCATTACTTACACATGTATATGTAATAACGCCATATACACATCGGTGTTCATGACACGATGACCTGTGGCGTCTTGCAGAAATGGTCTTAAAAGTGGATGGAGGTATGTGAAGGCAAACCAATGAAGGGGCCATAAACAAAGCAATGGAATCTAGCAGGAAGAGACTCTCTAGACTGGACAACTGAACACAAGTATAAGGGATGCAAGTAGAGGTAAGTTATTGACATTGGTACAACATTAGGTATAGAAACTAACTAAAATAACTAAAATGAAGCGGATTGGTTTTAAGTAAAAGCAGCTTGTCTGAAATAAACTTCCATATAAACACCTAGTGACTATCAGGTTAAGCTCACTTTTGGCTCTGGAATCGCTTCAAAGGTAGGTGAGTTATGTGCTCACTGAAGCATTACTGCACATTCCTGTTATCGATCAAGTCCAGCCTTTTCCTCTGATGTCTCATTAACGTTTTCTTTTGGACAGAAATTCCTTTAACGGGACATTTTTGTTCATCGCACCATCCTGTTAATGCACGACACTGCAGTACCTTAAACTTCCTAGAGGCCGGTCTTTATGCAGCTGCCATGTACGACACCATCAAACCACATTCAAAACAGAGAAGGCATTTTGGCTAATCCAACGCTTAATCAAAAAAGGAATATCTTGACCATACAATTGTGCTATATGTATTCAGTTGCAGTCAAATAAGCCATTTACCACAGAAAGTAGGCATGCCTCAAATTGGACATTGTGTACATAGCTGTCACATCAGGGAAGCATTTACATATAGACTTCTGGCTTTTTCAAATTTTCCTGTATCTGTTAATACACATTAGGTTGTGATGCACTAGGTTAAGTAAAGTAGAAGCTAATGGTACTTAGTTGTACTTACTGTGACTTCCAATGTTAACCCAAAGTTTGATCAGACACTAATACCTAGTTAACTGGTATACAGTTGTTCAAATCAGACAGTAGTTCCCCAAACCTGGGCTTTGAAGACATTTCTCCCAAGGCAGCAACAGTAAAATATATATACCATTGCCATCTTGTGGACAGAATCAGTATTGCAGTACAGCACATATCCCAAAAAAATGCACAGAACATGCACCTGGATACATACCTCTGCACAAGTGCCAACCCTAGCAGCCTATCTGATGAATGATGAAAAGATATAAATTAATACAAACCTGGAATGGCAGGGACTCCGTTAAACTCATCCGCCAGTTGCTGTACCGTCAGAAAGTATAACCTGAAAATTTTTTGTGTTTTGGATACGAAGTGTTGTGCTGATTGTGTTCAGTTACGTTCAAGGCCAGGCCTTTGGAGCAGATATGTCTGATGTCAAAGAACAGACAACACGCAAAAGTATTAGTCAAGACAGCTACTGAAAGCCAAGCTATTTTATATCTTTTTCCGCACTCACAGGCCAAAGAAAGCTTACCTGATGCCCCAATTACAGGATGGTCTTGGAGCAACATAATTTAGATACAATATGCAACCATTCAAAGAACAAGAGCTACACAATATAACGGGCATCCCAAGGTTAGTTTAGTGCTTTTTATTAGAGATCAGGGGACGATACAAAACATCCAGCCACGCCGTAAATAGCCATCACTCCATACACACGCTACTGCAATACCTTTATCATTCCATTCTATAGGCTTTTCCAAAAGACAATATTAACTGGTTAATGAACCAAGTTTTTTTTAATCCTCAATGTGCCAAGGTTTGTTTTGGTCTCAAAATGTTTCCAGTTTCATTTTAATATTCTATCTAAATTCTGGAATTTAAATTGACATTCTTAAAAAAAAAAAGCTCCCAGAAATGTTTCAAAACCCATTGCCAGTTGTATAACACCAAGCGTGTCGCTAATAATCCCAACTAAACAAGTTTGGCAAAAAACAAAACAAAAATTAAGAGGAATGAAGTTTCAAATGTAACAGCTGCTGTCCTCACCTCAGTCTAAAGGAATTCTGAAAGAAAAACCTGTTCTCATACACAGTTTAAATTTCAGTTCTACCCTACCCACTTCTAAACCACATTTGTGTTGGTTTTATTTGAGTGAACTGGAATGACAACCAACAATATTGGAAATTAAAACGGTCAGATACCACCCCTCCTGCAGATATTCCACCCCCCCAT
>JABFEB020000002.1:24061435-24076064 GCA_019775895.2 Stomatorhinus ivindoensis | reverse complement strand
AATGAAAAGAAAGATCAGGTGGGATTAGTGTTCAGCAGTTACCTCCATACACACTTTAGAATGAATAGCCATGCCCCAACACAAATATGATTTCTGGTAGGCCCAAAGTGCAACCTGGAGTTAAACTTATAAAGGAAGCCCTTCCAGAGACATCACTGATGAGCCTCCAAGCTTTTCTGCCAAGGACTTCCGGTCCTTGATGTCCTCTGGCCCATTAGCTTGCCACTCATGTTTAATGCCTAAAAAGACAAGACAAAATATTTTACTAGACCTGCATTTCAATACCATACATGCATATGGTGTGTTAGCCAGATACTTCCAGATGAGAAGGGGAGCAAAGTAATAAGCCTAACTTGTAGAGAATTTCCATATCAGGATTAAGACTATACAAATGTACTTCTTGAGCTCAGTGTATGATGACTGATTAACCAAAGGTCACAGCTAGATAAGAAGCTGCCTGCAATAATAGTGAAACCATGTGCAGATGCAGGAAACTAATGGCATGTCAGTTTTATATCAGTGACTTTTCATACAACAAACATTCAGCTGACTTTCAATCCACTCAATGCCATTTTAAAAGCCCGTTTTATATTTAGATAACTAAATACCTAATCTTGTCTGCTGGGAACTAACAGTTCAACCTGCATTTCATCTTCAGTCATCCTTCCAAGCAAAACACTCAATTGTAAGTCAATCTTTAAGGAATTAAAGTGATGCGTCACCAAGCAGCCAACCCTTCCTTTTGAGCTTCTAACCTGAGAATTTCTTCTTGATGGCATCCTTGGAGCTGGCATAGATCATCTTGCTCTTCAGAGGGGCATTCTCAGGGGCCCTAAGACAGAGACAGTGGTTCAGCTCCAAAGGCCCATGAATAAGACATTTAAGGCAACGTATTAAAACACGAGTCAAAACAAAAACCTTTACCAAAAGACGAAGACAAGGTCTTCCTTCTTCGTCTCCCTGGTCTCGTAGGTGGCATCATACAAGCCATAACGGCAGTCATTGGGAGGCAACATGTTGACGAAGTGCAAGTAGGGATCCTTAATGGTGTCTCCAACATCACCCACCAAGATCTCCTTGCCGTCCTCCAGGACAATGCTCTTTTTATCATCACTCAGGCAGAAAAGCACAGCCTTCTTTCTACACTTCT
The DNA here is from genome assembly GCA_019775895.2 of Stomatorhinus ivindoensis. NCBI lineage: Eukaryota > Metazoa > Chordata > Actinopteri > Osteoglossiformes > Mormyridae > Stomatorhinus > Stomatorhinus ivindoensis. Next base: position 24,074,914 of record JABFEB020000002.1, on the reverse strand, counting down.
TGTCCTCCTCAGCTTTACGCACCTTCATGTCATTGAAGGTCTTAATCACATCGTCTGTCACTGTCACTCCGGAGGCCTAGAGGGGCAAGGAGGGTGGTTAGCAATCAATCAGTGATATGCAAATACATGGTTACTCCACTCCTGCCCAGTGCTGAATAGCTACCAAGTCTAAATGACCAGTATGAGGGAAAAAGAAAGACTTGGATTTTTTGTCCCAACATGAACACCTGACACTGAATGAAAAAATATTTCACTCGGGGAAAAAAGATGAATAGGAGCAAGGAGTGACCTAAATGCAACCTTTTCAGGGCAAAGTAAAGCACTAAAGGGCAAAAGATGAAAGAAAGATGCGAAGCACAGCAGAAATTGCCCAAAACTTACCAATTTGTGACATAAGATGAGTACAAAACAGGCAACTTCATGCGTTTCCTTCAATGGTGGCATTATCAAACCTATAAACATGAGTTTCTTTCAATACCAGCTACAGCACACACAGTTGTGTGAGATGTAATCTATGGATAGAGATGTTTTAAAATGTACTACACAACTCAGTGTACTATAAACTTACAGCATACTGAAAGAACAGAATCACTTCCTCAAAAACCTAGATGGGAAAGTATTAAAAGCTTGCAAAGAGCTGAAACACAAAGCATTCAGCTTCCTGTTCATATGCAGCATGTTTGTAAAAGACTGTTTAAAGCTGAAAGCAAATCAGTGATAAGCTGATGGGCAGACTAATTTTCCCCCCCTACATGTAATTCCCAAAACGTAATGTGACAGTACAATGTTCTTCAATAAATCTATTTCATATAAGAAATTACACAGAATGATTACAATGACCCCAAACAAGTGAAAGATAAGCAGTTGGAAGATGATTCCAACGTAAAGTTACTTTCCAGCAATAACATGAACTATGACAAGGGAATAACCTGCCAACTGTGCTCTTCGACAACTGGACTGAGCGTTAAATTATACTAGAATTTTTGTGGAGTAGATATGGCCTCTACTATAAAGCTCTGCAACAATGAATCAATAATCGTCAATAATAAAATAGAAGTCAACTAATTTTGACATTGCTCGGGTGCATTTTAGCTTGCAGAGTAAACAGTATGTCAACATCACCTTCTAGCAATGTTAACGTCGGCATGTTATGCCTAGTTTATATTTCACTACTGTGCATCCATTAGTCTGTAAACGGTTTTGCATCCACGGAAACAGGTCATGTCAGCACATGCGTCCGGCAATGCTACTCCACCAGACCAGCAGGGGGCAAGTGTATTACAATTAACAAATACAAGCAGTGAAGTGAAATAGTAAAGTTTCATGAAGAGGTTTGAAGTTGTTACTAGGCCAAGTACAATCATCAGCAAACAATACGGCAGAGACAGCAGATTTCGTATTTCTATGCTACTGCCACTTTAGAGATTCTCTACATCGTGTAAAGGTTTTACTACAACAGTGACTTAAATACTTAATGTTTTTTTTAAAAAGCATTTACTTTTCTTTAAACCCGTTTTGGCCAAAATCATGAATTAGTCACATGATGAATTATCAAAATCATTTTTTGCAGCCCTCGTTGCCATAAATCTGATGATTTTGTCTGTCAGTCTCTAAACACACATTTCAAAACCTCTCAAATCACTCCAAAATACCCATGCACTTCACTAATTTGGCTTACCAATATTTCAAGAAGTCAATTATTAAAACAAGCTGTCAGTTAAATAAGTGGAATGGTAAGAGTATACAGAATCAAAGCTGGATTCCAGTAGCAATCCAAGAAATCTTGTTTCCCAAAAGGTAGCTATTGCATAATTTTTATGAATTCTGAAGAGAACATTTTTCCTAAACATATACATACAGAAAAACTGCTCTTCTCAGGTGAAATCTTTTGCCCAGAGCAGTAGGATGCTAGTTAAGTCTGCCATTTAAGAGTGTACTATTTTTAAAGATGTAAAACTAGATCGTACAAAACCATATACTGCAAGTAATTAAGTAATTTTAGCATTGCAATGCACCGTGTGCAGCATACATTAATACTTAATACATTAAGGATTTTAGCAACTTGAATATTTTAATTTAAATGTTTTATGGATGAGAATGTTAAGCATGCAAGATGTTACAACACCTACAACTATGAAAAACTTAATACTAAACAGCTCCATATATAGTTTAAACTATTGAAATAAAATGCACTATTCAGTGCAACAATCATATCCATTATTCAATTTGTCTGGGATGAAAATCTTTAAAATAAGAGCATAAAGGCATTTACACATATACAAAAGCCCTGCAGACATTATCAATGAATTGTATAAGGTATGTAAATGCTGCAAATGAATGTCAAAATACTTCAAGTTGCATAGTTTTTTAAATATCTGCCATAAACAAAACCAATACTGGAACTTATCTCCAAACTATTGACTAGACTGGATAGTTTCAGTCTTTCCAATTAGCCTTCAAGAAGCGCTTCACCCATATAGAAATGTATATAAAAACGACAAATTTTGTTATTACTCCAAGTTTTGGAAACATCAGGTGCTCAGATAGTAACAGCGCATGATTTCAGGGTACTGAAAAATCTTACCACTGGCTAAGCACACTAATCAAATGAAGATCATCAGGAAGCATTAAGTCAGCAATGCTGCAAGTTTGTCTGGAGGAGGCATGCAGGCACTACATGAATTCATTGTATCATGGGCTGCTACTACAGACAACAGGGCTTTAGTGGTGCTTAGTCAAGCAAATCTCAATCACAATGCATGAGACTAAGGACTTCTGATTTTCATTAAGACAAAAGCAGATAAAAGTCGAGTAAAACAATGTACTATGCAACTGCAAATCACAACCGTAAAATATCAACCAGCATTGCACCAGCCACATGTTTTCAGCATGAAAAGAGGACAAAGCTTATTTGGCAGATGGTTCTGCATTACTTGAGCTTGTCTACAGTTGAATACTACACAACTAACCACCAAATTAAATCTAATGGGCACCAGACTACAGAATCGGATTGATCCGCCAGAGTGTATCTAATCTGTAAATCCCCAGTGCAGGGAAAGTTGTTTCAAGGAGCACCTCAACAATTACCTGTGTACAAGCTGCCAAGCAAGGATTTAAGACAGCAGGAAATGGTTATAAACAAGATAATGCTTAAAAAGTTAAGGATCAAAGTTTTTCCATATTTCTCCAGGTTGAGTCTGAACAAATTCAAAGGAAAGAATTGTTTAATGAAGCGAATCTGAAAAATGTGCTAAATATTCCGCTCAGTCTTCCGTGTCCTGTTTGTCCGCGGCCAATACGAGTATGACGGCATTTAAATCCGTAGTATAAAAACTCCAAAGACCAATACGCGGAGTGCAATTTAAAATAACCATTAACAAACCAAAGGTTTCGATTCCTACAAAATGCGTTACCGTGTGCAACTATCTGCCCGTTACTAAAATTACTTGTGATAGTTTGGGTATACTGCAAGAATTTCGGTTGAGTCGTTTGACTTGACCAAGACTAACACTGATTTCGGGGTGAGCGAGTCAGTGGTGACACTGCAACATAGGAAACGTAGTCGGAAGAGGCTACAAAACTTCCCTAATTTAGCCTTTCGGATTCTCTGACTGGACGAACACACACCTGCCACCGTCCCCCTCAAGATATCGGAAATTCAGCCGATTAACATACGGCAAATTGGATACTCAAAGGCGCCACCATCCTACCCCGACAGCCCAAACCATGGCGACCGATTTGCAGTTATGCTAACGGCTAGACAGACACGAAACAAAACCGGAAATAAAAGGAAAAAAGGCTGAGTACAAGTATGGCGAAGAGAGCCGATACCGGTACCAACACCTGCTCGAGACGCGCATGCGCACGCAACTAGGCCCAAAGACGGCGAATGCAATGATTTAACACACTATTACATTTTCAAAAGCAACGACGACGACAAACTCGCTACAAAGGCCAAAAGACCCTAACTTTTTTTAACCTTTGGAAGCATGTGGTTTTTTAATTGCTATTGGAAGAAAGCAAAGAAGGGATGGGAGATCGAATAGCATGGCTTCTGAGATTATAACGTCGTGAAATTTAGTGAATGGCTGCAGAGCACATGGTACAGAATCGCACATTCAAGTGGTAATTCTGAACAACTGCAAATTTGACTGGCAGCAATGCCCACTGTGCCGCATCAACTGGTCAGCCGAAACAGCTTAAGTTAACCTTGAACCTTGACGGGCAGGCTTGGCCACCGACGCGGCTTGTCAAAGTTGCCTGTGCGCAACCAGGAAGTCGGTCAAGCCACTTCAGAAGGCAGCCAAACGCCAGGTCTCTCCCGAAGAGCCGACGTAGGGTTGCTCAAGTCATTAGACGTCACCTTATGTGCATTGGCTAACATAAGTGCCGAAGTAAAATATGTCGGAGATGCCACGGAAACATGGGACCCCGATCTTAGAGCGAAAAGTAGATTAGGGTGGGGCCGTCGGCGCAGCGTTACTCCGTGTGAGAATCGGCCACATTAGCTAAAAACTGCAGCTACGGCCGCCTGCAAAGTCAAACAGATCAGCTGAAATACCGACAATCAATACGCGAAATTGGCAAACGTTGTGCACCGGGCAGTTAACCGCTCAGTCGCCCACACAGTCAAAAAGTCACAAAAGAAAAACAAAGCAATCCATTTCCAAGCCGAGACAGACTTAATTTACTCAAATCCGACGAGCCGGAGAACGGGTGGCAGACTGAGGTGGAGGTCTGTCGACTCATTTTAATAAGACGCCAAAACAGATCGAGACATACCGAGCTAGGCCTCGACTTGCCCGGAGAGAACGAAAACGAGGAAATGGCGCCAGTTTTCTCGTCGTTTTGTTGCTTCCGTTAAATACCGTTATACATATATGGTTTAATTAAGTAAGCAAGGGGGAGAAACAGCTACAAAATATATTCCCCGCATCACTTAATTCGCACACAAATATTTTATAAAAAGTAGGAACTCAGATTAGTCACCACCTGACTTGTTTTCTGTCAAGTGCATAGCCAGTGGAAGAGAGAGAGAGAAAACAAGCAAGCAAAACTAGGAAGTGCTCTACTGCAGCTCTAATACATGCGGGCTATTACAGCACAAAAACCAAAACCCGCTACATAGCTAAAGCACTAGAAAACATCTGAATTATGTGTCGTTATACACATATATTCCGAAACGAGGGCAGAGACGTTAAAATGTGAACGTACCATGGTAATATCTCTGTATGGTTTCGTCGGCTTCTGGCACGCGATTGAATGAGCTCGAGTGCAGTGCCTCAGTATGACTCGCTACGCCTCGCGGACGCGCCCAGCTGTGCGTGCTTCGCAGCTGTGGGTGGGAGCGCACATCCGGGTTTGGAGACCCTGTGCTTCAATCAGAGAGGATAGTGGGAACTGAGGTTTGTCTAGGAGATACTGATATAATTTAAATGCGGCGAATGTGTACTGCAATGCCAAAATCCAGGTTTTAAATGCTTAAGAATATATAAGGGCCGACATCACGATCTCAATGATTATGACGTATGAATCTTTCATTGTACTGTACAAAACACGAGCATGGGGTTAAACTAATGCTTATCATACAGAATATTGACGTGCGATGTAGATCGAGAAATATTAAGGGCATCGGCATACTTAATCAGAGAGTTTATAATGACGAAATCTAGGCCTGCTGTATTTTCAGAAAAGATGTGATATAGTACAGATTTCCAAGTACAGGAAAGTAAACAGGAAACTGGACAGTCAGTTTAAAAGAGTAAGAAAATAGTATTTTGTGAAGAAACGTGCACAGTGAAAGGTTTCAGTCACTGCAACTTCTCCTACATTGAAATGACATTACGGATGCATATTTTGGTTGCCAACGATTTTTGATATTGCAAATACCACTTGCTTAACTGCAATTAGCTGTAGTTAATTTATATCGTATTAGTCAGCCTTTTGCTAGCTCGTACCGTTGTATTAGTAAATGACTGAAGACTAGCTCATTTTTGCACAGAAAAAAGTTGATAAACTACGCTTTTTTATCAGTAGGAACTAGGTACAATTAAGAAGCCAAACAAAGTTAACACACATCTACGTATATGTATCATTTTCACATTTTTAATCAGGCTCCTTTTCCTTGGGTCTTTCGGTTGCCCAAAACCACATTTAAAGAACGGATCAACGTAGTTACGTTTGACTATTCTGAAGGATACCACAGTTCCGCCCTCGTGCTTCTCCCTTTAAGGCGTCTGAACTCGCTTCCAAATAAGGAAGCGAATAGTAGCACCGTTGGCGTGCGCGCGCCCCACGCTACTGCTCTAGCGCCGTGCGGATTGTGGCGTCGATTGCCATATAAGGTAATAAGCCATCGCAGATCTGAAGCGAAGTTCAGCAGTTGAGCAGCGTGTTGAGGAAAGGGAACCGCAGAACCCGACGAGAGGCGGGACAGCGCCCGCAGTAGACGAGATAACTGTAGAATGGAGGATATAACTTCCGCATTTTAAATAGGAGACGAGTTTTTGTACCGTTTTGTCAAATGTTATCTTTGATCTGATGTATTGCTCCGAAGTTATAACCAAGTAGAAAAAAATTATAAAAATGAAACATTTCTCAACATGGATTAAATCTCTGTAAAACCAATTCGAAACTAAGTTTTACTAGTACTAGTAAAAACTGTCGTTTTGTGTTTAGTTCAATGCTGACACCTAGTGTTCTGAAGTACAAATGTAAATGAGTTTAAGGAGCAGCGATTTGCATGAAAATGATCGTAAAAATAAGTAGGCACTTTGATTCATTTTAAACATTCTCATTTTATTTAGCTCAGAAGCTTTTACTCCTTTCAGTAACAATTCCAGTAAACAACGATATAATACAGTATATGCTCTTAACGTGTAAGCTGATTTGGACAAAATAATAAATTTACATTTAACATCGGTAAAGCCAGGAGAGAAAGAAAGCTGAGTAAATACATTTAATGCATATGTTTTTATTACATAAATGAATAAACTTTACATTTAAACAAAGAGTAAAAAGTGCAAAGAGTATCAAAGTTAATGAACAATACCCACATCATTTACATGTGCAACTTTACAAGATGATATAAGACTTGAATGCAACATGTTGTGGAATGTGATATACAAAGTAATTAAATAAAAAATATATATAAACATTACTGCTTAGTTACGAGGGGTGTTTTGCAGCTGGAATTCATTTTCTATATTATGAAATATAAACCTTTTAACTGGTCCTTCACTACTTAAAATCTCAGTTCATTTAAGATGTACTTTATGTGATTTACTGAAACGATATAACCAAAATATTATAGAATATGTGATGATTTAAAATGAATCTTGATATACGGCAGAGTTGAGTTCCTTAAAGACAGGAATGGAGTCAGAGTTAACAGACAGTATGTAACAATCTAAGTAGCGGACCAATTCTCATGCAATAAAAATATCATGACACTTTAAATGGATGCATTATGAGTATACACACACCCAACCTGTATGTGGAAAGTTTGTTTTTTAATCTAATTGCTAAACATAAGAATTAAATTACTGAATACTACAGCGGAAAAACAGCCTTAAGCAGAAAAAAAGTTCATAGAAAAACGCAGCACCTGATTATTACCCTGGGAGTACTGCTATAATTATGAATAAAGGCACATTGTGTAAAATACAAGGCATTAATGCAACATGGTGCCAGATCCAATTTAAGGCACATATGGACATTAAATTATTAAATTACATAGTAAACCGGTGTTTAAATTATAAGTAATCATTTGCAGATGAAACCCAGATAAAACATATTTTGATATTACAGTCACACAACCCAAAGATTGTGGTGACAAAGCTAACTCACCATTGTTTGGTGTGCTAAATGCACCTACTTCCTAGTTTTGAATTTTCTAATCAACAAACACCAGTGCCCGTGAGACAGGGTAACAGCTTAAGGCAGCATGAATGCATAGCAGTACAAAATTACATTCTTTGGGTTCTAAGACGGAGCTCTGCAGTACACCTGGCATTAAAGTTTAAAGCTGGATAGTGCTGTAGGTTGCCACGCTTTTGTGCTGGTGAAATGGTATTACTGTCGTTGCCACATAGTGTATTGTGGTGTGTAAAGGTGTCAATAATCAACTAAGATTTTAGAGCCCGTTTACGACCAGACACTAGTGCTGTTTCTCTCTTGGTATCCATTTTGTGTATCACTATGTTATTATGTGAGCCATGAATGTCACCTGGCTGCCAGTGAGCTTTATTGGGGAACCTAACTTTGTTTCTTCTGTTGCACCACTGCTGGCATTCTGGACATGTTTAATACCACTGTAGTCTGAAAAAAAGAGAGAAGGAAAAAAATATAATCAGCAGTACACACACACACAGACACAGGGATGGACATAACTGGTATGCAAGTATGCTTTCACCTTTAAGAATGATAAGTGTGACAATCGATTGTGAAAGTGCAAATGCGTACTGATTTCATGTGCATTTACGCTGCTATGACAAGAAAATACCTTGCATTTTAACCCGCATACCTCAAATGAAATGGAGTTAGCATATAAAGATTAAATGCATTATATTTTGTTTTCATATCAGCGCATATACACACATGTATACACACACACATATAAAAGACAGACAGACAGACACACACTATTTGGATAAAAGTATTTGGATACCTGCATGGCCATTACACCATCAGAAGAACTTTCATGACATCTCATTCTAAATCCATAGGTATCAATATGGAGTTGCCCCTGCCCCTTTGCAGCTATAACAGCTGCCACTCTTCTGGGAAGGCTTTTCTGAGTGTGTCTGAGAATTTTGCCCATTCATCCTGAAGACCATTTGGGAGGTCAGGCACTGATGCTGGATGTGAAGGCCCGACTCAAAATCTCCAACCCAGTTCATCCCAAAGGTGTTTGTTGGGGGTTCTGTGTGGGCCAGTCAAGTTCGTTCATATCAAACTCACCCAAACAAGTCCTTATGGATCTCGCTTTGTGCACTGGGGCACAGTCATGCTAGAACAGAAAATGACCTTCCCCAAACTGTTCCCACAAACTTTGAAGCATAGAATTCTCAAAAATGTCTTGATATGCATATCAACCTCCTGTGGGTGTAATGGCCAGGTGTGTCAGTGCTTTTGTCTGTATTGTGTACATATAAAATCCCGAAGTTACACTAATGTATTGCATTAGCCAATTACGTTCATGGTAATTTGGGAAGGAATGCACACCCACTCTGCATGACACTCATTTAAAGGGCATGTATTCATTCATTCAGAAATGGTGCATCAAGTATGTTTATAGCTTGAACTGAGATCTTTCTGATTTCATGGGACTGCATGGCCTCAATATTTGTAAAAGACTTAAATTCTCACTCCTTCATGAATGCAGTTATGCTTTTATTTGAAAGTCTAATCTAGTCTGATCTGATCGATTCAATTGGTAAAGTGCATTTTCACATTACCTAACTAATTAAAGGACTGATTGGTTGAGTAGTCCTCACACTTAGGTTTGATCAGCAGCCCTAAAGGTTATCCCAAAAACCTGCATATACACTAGCCCTTTGAGGATAAGACAGGCCACCCCCGTTTTAATGTGATGTGACCTTTGGAAGGGAACTTACCTGTTCCAGTAGTACCCCGGCAGCTTGGTCTATTGCACTACCAAGCCCACGATATTTTCCAGAATAACGTATGAAGGCCCAAGTGAGCATGGCAGTCATGGCCAGGCCCAGGACAAGGTCACACAGAGACGCCATACTGGCCAATCCAATGAACAGCAGCAGGCCCGACAGAACGTACAGGAAGCACACAAGGACAAACAGCACTGCAGGCGTTCGGAATGCACTGAAGACGTTCTTGGACTTTTAGCGGGAAAAAAAAGAAGCTAAATCAGTGATACAATGTTAATCATTCATCAGTTACACTCCACATATTGACTAAGAATTGGTTTATCCTAGGTATATAAAAATCCACCAAACTCCTTTTCCAGTACAGTTTCATGGGAGTACATTAGAAATAAAAAAGCATTTTCCTATGTATCCACAGTGCTAATATTGAATAGACCAGCGTTTCCCAACCCAGCCCTCGGGGAGCAGCAGACAGTCCACAATTTTGCTTGGGAGCTGGGAAGGAACAAAAACGTGGACCGTATGTGGGTCCCCGAGGACTGGGTTGGGAAACACTGGACTAGATGGTGACACTGCTTCACAGTTGAATCTGCACCTCACCTCATTGTGTTTGCCGAAAGACTGCCACATCTCCTCCAGCTCCTTCTCCAAATGGGTGTAGTAGCGCTCACAGAACTCCTGACCCCCCATTTTTTTGGTGGACGTGAAGAGATCCAGTGACTCCTGGAGGCAGAACTGATGCTTTTCCTCTAAGGAGTCCGGTGAGACATAGGGCAAGTCCCCACCACAGACCTAGTATGGACAGAAAGTGAGAAGGGAGTCAAAGACAGTCATACAACAACATTTTAAACAGATAAACAATAGATTTAATTCTTAGTTATTGCAGGAAAGTCATAGAGGCTGCATTCACACTGGGGATTTGACAGGATGTATTAAGACACAACCAGGTCATAAACACAGCGTTTTTACTGCTGTCTTTACATCGCAGCTATATTTAACGGTTCACAGCACACCTAGAACAACAGTTGCAACTTTTGTTTGTGTTATATTTATGGAACTGACTGCAGGTTAGATCCTCAGGTAGTGCATTTGAGCTGTACTCAAAAGGTTCACCAAAAAGGTCTCATTTCCTCGGACATACGCTCTTAACTCTCATATTGTCCTCACAGGTACATGAATGTACTAACCTTCTCCATGTTCTTATAATATTGATCTTTGGCCGCTGCCACTGCTGCTAGGTTGTTAGCCTCTGCTGTTGCCTAAAAGAGAAGGACAGCTTTATCACTGTTTTTGAAATGGGGCCTGGAATAAAACAGCACAAAATCAGCTGGCTGCATATCACTGACAAAGTACCACCCAGCCGGATACCCTGAACAGAAATGCAAACAGGAATTCTCACATGAACAATACTTTCATTCAGTTTTCAGTCGAACATGCTGAAATCTTACCTTTGTTGCAAACCAAGCCATTAATTACATGTATGAGTATTAGTAGTCCACCGTATTAAATTGAATGCACAGATCACGTACAACCCTGTACCCGATTAATCTCTAAAAGACACGTGGATGGATAGACATCCATTGTCATTTTTTTTTTAAATGTACATGCTGATAAGACAGCAGTGATTCTATAATTTGAATCATCTAGGGAATCTAACATGCAGTCAGAAAAAGGGAATAAATGCTCTTATCCAATCTGTCTGTCAATAAAGCAGAAAATTAATATTTGGCCAGAAGCTACTGCTCTGTGCAATGAGTGTAAAGGTGAAATCAACACTGAATAGTCTCTGCAACAGAAAGGTGCCAAAGCTCTAGTGGAAGCAGCAGTAATGTGACTAAGTACCAGCAGCATGGATTTTGGATGGGGAAGGTCCTCGCCTTGGTAGATCTTTATGTACGCCTAAAGACAAAAAAGTAAAAACAGCTGTGACCCACCACAGCAGGAAACAGTGACAGTACATCTTCAGCAGCTGCATCAGGGAGAGTAACAGGCGTGATCACCGCCTCACCTTAAAATACTCGACCAGACCTCTACATGTGACCTTGTTGCCATTGATCTCCTTTTCAGCCAGGCTGGCTGGCTTCAGCAGTGTAGGAATTAGGGTACGGAGCTCGTCCTTAAACTCCTGGGCCACGTCTGAAAGCAATTAAACAGCCAATCGCGGTACAAATTTAGCACGTGTAAAAATGGTTTTACGCCATTTCATTTCACCGTATGCCTGCATATTTTTCAACGACAGTGAAGTTTGACTTGTCTTGACCTGAAGTGTGCAGGGATACCACTGCTTGACGACAGTCAGGAATGTGCAGGACAGACGTCACCACGAACCGTGTGGAAGTGATGGAAAGGCAGCCGTAGTACCTCTTAGCTGCCCCCGGAAAGCGGGGCTGGTGGCCACCTTCAGCCCTGGGTGTGGCAGCAGGAAGCAGGAAATGGAGTTGAAGCAGGAGTGGATGTGCTCTCTCACTGACTGCAGCTCCTCGTGCTGGGACTCTTTTACCTACATGATGGCACATACACACACATTAGCGGCCCTTCTACTGATACACACACATTAGCGGCCCTTCTACTGATACACACACACACACTCTATTTAAGCGCTTCTGCAAACTTTGTAGTCATAATGACAGCAACTGGCTGCCAGACATGCGGGGTGGCACTGAGCAATCAGTGAGGATGGTACAACTTTAGCTGTCAAATGTCTGCCTGTTTAGAAACAGATATTCAAAAATATGATCTTCAGTAAAAAAAAAAATCTACCCTGGCTGAGGTTCCTGGTGATTATGCCAATTAAATAAAGACTTGCCTTATATTTCTGAAGGGTTATCAAATATCGAAATTCACACTAACATAATTCATTTCAGTTCCATAAATATTTTCTCTGACTTCGATTATCCTACATAAATGATCAGTTAAACAATAATTCATTATTTATACTGTGACTCCAGTGTAATTTTAAAATACTCTGATGTTAAATGATTTGCCTGGGGTTTTACTGAGCCGCAACAACCACGCTGCTCACTGTGAACTTCACCATGGCCAGAGCGGTGACCGAATACATATCATGTCTAAAGGTCACTCATGGTGTATGTGCAAGATCACAAATTCATACAAGCCCCCAAGATTCACCCTATTTTCCAACACAAACATGCTCTTTGAATGACAAAAGATAAGTATTAAAATCTACATAGCGTCTCCTATGTACCATCAAAGGACTACAAAACATCCCAAATGCTGCAGACTATGCTAATATTTTAAGAAAATACCAGTACTACTAATAAATAAAATTGCATAGAAACCCATTAGACCTATGATGCCATATATAACTGTACTGGTTTCCAAACATCTACCTGCAAGCGTTTGTCCAAGAAGTCACTGCCCCCCTTCAGTCCATAGGGATACTCGTAGGGGAAACTCCAATCTCTGACGAGGAACATTAGGGACTGGGTTTGCGGGGGGGTGAGGTACAAGAAAAGTGAAATAACTGAATTATTACACATCCTCACAGCATGTAAACTGGCACCAAAATGTTAGCCCTAGGAAACTCAATGCTGTGTGCCACCACGATGGAGTGTGACCGTGACGTCGCTGTGACTCAGACTGCAGCCACCACAGCCCCCAGCCTGCTCTGCCGCTTTGCATCTCTGGGCATATGTTGTGGTTTGTCCACTTTGTTAACAGATAGCGTGGGGGAATTAGCACTGCTGCTAGTTTACACTGATGGGCTATTACACAGCATAAACACTAGTCCAGGACTCTCCAAATCCGGTCCTGGAGAACTACTATCCAGTAGGTTTTCTATCCTACTTGGCTTCTGATGAGCCACACCTGCTCCTGGTATTTACCTGAGAACAGG
>JABFEB020000002.1:24024502-24042477 GCA_019775895.2 Stomatorhinus ivindoensis | reverse complement strand
ATGGATGGATGGACTTGAGCTGGACTAACTTAACCTTTCTTAACCCCTCTGTTGTGTGTTTGAATCCAGTCTCCTGTGTTTTTGTTTCATTTGTATGAGTTTTCTAGTTCCTGTGTCTTGTGATTTGTATTTGGTTTTGGTTTCATTCTTTGTGCCTGTGCTTGTGTTTTTGTCTGTCTGTTAGTCCCCTAGTTTAGTTTCTGTTTCCTTGTTTCAGTCAGTGTCTTAGTTTTCTCTTCCTAATTCCCGAGTTAATTAGTTCCACCTGTTCTTGTGCTTGTCCTTGTGTGTTTCCTGATTGCTCGTTGCTCTGCATCCTCCCTGATTGGTTAATTGTCTACGTCTCACTCCTGCTGTCTCGTTACCCAGTTCAGTTTTCATATTTAAGTTCCTGTCTGAGTTCAGCTCCCCAGTGGTTCATTGTTTGTATGCTGTTAAAGGTCTGTATGTTACTGAAGTATATCTGTTATCTCCCTGACCACCCCTTGTTGTCCTGACCCATTTGTAGTCGTCTTTGTTTTACTTTGACTCCTTGTGGACTGGTTTGGTTTTGTAGTGTTTCCCAGTGTCCCCTGTCCTCGTTTAATAAACCCCTGTCCTGTGAGTTGCCAGTGGGTCATCCACCTCTCTGCCTGCATCATGCCTCGCCATTGCCCCTAGTCTGTCCTGATCCTTGACAGGAAGAGCATGTGCTCCCTTGTGCCCTGTGCTCCCTAAATATGCTCCACACTTGTTATGATGCTGCACTGGATAAGAAACTGTGGAAAATGTTTGACTTATGAATGTAAATGATGTGTACTTATCAGCACTACTTGATTATGGTGAGCAGAGAAATTTAATTGAACTTTGTTCTTCAATTATCACAAAGACAGGTAGTTGGGAGTCATGAAGATTATATTGATATCTTTTTATACGATTTAGAGAACACATTTTGAGAACATGATATAATACACATAGGTTGAGTCCAGTTACAGAAAGAAAGGAAATGTGGAGACAGACAGGGTACCATGTGCGTTTCTGGTAAAAGTTTAATTTCCCTTGGGTTCTTTGCAATTTAATCAGACAGAGAGGGAGACTGTGTGATGGGTACAGTGAATCCATGCTGTTACCACAAACTATTCCTCAAGCTTAAGTATTGAACTTGATGTATTAGCAAATATGATGTGACAATGCACCTTTATGGGTATTCGTCTGAACCTTTTAAAGGAAAAGTGTCGGAGAAGGTGTGTTGTGACGACTAAGTTTCAATTGGCTTGCATAGTCTTTACCTTTGACCTACACTGTATTTTCGTGACCGGCTGCAGGGAACGATACACTCTACAATCTGGTCCCCAGCTATTTTTCCCCAGGGACAAATTCAATCAGCAACACAAAGCTAAGGTTCTCTACGTCCTTGGAAAAAAATGCAGACCCTGGGGTGATGCCGACAGTAAAATTTGCGGGGATCCGGATTCATTTTTGCCTCGGGCCAGATGCAAATCGGAGTCCGCACGTTGGTGATCACTAGTCCACAATAGCAGTCTATAGCCCATACAAAAGCAAAATGTTCAGGAAATTAGATACCAGCATGACACATCAAACAAAAACATAAGAAACTCCCCACTTTCGCTCATGAAACCTGACTCATACGAGCTCACTGCTTTTATTTATATAATATATTCATTTGAGTAATAAAGATGAATTCATGATAATTCTGAATCATATCTTATTTAATAGTGAAATCCAGGTAGATAACTTGATTGTGCTATATGCTGTTGTATTTTTGAGGAAATGTCTTTTTTGTACTTGCATAAATTCCATTAAAATCCTTTTAGATAAATACGTTTGAAAGTGCTTGGAAACGAAAATTAGAACTTCGAATTGCAGATAAACATGTTGTAGTTTTCATACTGCAACTCAATATTCAATAATGATAATACAGAAAAGCAGAAGCAACAATAAGGTCAGTTTCCTGTAACTTTCGTCAGCAAAACGTAGTTGATGGTATCCGTAGTCACTGTAGTCAACGCCATTTGCTTAATAACTAGGCATTTCTTCCTGAAAACTAAACAAAATGTGTCGTAGGCCTATAATATGTGTCCAAAACTAGAAGTAGGATTGCAGTTCACACCATTAATAATCTCAGGAATTAAGATTATATAAGATTAAAGTAAAATGTGGGTCTACTTCTAACTACAGACTAATTCTTTAAATTACGCTGCACAGGAAAATCCTGTATTTATATTTGAATATTTTTCCTGTTTGCATTTCGACTTTTAGATCATAGAAATCAAAGTAAAGTTATTCACAGCAAGGACATTTTGATTGTTCACTCACCTTTCGTTCTGACGTGTATGGTTGTTCCAAGTTTTGTAATTGTCCCAAATATTTCAGCATTAGGGTGGGGTTTGAATCTTACTTTCAGATTCATATCGCCGCGTTTTTATCAGGATCGGTTCAGTCTTAGCAGTGAAGTAAATATCAACATGGGCGTACATTGCGATGGGATAGGGGGATTGGAGACCTCAAATGCCATTAAATGTATATTCTTTCTGCCAAAATAAGACGACGCATATGGTGTAGATAATTCTTCAGCAATATTGTATATTTCTTTATAGTCATGATAATTTGTCAATTTACCATTATCCTGCTGGGAAATGGTTGCCTTATAAAAAAATCCGATACGTAACTAATAGACACACTATTCCTACCCATGACGTGGGGGCAGTAACTGTAACTGAGAGACACACTGTTGCCTATGGGCCATTCGGCTATACACAGCTGAGGAACCCACCCTTGGTGCTCAGTGTCTAGTCCCTGGGAGTAGGGGTCCTGCTTAGGGAGGCTAATGCATATTACTTTACACATATACACTATTTTGCTTCCATAAATGAATTAAAGTTTAACTTTGACCTTTTTGGTGGACCGTTGTCAAAATACAAGACAAATGACATAAAATCCCAAAATAATATAAAACATGTTTATGTATAGAGAATAACTATGTTGTTAACCTTTCTTTTCTTTAGTTTTGTAAGTATAGTTGGTAGACAAAGCGTTCATTTTGTTTTATTTAAACCTCAAAACCCCATTTAGAAGGGATAAAGAATGAATGGACGGTTGGTGAAAAATAGTTCAGTAGTTCCGTTTCATTCTTTATCACTGAATCATTGCCTGGAGCCCCAGGCATCTAGCCGTGGTTTCAGAGCACGTTTGCTACAATCTGCGACGTTGGCGACATTTCTCGTGGTCACTCATTCATTCTGCTCTAGCGTTTTTACTTTTCAGAAGTTTCACATGAAATATGAAATAAGTTTCTTTTTTTTACGACAGACTACATTCTCATTTCTTGTCGTATAGTTTTAGCATATATCTGCTTTGGATAAATTCACCGTTATAAATCAGAGCAGATAATTTTCTTTTTAATACTATTATAGTTCAGAAATAGGTTGAAGCGTCTTGACAAAAATAAACCCGAAAGAGTAGACATAACAGACTGCGAAAGGCGTAATCGGGAAGGCAGGTAGGGTGGGGGTCGGAATAGAAGGTTGTATTCTGGTTTCTTCTGTCAAAAGAGGAATCCCTGTAAATCAGAGAGGAAAATATCCATATATGGGTTAATACGTCAACCACACGTGCGGAACATCCAATAAACGATCGGTGCTACCATCTCCAGACAATAAAGAGGGGCGCAGAGGTATTTTGGTATCATTTTCGGCCAGCTAAAAATCGTTCGACCACATCGACAGACTTAGACTTAATCTGAATATATTAAATTAATAGTTTTTTCCTGAGTGTCTTGGATGGTGGAGGAATAGTGACGATTGTGTAAATATTACTTGTTCCACATCCACCCTTCAAGACTACTTCACTCTAAAGCGCTCTGTGAAGAAAGTGGATTTCCTCACCTTTGAATCAGTTTTTGAATATTATTTGGAGGTATTGGCAAGTGTACTACGGGACGACCGCTCAAAGATTAGTTCAGACAAGGGGAAATCTTTCCTGGGATTGAATTTGATTACAAGATGTATCATAATTACAAAAATATGAGGGAAACGAGCGACCAGTGCTTCTCGGGAACTTCTGGTACCCCACGAGCAGGATCAAATCCCGGATTACTGGAACCCAGCATTTCATCTTCAGAACAGCAACAGGTATTTATGTCTATCTATCTGTCTGTCTGTCTATCTATCTATCGATATGTATTATACAATTTATTCTATTGATATACAGATAAATCGCGATTAATCATGTCTAAATATTATACTACTGGATGTTAAATGTATGGACATTATCAATTATAAATTATATTTTAAATGTATGTTTAATGAAGAATGAAAGATTATTAAAATTATAAAACAAAGATTTTAGGATTTTGGTACACCTGTTTGTTGGGGGGTTGCTGTTAGGTAAATAGTGGTTATTTCAGTATATTCTTTTTTTCCAGTCTATTTTCATATATATTGAGACATTGGTATATGCTGTGAAATTCAAACAGTAATTACATTGACTTTATGTAGTATATGTAAATGAAATTTGAAAATTTTAATTTAATATAAGCTTTATCTAAAGGATGATTTAAAAATGTTCTAGTATTACATGGTGTATACTTAACTGGATGTGTAAGTCCCTCTCAATTTCTCATCCTTAGCATGAATTCCCTGGAACTAGGGATGCTCAGTTTGTTCCCAGCCTCAATACCATCACATCCAGCCAGGACCTTCAGTGGCTTGTCCAACCTTCGCTTTTGCCTCCACCGGTGATTCCCAGAGCACCACGGCCACCTCTTCCGCCCCCATCAGGCACTCTGTCACCACCCCAGCAGGCATCTCAAATGCATCTGCTGCGGCCAGGGGTCATAAGAGCTGCTGGGGAAACAGGCGTGCTGAGACGGCGGAGTGATGATTTTGTGAGTTTCGTGCTATGTATACATGTGCAAGCGGAAAGGAATACCAAGGCACTGGGGGGGGGGGGGGGGACACATGTTTTTTAGGAGAAAAGATATTCACTATTTTTGAACCTCTCATTTAGAACTAATGCTAAAACAGCAACACGGCAAGAACAGAAGTTTGCTGTTCTTAAGTTTTCAAAGTTGATGAAAAGGGTGGTAACAAGTTGAACAGTTGAAACTTGAGTCAGCATCAATTGCATGTGTAACATCCTGTGGCATGACTCGTATATGACATTACATACATGACATGTTTGCAGGTGACTTAAGCCAGCGGGGCTTCCCCAAACATAAAGCATTATGAAAACACTTTGGAAGAAGCCACATCTTGTTAAGCTGTTAGGAGGTTAGGGTAGCTGTTTTGATTAAGTGACATACAGAGGAATGGTACAGAGAGGGCTGAGAGTAATTCCAACTAAAAATAGCATTTCTTATTTGAGAGAAATTTATACATTACATGTTTACAAGCTTTACTTAGATACTATGTGGCAAGATATAAATTTCAAATTAGTGGGAAAAAATGTGTAAATCAACACACAAGGGAAGCCTTATCTCTCCAGTAAAATCTGTAGTTAAATGTTCATGGTTTATAGGCTAATAATAAGTTGTTTGTTGTAATTCAGCCAGAAAGCGTCCTTTTATTATTATATCAACTGCTTCCTGCTCTGTGAAAACAATATGTTGTAAAATCAGAAGCTATAATTTTATATATGTTTTTCATAAAAATGTGTAAAAATAAAGGTTTCAAATTCAACATGTGACATACGAAGTACACGTTTCGGATTGAGAATGATGGGACAGGAAGTGTGCTGTCATGTGACTCATCAGGGCTGGTCATATGACTCACACCTGAGTCACTGTAGCCTGAACGTGAGTCATTGCTCATAAAGGCGGGAAAAAACAAGGAGCAGACGATTAAATTATAAATGAGATAAGCTGGAAGTAACAACAAAACGTGTAAACGACAAAGCAAAAACAAGGCGTTCTAAAACGTTTGCAGTTTAAGGTGTAGTAATATATTATAGTCACTAGATGACGCTGTTACCCTCTTATGTGTTGGATATTATACAGAAACACAAGTTCAGTAGTTGTTTTTCAACAATTTGTTTCTGAAGACTGTAATAATAATTAAATATATGCTTGCTTTTTCCTTATTTTAAAATGAACACGTTTATTATCATTATAAACAAAATGTTTGTGGCATACCCTAACATTACATAACATTTTTGTCTCATATAATCCTCATCCAGTTGTCCCCAGAAGAACTTGAAAAACGAAGAATGCGAAGGGAGAGGAACAAATTGGCTGCTGCCAAGTGCCGGAACCGTCGGCGTGAGCTGACAGACTCTCTTCAGAATGTGAGTACAACCAAATTAATGAAATTCTTGCCAGTAGACGGGATTGGCAAATCCTCATCTGTCTAACGGGTAGCATTACGTTTCACAAAGTCAAAGGGAAACAATAATTTCTTCAAGCCTAATTGTATCGTCATTTCACTGTATTTCAGCATATAGCATTAAGTTTCTGGAAAACCCCTGAGCTGCAGGAACCCCTGTTAAGCACGTGCTATATGCGCGTGACCCGACTATCACCTTGTGTTCCTCCCTTCTTTTCACAGGAGACTGATCAATTGGAAAGTGATAAGACCAGTTTGCAGAAAGAGATCTCTGAGCTGCAGACGGAGAAGGAAAAGCTGGAGCTGGTCCTGGAAGCCCATCAGCCTATTTGCAAGATCCAAGACTCAGACTCAGACTCTGACCCGGACCCGCAGCCGCCTTTGCTTGGGGCTGTGAAAATTGAAGCTGAGGATCCAGATCTACCTGGGCCATCAATTAGGCAGGACAAGCCTAAACCCAAGATAATCCTCCCATCCACAGTCCCCGCCTCTTCTTCCTCTTCTGCGTCTGCTGTGCCCGCTGAGTCTGATTCCCTGCACACCCCTGTCCTTATATCAACACCCTCTCCAAACACCTCGGCCAACCTTGTTTTCACCTACCCATCTGCCCCACTGGATGCATCAGCAGCTGCCACCTCTCACCATCTCGGCCTCCTCGCCTCTTCTTCCTCTGCCCCACACTTTCAAAAACCCCACCCTTGTAGCGTAGCCCATCGCCGCAGCAGCAGCAGCAGCGGGGATCAGTCGTCAGACCACTCCCTTAACTCTCCCACCATCCTCACTTTGTGATTGATGGACACCCACTGTAGCAACAGACAGTCACCAGGAGATGGCGCTGAAGAGAACAGTTATAAGCAGCTACATTTCATTTTTACTTAAGTCTTTGCTCACAAAGAACAGTTTATACTAGGTTTGGAAGCGGCTATTATGTTATATTATTTACTAGCAATAACTAATATATGTATTATAAAGAGGACACCCATATTGTTCTGCCTAGTTATCATACAGGGATATAATAATGCATGTTAAGTACATCTGGCATATGCAATCCTTTAGCTATAGTTATTAGAAGTTATTAACTTCATTTAGCCTTATTCTTTAAGTTATAGCACTACAATACATAGGACAGTATTTTAAGTAGAATGTAATATCTAAGCTGTGATGGGAAAATGAAACACAATTGATAGCATGTGTGCAAGAAAGCAGAAGTTATGTAGAAGTTTAGTTAGTTTCGTATTAAGATTGGAGGACATGGAAAAACTCACCATGTGAAAGGTAAATAATTTACAAAATGCCATGCATTTATATGGAAATCTCAAATAACAGCACGATAGTCATCATAAGAGTGTTTTCTCTCTTAGGTTGTTGTCTGAAAAAAAAATGGCATGTTGCTCACTTTGCACAATAATTTGCACGTACTTACACACTGTCGTAATATACAAGAACATTTCAGAGAACGTTCTAGATTTTTTAACAGATTGAATCAAAATGTACTAAGGCAGGGCCTTTACAGGAGAGCATTTTACTTTGTATTATTATTTTTTTTAATTTGACTGAGATATGGAGGTAATTCATGTTTGTGAATACATAACTGCAGTATTCCACTTGTAAAGGGCAAATTAAAGAAGCTGAAAATAACTCTGTTTGTGTGTCCTGGGAGTATGACATCTATTTAAACCAACGCGTCCCTTAAGGTTGTAGCTGCACACACATGGCTGTACTACCATTTCCACAGAAATATGGCATCTAGTTAATCTCTCTAAATTCAAATTATATTTTCATGTTTGGTATAATGTTGCCCTTAAAGTCTTCAGGGCAATTTAAAACCATACATTTCATGGTGATACTGATATTCTTGAAGACAATGAGCAGGGATGTTCTGAGGAGAAAGGAGCGCGTCAGCTTGCAATTTCCTTTTAAGATGTCCTGAGTAGACAGCAGAATTCACAGAGAAACACAGAAAGCATCCATTCATTCATCTTTCATAACCACTTTCCCAGTGTTGGGTCATAGTAATTCGTAAACATACTTTTTTCTATACCGAACTGGATATACTGGAGAAGCTAGGTGAGACAGAAAAAGAGGAGCAAATGCAGCAGATGTGGGTGGGGTTTCAGAGGTTGTGGTTACAAGCGACGGGAGGAATGTATAGATCAATTACCTAGACAAGTCAAGAGTCCATCTCTCTCAGTGAACTGGAACTGAGCCTATGACCCATATTTTAAATATGGAGTATGTCATCCTCACTATACAAATCCTGCATACAGCACTGATAGCTTTGGAAAATATTTAGCTGAATAAATGTGTTGCAGATCAAAGCAGATAGTCTAGTCCAGAGATGGATAGTTCAGGTCCATCCATCCACCGGGGGTCTGGAGCCTTCTAGGACGGGGTGCCAACCCATCACAGGGCACACTGACACACCATTCACTCACACATGCACACCTATGGGCACTTTGGTAACTCCAATTAACTTCAGACCGTGGGGGTTAATGGGAGCAGCCAGAGGAAACCCCATAATGACACGGTGGAGAAACTCCACACACATGGAAACCTAGTAGAGACTTGAGCCCTGGTCCCAGAGGTGCGAGGGAACACCGCTAACCATTGGACCAATATGCTGCCCCCTAGTTCAGGTCCAGGAATTAAAAATCCAGACCAAAATTTTGCTTCAACCAGCCAGCTGAATACTCCGTGACTGACTCATTATATTCAATTGGTTGGTGGAAACAAACTCTTGGTCTGGATTTCTACATTCCGGACCTGAACTTTCCACCTCTGTCAGCAGCACCCCAAGTGAAAAGGACAGTACAGGCTAAAGATATAAGCAGGGTGGGGGTTTAGATGTCTGAGATACTGTTGAGATCAGGAAAGAAGGGAGCAAAAAAGCAGAAAGCAGATGGTAGTAACAGAGGGCGAAAAGAAGAGAAGTATGGAAATGGAGAAAGGATAATGCTGGAATTAATTAATGTAACTTCAGGCCCTGGATACAGACTTCCCTATTTCTCTCTCTAAATTAAATGAACTTGGTCCATAAGACCTGGATTAACTTTGAAACCTGCACCACTGGAGAAGAGATTTAGACAAAAAATGAATATGCATTCCTATCCGAAAAGGGATGGTAATTGAGGGATAAGGAGAACACTATTAATTCCCAGAGGAAAGCTGAGAATCTGAGACACTGATCTGCCTCAGGCCTACTCTAAGAGTAACGTCCCCGTAACACTCAGGCAGAAGTTAAACTGTAATCAATCATAAAGCACATCTCTCCATGCTTTCATCCTGGCGGGCGATCAATCATGACACAAAGACCACGTGAGAATGTAGTGTGACTCTGTCACTGTATTTAAAGCTCTTCCCATTGCCATCATCTGTGCCCATAAGCAGAAGCCAGCGATACAGCCATTTCTGACTGGAGTCTCTAAAAACAAAATAAAACCATTCAAATAATACTGATGAGGGTGAATATCTTGTAAAAGACTTGAACACAAAACAACACCAATTCATAAAATAGACTCAATAATAACCTAAATGGGAACACAAAAATAACACAAAAAGGTAATACCAATAGTTGTAGTAGCAGTAATATTAGTAGTAGCAATAATAATAATGTAAATCTAACAGTAGTAACACTTAGCAGTGCTCTTAAAAACAACAAATGAGCACAGAATAATTGTCACTGCGACATCATTTGCATCCAGAGATTCCCAGTGTTTGTGCATTATACGCTTCCAGTTCCATTTTACAACTACAAAGCATGGTTTAGCACAAATGTGCGCTATTGCACCGTAAAGCATTGTATAGGTATTCAGTGCAATGTGGGTGTAACAGCTGAGCTTAGACCAGCATCATGCCGCATCAGTTCATTCACTACAATGCATAATGCGAGTTACTATGGTACACTCCATTCAATTTTTCTACCAAGAGAGAGAGATGCATCCTGGAAAAACATGATCTTTTCTTGACACCTGGCCACAAGATAACATGACCACATTCCAGATGCAGTGCAAACACTGTTTCACAAAGTAGATCTTCAGTGGTGAGGAGATCTTATTTTGTCTTATTCCACCACATGTGCATTGTGAATATGCCATCTGTATATCCTGGATTTGATGCCTGTTTTCCCAGGATAATCTACCTCAGTTCCTCCTGACTTTACCCTCTTGTAAACATCCACAGCCTGGCTTTCAGTAGATTTAAAACATTTTAATCCAGTATGATTCCGCAATCTGGCTTTGTCTATTACAGTGCATGAGAGTCCAGTATAGTCTAATCAAGACAGTGCAGTACAAGCAATTAAACCTGGTCTAGTTCAGTATTATGGTTTTTAACGCCTTTATAAAGTAAACTTTTTAATCTGATTCCCACCCTTTGTGTAACCCCCTTCACAAACTTTTATACAACCCCATTAAAAGACCCCCCCCC
The DNA here is from genome assembly GCA_019775895.2 of Stomatorhinus ivindoensis. Lineage (NCBI taxonomy): Eukaryota > Metazoa > Chordata > Actinopteri > Osteoglossiformes > Mormyridae > Stomatorhinus > Stomatorhinus ivindoensis. The sequence continues at coordinate 24,031,732 of JABFEB020000002.1, read as the reverse complement.
CATATAACAAATTAACAAATTTGCATCAGCAATAAATCATTCACATTAGGATTTTTAAAAAGTCTGTGATTAAAGGCATATCCACTAACCCCATCCAGTGCAGCCTTTTTGTGGCTACTGCTCTGCCCAATTTGATTCAGATACCAATCAACTTTTTCTTACCATTGTCCTCTTTAAACTTTATAGGGCTTAATTATTTGTCAAGTCCAAATGCCCACAGCAACAAACGTCTTCAGGAAGCCATCATATCACAAAAATTGAAGTCTATGATCTAAAATGATTACTGTATGAAAGAGGCCTACATTTTCTTGGTGTTGGCATAAAATCTTCCACTAATTTCCTGATTCTGATTTATTTTCCAGGACATGGATCTTCTTTTGAGTAATAAGCTCTTTAGTCATCAGGCGAGCAAACCAGGTGCAGCTGATCTGGACTACCAACACTCCCAGTACTCGAGCTGCCGTCACCCAAGTCTCGTGCAACCATACAGGGCAAATTCAGCTCTGTGGAGCCTCCAGGGCTCGAATCGCTCCTGCTGACACATTCCTCCTCCAGCACTAAGCATAGTTCCTTGAGGTCCATGTTCTCTTTCACCAGGCCGTCTTGCAGTCGCTCAAGGTCGGAAAGCTTCTTGAGGTATCCACCCAGATCCTCGCGCATCACTTTGGCGGCGTGGTGCCCAAACAGCTGCCATTCCCGAGCAAGCTTCTTCACCTTCAGCCGGTCATCATCCAGGAAGCAGCACAAGTCACGCAGTTCTTGGTTCTCTTCCTGAAGGCGCTGGTTGATCACTTTCAGCTCCCGGATTTCCAGAAGATGTCCCTGTAACTGCTTGTTGACCTCTTTGATCAGCCGACCACGCTGGATCAGAGCTGATATCTTATCGGACTCCTCTTTGCGAAGTCGACTGATAAGCTCCTCTTTGGAACAGACCAGCAAGTCCTCGTCAGACATCTTCGACAGTTCTTGGCTGTATATTTCCCCGTCGCTCCCCATTAATTATATATTTCACGTCAGATCCCTGATAAATATTATGAAAAACGCGGATGTTTGGAGTGGACGAAGAGATGTGCAGCGACCTACAGAAAACAAGCCCATCAATAACTTGAATGCTAAAATTGTCTTACAAAATCTCTTAGGACGGCGCAAAAAGATTTTCCACGATATAGCGCCAATTATTTTAAATGCACGATATACATTTCCTCTGCTTTGTGTTAAACCATATCTTTACCATTAAGCTCCTTTGTCACTCTTCTTCCTCTCCTCTTTTCCGAGGCCTCTAGTGAAAGTGGGTTATTCAATGCATCCCTTTCCAGTCTTAAACCGAGGATGGGAAGGGCGGCTTTGTTTTGCTGTACATTTGTGCCGTTTAATTGACTGCAGATGCACTGTTTACTAAAAACTAGGCAGCCATAAAAGAAAATAGTTGATGTCAGCGTCTAGTTATCGCAGTCGTAAATGTACCCTGCCTTTCTCATGGATGCACAATATGAGTGAATCGGATGTCCTTTTAAAGGTAAAGATGCGCCCCGAAACCAACTTCATACCCAGTCACAACATACAAACAAATAAGCAAAGAATAAATGGCGATGCGTCCAAACCTGGGCCGATATTTCAGTGTCGGTCGGTGGTCAGTGAACACAATGTCCGCTGTTCCTTTCCCCTTCCTCTTCTCCCTCGGGTTTCGCTAATTCAAATGCTGTAAAGATGGATGCCCTATTTTTGCTGGTGTTTAGAAATTCCCAGTTTGCCAGACGATTTCCCGAAAAATGTGAAATAACCGCGGAGCGTAAAAATGTAGGACAAGATAAATCGATGTATTGCTACTTGTATTTGTATCGAAAAAATGCAGGCAATCGTGCACGGAAAATACAATATTTTTTCTATGATTTATATGGATAAAATGTTTCGCAACTGTCCTGTTTATTATTTAAAAAACAAATATTTTTTCCTAGAACGCAAATATTTATTCACATTCTATTGCATGTTTCCTCCTGTTGTGGTGAAGGTGTGATTAGAAATGTCGCCCCCTCTCCCTGTGTCCCCCTCTCCCTCGCCCCATCCGCCCCACCCCCCCTACCCCCCCATCGCCTTCCCTTTACGGCAACGTGTATTTTATGTTTTATTAACGAAAAAATTGCCGCACTTGGTGTTTTCAAATTTCGGCCAAATCAAATCTGGAGCCTAATTTTGAAAACTCGTTGCCTTAAGAAAATGATGCTGTATATAGTTTTAGAAACAGACGCATGCAAGTAAATGCTTTTAGAGATGGTTGCAGTGGGGATAATAAAGTTTATGTCTTCCACACCGACAATTCTCATCGCTTTTTACTTGATTGCAGTAGCGATATCCTTACAGTGTTACTGAGTTGGACACAGGAATGGATTTAGGACTTTACATAAAAACCACATCAACCTCTCAACATGCCGACATGATACGCACACACACACACAGACTCAAACGGAAAGTGTGACAATAAACTATTCTCTGCCTAGCAGAGGTATTTGACCGCTTCCTTCCACCAGTCACTCCTACTCCATTGTCACAGTAACTCCATAACAATATGTGGTGTTATCGACTGACAGAGGGCTGGAGGTAATGGGTAGAACTGTGGGGGTTGGGGGCAATTATTATAGTTGAGAAGTGGTGTGGAGCCTGTACAATACCAGGTTAGTAAATAAGAGAAGAAATAAAATAACTTAGTCATGTAGTAGCCTATATTTCATAATACTAGAAGGATGGTAGGTTGGTTTAAAAATAGTTTAGGCAATACCTATAGATCCAAGTGTACTTACTTGGCTAAATATCCGGCTGTAGAGTTTAAGCTCTCAGAAGCACAATTATTCTTATGCATTCTAATTTGTAATCGATATAAGACGATTAATATTGCTTGGCTGTGGTTTCAACATGCCGTAAGAAGAAAAAGTCAAATGAACATAATTACAGTCCTGTAACTATAGACAGGCACTGGTTACGCCATGTGCGACACTGTTTTTCCAAATTTTTTTCAGAATGATGAATCGATATCCTGCATAGAAAGTGAGATTGTAAACTTCTTAATAAAAACTGCTTCGTCCCTTGAGCACCTTTTCATATAGCTTATGTGCCACTGCAGCACAGGCAAGAATATGGAACTCAGAAATAGACAGACACTACAACACCTTTAAGACCCATCTGAAAACCCTTGTAACTCCTGTAGACGAATTAAGAGATGTGCTGCGAGTGAGACAGATATGAAACAACGATACATTTTGCCGCCTCACATACCCATCAGCAAACCGATTCGCCAGACGGCCAATCAGTCCAGTCACGTGTGAAAACATGTTTAAGAAAATGTGTCCACAGTGTTAATGCAGCACGTATTAATGTTAACATTATTCATTGTATAAAACAAACTGGTCAACGTACTTTCAAGGCAGTCAAACTCACATCTGGAGTGGTCATATCATTAAGCGCTCCTGACCCACGGTCATGATGTTAAAGATGTAACTCGCAAAGCACTACGTCTATTGTTAATAACTGAAATGTATGATTTGGTGTAAGTCGTGCAAATTAAATTTACATTTACGGCATTTAGCAGACGCTCTTTTCCAGAAAGATTTACAACCGATGATACAAATGATACATTCGAGATGTATTTGGCACACAAAGGGAAAAAATGTATTTTAACCTCTTTAAAATAGAATAACAAATATTTCCTCAAATTATCTTTTTAACTTCTTGAATTCCAAACCTCTTCGACAGCTGAAAATTCATTCCCCGTGCATTGCTCTGATATCATACAGTATCACAGAAAATGATATAGATATACCATATGATTCTGAAGTAGAATACAAACGCAACTACTGAAGACAGAAATATGGCGAACACTGCACCCAGTCATACTTATTGGTATTTTCACAGCAATGTCCCGGTATAACACCGGGACTGACGAGCATCAGCATTGGTAGTTGGACTGATGGATGTACGTAAGCAATAATTTTATCAAGAGTTTTTTTGTGCTTATCGATTTTCTTATTTATACTGGATAAATCAGCACACATGATAGGATGCGCAATTTCGATTGAAGTTGATTCATTTAAATGGTAGAAAAATTCAAAAACTCGAAAATTGGTGTCTGAAAAAATTGCTGTGTAAAATTTTAAATTCATTGGTTAGATATCAATAAGAATGGTTTTTAAAAACGCACATTAATACATGTGTATTCTATAAGATATAATCAAGGCAGTTAGGTTGGCTGTATTTCTGTAAATCAGGTAAAACAAAAAATAAAACGTGTTATTCAACTCGTATAGGCCAATGTTTATTAATTATATAATAAAAACGGCTGTGTTAAAAAATATTATAATAATAAACTTACTATACAACACTGCTTCTAAAATTCACCCAATGAATATCACTCTCAAGATGCTTTTCTTGCAATTTGGGAAAAAAGCATGGTCTATCTAAAAAACAAGGTGTTGGAGAATTACTTCAGCGTATTCTTTGTCATTTAAAACGTCATTTCTCCTACTGGTACAGTGCCCTCAAGCGGCACTTCCGGTTATGCGGTCTATGTTGTTATCGCCCTTCTAGTTTATGTAGTTCTATGTTCTAAACAGGAACCAACATTCAGTGGCAACAGGAACACCATCGAACGGTGTGTTTCACTGACAACGGCCCGGAACTGACATGAGATAACTGCAGTTATAATATCTGTTTTTATAATACAGCGATTTTATTTTTCGAATGGGCATATCTTATATATCACAACTGCCATTTAATATACATCATGGTCTCCGTATTAGTTAGCTAGCTAGCTCTCCAGATGCTGCTTCAAGCAAGGGTTTCTATAATTAACTCAGTATTTTACCATATTATATGAAGTATCATTATTACTTCACTGTACCTTTGTTGTGTAGGAATAGTGATAACCCATCATTAGTTAAAACTGAAGCTAAAACAAGAACACGTTGAAGGTAAGGATTTAACCAAAGTCTAGTTAATCTGTCTAGCTAGCGACATTAAACAGTTACTTTATTTTGGACTTTTAATATATGTTTTGTGAAGTCGTATTGCAAAGAGTAAAGATACATGTTTCGCAGAAGACACGTATAAGGTTTTGTTTATTAGTGTATATATATATTTAACTTTAAGCATTGATTTTTCATTTTGAAGCGAAATGTATATCGATTTTTCAGGATTGCACGTTGAAAATGGTAGTTTTTGTATTCGGGACTATTACATGCATAGAGATGTTGCAAACCTGGGAGTAACCTTTTTGTTCTAGTAATACTGGAACTCAATAAACCTGACGCCACCTCATATACTTGTGTGCTGTTACGAAGATGTCTGTAGAGCTTGATGTATTTGTGGGAAACACCACTATCATGGATGAAGAGGTCTATCAGTTTTGGCTGGATGGTTATACAGGTTTGTCCCTCCCGCATGCGTAACATGCACATTGCAAAGCACACTTGTACACATTTAAAAATGCAGGCAAAACAGGCTAGGCTGAAGGACCCATTTGACTGACTGGCTGTCTGTATGTGCTCCCTCTCCAAGTCAATGACGCCGTGAAGGTGCGGATGGAAGGAGGAGTGCTGGAAGAATATGAGGCGAGCACCGATGTGCTCCTCAGTGACACCATGGACCAGTTCCGCACCTTCCAGATGTGCGAGCGGCTCTTGCACACACCTGCCAAACTGGCCAATCAGCTTCTCTTTCAGATCCCGCCCCATCGGCAAACCATGCTGATCGAGAGGTTCGCCTATCTGTGATTGTATCTCAGATCAGCATCTCTGTGTCTTCAGGTTTTGTTTCTCTGTTTGGACTTTCAGTGTGTGTTGCAGTGTTTGTAAAACCAGTCCTCCAGGGGCTCCCCAAGATCCACGTTTTTGCTGCCTCCCAACTCCCAGGGAATTAGGGGGGAGCAAAAACATGGACTGTCTGGGGGTCCCCGAGGACTGGCTTAAGAAACACTTGTGTGATACCTGTGTGTTTTTTCATATCAGTGTGTCTTTTTTTTGTGTGTCACACACACAACGTCTAATGTCAGTATTAAGGAGGCTAGATCAGTGTGTCTCTTTGTCTGAATCAGGGTATATCTGAAGAGTTAAAAAAAGGTTTCTGTGCCATTTTGCACTATATAATTTCTTGATTGTTCTTCATTCATTTTACTTTATATTATAATATTGACTGTGTTGCCAAACTGTCCGTAGGTGCGAATGTTGTTTGTGAGTGTGGCCCGTGAGGGGTTGGCGCCCCATTCTAGGTTATTCCCTGCCTTCCACCCATAACTTCCACGATAGGCATCTGACCCCAACACCTGTGCATAGGACATGGAGATACAGAATATGGATGGATGGATGGATGGATGGATGGAATATTCACGATAATGGCGGTAACTTAAAAACTAGCATGCCTCATAAACGTGAGACCTAGTGAATCCGTTTAATGATAGCATGCATTTGCTCGCACTGTGCATGTTAACGCTGGTCTTGGGCTGTGTAGGTACTACGCCTTTGACAACGCGTTTGTGCGTGAGGTGCTGGGAAAAAAGCTCTCGAAAGGAACCAAGAAAGACCTGGACGATATTAGTGCGAAGACTGGGATCACCCTCAAAAGCTGTAGGCGTCAGGTACGAGAAACGAATGATACTTAGTAGCTAATGTGTTATGCTAAACGTATAGTATGGTAACTAATAGAAAAGTGCACGCACTTGAGTTCATTGCCTTGTCTTTCACAGTTCGATAATTTCAAACGTGTGTTTAAAGTCGTCGAAGAGCTCAAAGGCCCCCTGGTGGAGAATATACAGCAGCACTTTCTTCTGTCAGACAAGCTAGCCAGGTGACTAATTCATTTACATCATGACATATTGGACATTACCACTTGCTTTTTGGGATAATTATCCACCCCATATGTCTGCCTGATATGGCCTGATTTCCCGGTCACGTTTTACATTAACCACACCTTTGTAATGCATTCATTATGCATTGACAGAACATTCAGTACACCTTCATAATGCATTGATAGAATATTCATAAGCAGCATGTAAGTGTACCGTAGCATCCTAACATATCTTCACAGATTTAATATACATTAATGAACATACAGTGTTTGATTATGAATTTATGTTTGTTATTGTCATTTTTGTTATTAATGTATATTACAGGGGGGTGGCATGGTGGTGCAGTGGTTAGCACTGTTGCCTCACACCTCTGGGACCTGGGTTCGAGTCCCCGCCTAGGT
>JABFEB020000002.1:23992121-24006157 GCA_019775895.2 Stomatorhinus ivindoensis | reverse complement strand
CCGCCCCCCCCCCCCCCCCCCTTCCCAAGATGTGAACGAGTGTGAGAGCGGCTCGCATCTGTGCACTGACGGCCAGACGTGCGTGAACATCCACGGCTCACATAAGTGCGTGGACACTAACCGCTGCCGGGATCCTTATGTGCAGGTGTCTGACAAGTGAGTCATGTTTACAAACACACCGCTGCGCCGGCGTGCCGGGCATAATGCTTTAACCTGTAGAGAAGCGTCAGGCCTAACAAACAACAGCCATAGACCCACAGGCTTATGCAACATAATTACATGGAGTGGAATGAATGCAGATGTCAATGTTATTTGACTCTGACCTGCACATTGTCAAAGTTTTCACCTTCTGTGAGTGCATTCCTAACGTCATTATCAAATTGCATTGTTTCCTGTTTCCCAATCCTTCGCCCTGTTACACCCTTCCCTCAGCTGACTGTGTACCAAAGCCTATCCAAGGTTGGTCGAAGTGTTAAATTGGGAGCAGTTGCTGGGAGTGACGTTAATTTCTGTCGTGACATTTTCTTTGCCTCCTTGAGTCACAGGTATTTTGAGAACTTAGCCTCATGTGTTATCAATTTAGCTCCTTTTTCTCTTGTGTTGACTGGAGACGTCTGGCTTGGCATGAAGCCCTTCAGTATTCCCGTGGGTTATTCAGCACAATGACGGAGGGTGACACTAACCTCACCCCCGCCTGCCTACCCGCCCACCATCGGCACCTGTCAGCCTTGCCCAGCAATCCATTGCGAATGGCCGGCGGTGGCGGGATGTGTAATCGTGGTGGCATGCATGATAAAGTGCTGTAGCTTGTAGTGGGCGGGGCTGCGAACAAGCTGCTGGTCAAGTTACTGTGACTCAGCCGTGTTCACCAGTCAGGCTTAGTAGTCCGGCATGCTTGATTTGTCCAAATTGATTAAAGCTGCACCTGTCATGGGGCTTCGAGTTTCACTTTCCTCTGCCCTAAATTAACTGAAGCCTTCAATGGCAGTTAAAAGTCTGGATACACCTGCTTTTAATCTATTTCCTTGTATTTTAGCGACATTTTTCATGTTATAGTGAAAGGCCTCAGGACAATGAAGTACATACCAAATACCTCAATGACCAAGAGAAGTGTTCAACATCTCAAAATGTTCTCAAATTTTACCCTATTAAAGTAGCCCCCTTTTGCTTCGATGACGGCATTGTAGACTCTTGGCCTTCTTTAGACCAGTTTCCTGTCGTAGCCACCTGGAATACTTCTCCAACAGTCCTCAAGGAAATTCCACAAGTTCAAGGCACAAGTTGGCTACTTTGCTCTTACACTTCGATCCTATGCATCCCAAAGCAGCACTGAGGGTTTAGGTGGGGGGGGGTTCTAGGGGTCCAGTCACTTGTAACCACTAGGTGTGTTTGGGGTTGTTTAGTTTGTGTTTCTGGACCATTATGTATGTCTATTGTAAAGGTTTTAACACGACTCTCTCCATTCCCTGCCCCCGGTCAGCCGCTGCGTTTGCCCCGTAACTAAACCCGCTTGCCGTGACGTGCCTTTCTCCATCGTGCATCGCTACATGAGCATCACGTCTGAGCGTGCCATCCCCTCAGACGTCTTCCAGATCCAAGCCACCAGCGTCCACCCCAGGGCCTACAATACCTTTCGCATCCGCTCTGGGGACGACAACGGCGATTTTTACATCAGGGTGAGTGGCGTGGCTGACCTGCTTCTGGACACTTCTATACAGTCTAGGGTGACCACTGAATCCAGGTCAGGACACTATGAGCTACTTCAGGTCTTACAGACTACTTTAAAACTCTAAGGCCCCCATGCTCGGCTAAATCATTTGGTTCATGTTGTACTTCTACTGGTTGGTTTCCTTGATGGAAAGATCCAGCTATCGCACATTAACATTAGTGAGACGTGCATGACTAAAGGAGACTGACCAATCAGAATAGAGCAAGAACTCAGTGCTTAAGTGAAACGTGGATCCTTTTAATTTTAATCGTTGAAATGATAGTTTACAAACCCTGTCGTAGCTCATAGTGTCCGTCCTGACATTGATTAGGTGTTCGTCCTGCCTCAGTCCTATAGGCTTAGACACTAGTAGACTCTGTGTAAGATTCACACCAGAATCATCAGCTTAAACCTGCCCCCCATTACTTTGGTTAAACCTAAACCCACTTATCCTCTAACCTGCTATTGCCAGACTCTTGCTTGAGGGCTTGGTAAATTGTCAGTGTCTTCACTTGTCCAGTAATGGTTCTTGTTTTGTCCATGACTGTCTCTTTCTTGCAGCAAATTAACAACATGAATGCCATGCTGGTCCTGGCCCATGCTGTGACCGGACCCAATGAGTACGTTCTGGACCTGGAGATGGTGTCCGTCAACCATGTCATGAGCTACCAGAGCAGCTCCGTCCTACGTCTGTCCATCTACGTGGGACCGTACGCTTTCTAGGGAAGGAGTGACCAGCAGAGAATAAGGGAGTGAAAGACCGAGGCAGGAAGGATAGAGGGGAGAGACAGTGAGAGGGAGGGACGATAAGAGGGATAGCGATCAGGGGAACGTTGGGGTGGCCAACGAGGAATGGAAGGAGACAGAAACTCAGATCCACATTCACCCACATTCAGGCCTTTGTCAGCTGGTCCTTTATGGATTTCGTCAAAACCAGTGTGACAATATCAAAGAGTAACTAATGTCAGGCAAATCTCCAGTAGGGACCAACCATGCACCATTACATCGATGGGTTTAGTGATTGGCGGCAACAAATTTGTGAGCGTGTGGTGCCTCGTGTAAAGGACGGGCACCTGGCTGTGAAGGCTTCCCAAGGCCAAACCCTGGTTTTTCTTCAGAGAAGTGAAACATACCCTGTACTAGTGGTTTGGGAAATTGAGTTGAGAATAAAGATGAAGATATTTCAAATATATAAAGACACTAATAATAGCAGTGCTCATGCGATCCCGGCCGGTCCAGCCTGATACCACACTTAATTACCAGCCCCAGTTCAGGAAAGGGCATTTAATAATGCAGTTTTACGGCATTTTCTCAGTGTCACAGTGAGGTTCTGTGACGGCTGCGAACGCCCATGCAGTCTCGTGCAATCGGACTCCTCCCTCCTGAGCCTTCAGACTGGCTGGCTGTGCTTTATAGTCTCGCCTCTCTCTGTCGTTATCCCCCCCCCCCCGTCAGAACAGGCTTTTATCTCCAGCTTCCAACCACCCAGCCAGGCCAGCTGCACCCACCTGCCACTTACTGCCAGCACTCACAGTCACTGACCAGCCTTCCCGCTTCTTCGGAGACCGCAGACCCCCACCCTCACGCACAGCCTTACAGCCGAAGGGGTCCAGCAGCAGTAACTGCCAAAGGGTTATGGGTTATAAGGGGGAGGGCGTCATTCTCAGTTCTGCCGTCATTCATGAGGTCGCTGTTCCTGTCCTGCCGCCATCCCTACACCGCCGGCAGCGCCATTCCCATCTTCCTGCTCTGTATCCCATTCGCTGAGCCAGTCCCAAACTCATGTAATATTTACTCTCATCTACATATTTAATAACCACTCCCACTCTGCCCCCGCTTCCTGTCCCACTCCCGTGTTCCCGCCTTATGCCTTAGTTATCCTTCAAACCTTCCTTAACATTTTTAGTTTTGATGTATTATGGAAAATATTGTACTTTTTTTGTTGTTCAAAAAATAATACGTAAATAAAATGAAATAAGGTTAAAATCATGCATAATGCCTTTGCTTTTACTGTCACGCCTTGCCAAATTTCTTGTCTTCTTTTCCCTTTATCCATCCTTTTCTTATTTCTGTTCTCCCCCTGTTCTTTCCTCTCTTCTCTGCTCAGGTGCCCACTTAATTCTCCACCCACTCACTCCCCACCCATTCGCTTGCTCTCTCTGCTTCTAAAAATAGCTCCAGAGCCCCTTCCCCTCTCCATCACCCCCCCACCCCCAGTTTGTTCCTGAAACACCGTGTTCCCCTCTGCAGCTGAAGATGATGGCTCCTCGAAAGGAACATCGGCAGAATGAATAAGGACATGCGCAGAGAGGGGCACGCACAGCGACCAGCTAACGTGGCCAGTGTTCACCTTGGCAGCCAACCTTGACATGCGAAAGAAACAGAGATTTGAATGAGGAGATTGACAATGTACCAGTAAAGAATTAGAAGAAAAGAAACTATCAATTGTATAGTGAAGTGTGAGCTAAAATTGTAGTGGGTTTAGAACCCCCTCGCCAAAAAATAGGGAAAAATCGTAACCTCATTGTCTTTTTTACTCTGCCCGGCTTGACTCAAGGTTGATGAGTCACTCGCTCATCCTTACGTAAGTGAGAGTGACTGCAGTACCACTAAGCGTCCACACGAGGGCAGTATCATATACAAAAGCAGAAGGGACATTCGGATAAAAGTACTTACAACCCAGTGTAACTACTATTTCTAATCCAATTTACCACCGAGGCCAGTAATTCTCTCTCTATTTGACTGTACTTAAAGTGTCATACTTTTTCTGGGACAACAGGGATGAAATTAAGTAGCAGCGTGGATCAGTGAGTAACACTGTTGCTTCAGACCTGGAGGATCTGCTCTCTGCTCCTTGTTTGTGTGTAGTTTGTGAGCTCTAGCCCTGCTCTGCTAATTTCCTTCCATAGGCCAAAGACACACAGTTCAGTTAATTGGTATCTAAAAATAAGCCATAGTGTGTATACATACTTGATTCTGTAATCCATCCACCCATCCATTTTTCAACCCGCTTATCCTTCTGCCTCACAGGAGGGTCTGGAGCTACGGGCACGAGGCAGGGAACAACCCAGGATGGGGGGCCAGGCCATCGCAGTGATTCTGTAATAGACTGGCATAACTTATTGAACCCCATGGGAAAACTTTCTTCTTGCCTACCCCATCTTACTTTCCATGGCAACAATATAAGTGAGTGCAAGCTTGGCAGTGAAGGGCAGCCACCTGTAGTTACACCCATGGAGTCAGGAGTACGGGCTCAAGGATATGACTATTCTATCAAGGCTGGGTTCAAACCAACAACCTTCTAATCACAAGGATACAGGCGTAGCCTGCTGAACCACACATTGCCCTCTGCTGTGTGGGGTAGGCTCCAGGCCCACATGCAACCCTGACCAGGATAAATGGTTGAAGGATGGACACAAATCGCATAAAAGCTATATTTAGCAAACATATATATGCAAAAGTAGCGGAGAGAACTAACGTGTCACCGTTGACAGCTAATGTAATTTTAGTAGGGGATGTGGCACGCGGTAAGTCACATGTGTGACGCTGTCTGTTCTTATGACAAACACTTGATCTGCCTTTCGATGTGGCCGCGGCGTCACCCTGCATGTACACACAGAGGCAGACGAGTCACCTCAAGTCACTGAAGCTCAGCCCACAGATTGCCCCGCACGCGCGTCTCCATCGCGGCCGCGTTGGCGGGGTCCGGACGCAGGGAAGGGCGAGTGGCGCTTCAAGCTGTGAGGGCAGGATGGGCCATGGGCGTCACGCGTAGGTGTCGCTGGATCTCCGTGGGGTCCCAACTGGGGGTTTTTCCTGTTTTCCGGCTGCAAGGGATGACTAAACAAGTGGCTAGAAGCACTGCGCTCCACCCTGTGGGCACAGCAGTCTGTAGTGTGTGGGTATAACGGGGAACGACGGCCAGGTATGACCTCATTAGCGGGTGAGTCTTGCTCAACGTCCCGGGAATGGCCAACAGAACAGAACAACATTACCCAATGAGTACGTCAAAGGACCATAACAGTTGTTATGTCTGCAGTGCCATAAGTTGGCTTCCCCATCCACAGCACCGAGGGTTGGACTCCTTGGGTGGTACAGCGTAGATGATGGATTAAACACAGAGCACTTCATCTGTTAGAACCTTTTAAACAAGGTACCTTCAGCTGTCCTAATACGCACTTCCCGGTCTCCCACATTACACCCTGCCTTACGCCATTCAGTGTCCGTAAGCGTTCCCTCACAAAGCTGAATAGCTATCTAAACATATTATGATCCTAACTGATGCATAAATGATATTATGAAGCATGTTCAATACTTTTCTTACAGTAGGGCTACCATATGTGGTGAGATGAAGAAGAGGACATGTCCGGGGATCTGAATATTAATCATTTTCATGTCCACTGACCAATCAGGTAGCGCTTCTCTTATGGAAATTAATTGTGAACCTGCCAGTAAAACGAAAGTTCTCATCCGGGGAAACATGGACATATGGCGACCGTGGTTTACAGCATCATGGTAGGCAGAAGGGCCTATATTTGCAGCTGATGGCTTTGATAGGAGTACTGCAGCAGCCAGTTCTATAGCCAGGACTTTACTGATGCTGCAGGGTTTAAACCCAAGCATTTAAACAACAGAACAGTTCTGATTAAGAAACGTGCTGCTTAATCCTTATGTCAGACTTCCGCTGTAGAGTAGGTGATGTATTAGACTCCCCCCGACCAGGGGTGTCAGAGGAGCACAACTACCCTGGCAGATTCAGGGCGCCCAGCACTTCATAGGGGGTCTAAATTCAACTATGCCTCCCAACTCCACTCCTCCCTTGGCAAAACCGACAGGGGGAGACCTAAAGTGACATTTTACCAGGGTACCCACAATTCCTAGCTGCGCCCCCTGCTGTTTACCCATTATGGCCTAAGACTGCTCCAGATGCACACTGTGATGCATTTTATTAAATGTGCCCTTGTGTGGGGTGGAGGGTCCAGGTGAGAAAAGCCCGCCAAACGGTTAATAGCAGCCTGCTCATGCAGGACGCTAATTCCATCCCAGCCCTGTCCTCCGGCACAGGGCTACGCTTCACATCTAGCTGCATAGCCATGTCCCCATGTCCTGTTATGAAACCATCGCCGTGTTTACTGTAATAGTCATGGGTATTTTTGTATTTCCTGGGTGGGGGGGGGAGGATGTGAATCCGCTGGTTCAGGTGAAGCGGTGCTTCATTCCACCCCCTCCTTTGGCTGTCAGGATGAGACCATTCATAAAAAGTGTGATGGAACTGATGAATGAAATAACAATGTGTGTCCTATCAGACATGGTGAGCGTGTGATACAATGCGATCATATGCATGTCGGACAGAGGGATAGGTACATTCCAACATGTGTCATGTGACACACAATCAGTATTTTACATTGTACGAATTGATTGTGTCTGTGTTGGTTTCCACACTGCAATAAAAACCTGTTATTTTTTGTTCTCCACAAGGGGAAACTCAATTTTATGAAAATCTGAGACTGCAATCAAAAAACTAAAAAAATGTCAAAAGTCTTGTATTTTGTTTAGTTACTTATGTTTAAGGTTGTCATAGTTAGGATTAGAGTTTTTCCAATAGAAATGAATGGACGATCCTCACAAAGATATGAATAAGAATGTGTGTGTATACACAACACCAATCAAAGGTCTGGACACACCTGCTTTTAATGCATTTGTCTCAATTTTATCTGTGTTGACTCTTCGAATAGCCCTGTTTTTGCCTTGATGACAACATTGCAGACTTGCATTCTTTCAACCAGCTTTCAGACGTAAACACCTGCTTCTCTAGTCCTGAAGAAGTTTCCACAAGCTCTGGGCAATCCGAGGTGGCCAAGTTGCTGTTACTCTTCAGTTCAACTCACCTTAAAGCAGCTCGATGGGGTTTAGGTGGCGGGGTTGTGGGGACCTGGTCATTGTAACCTCCAGGTGCACTTAGGCTCATTATCTTGTTGCAAAGCAAATGATTTTCAGTAGGTGTGTCTGGAGTTTTGACTGATGCTGTATATAGGAAAATAGGAGATGGATTACTTATCTATTTCCAAAGTCTATATAATTTGTAGGAATGACTTCTAATTTCCTCCAAAGTCATATTTAATAGAACATAATCAGGACCAGAAACTGGCAAGCCATGCTGAATATGAACAATTCAGTATAAAAGATGTACCAAAGAATACAAATGTCAAAATGATTCATATTTATGGATAAGGTATATTTATAAATCATGAGTATATGTGTAGGTGTCCACTTTATTAATCAGTTGCTACTGCCACCTGGTTGTCATTCTTTCTTACCGTTCTCCACTCTCGTCAATCCTAACCCTTTCTATAAGCCTTCAGGCCTGTGGTCAGAGGAAATACCAAATATTATGCTATAAATCACCTTTTCTATGTTCATCTTGGTCTTATAGTCCATTTTTGGCATAGTGGGTAACCCAGTGATGTGGGGCAGTTATCATTCTACTTAAGTTGAGTCTGGCAGATGCATCGACGTGACGTCCACATGTTTAACTGCATCAACTCTTCAAGCTACACTTTTACTATAATGCAAGACAAACAGAGACTTAGTTCTCACCCATATATGTCCATGAGAGCATGATGCGAAAGCAAAATAATTCTTTTGTACCTGTCCTTATGGTTGTGTGAAAGGTACACCATTTTCAACACTCACCACAGAAGTTTGGATAGAACATTGAAAGAATAATATCAAAATTTGTGAAACTGAACTGGTAGTAAAAGGTTTTGACCAAATGAACTAGCCCACTAATTCAAAAGGTAATTTTTTAATCATTATTTGATTAAAGAAATAGTATACCAGTAAAATATACTGCACTGTGGCTATATAGACAGAAATTTCCAGTAAGTACTCTCCTGCATTTCACACATAACATTGCTAGAGCTAAGCACTCTCACAGTGCTTCAGCGCCCTAGCAACAGCATTTTAATAAGCCTGCCATTACTTTCAAAGGTGAATTTTTAGCATCCGTCTACTCTGGCTACCTGTCTCACCTCCCCATAGAGAAAGAGGTTTTGTAACTGATTTTTTTCCCCATCTCCCTCTCTCTAATGAAATGAATGTCGCTAATTCTATAGCCTTACCTCCTTGTTGTAGTTGAAAAGCAGATCTGTCCCCACCTGCTTTTGCCTCCGTGCGTAAATATGGTTACTAAGATACGGCAGCGTTGTTGCTATGGACGTGTGGGTGTAGTGAAGAGAGGGACCTGAGCTGAAAGAATGTTCCCGCCAACAGTGAGGGCAGAAAGAAAGGAACATTTTTAGTAAAAACTGGGCGACATGCTTTCTAAACACTATATGAATCTTAGGGCATGTTTGTTTCTTCACAGCAAATAATGCACAGCTTAATAAAATGTCAAAGATACAAATTTGTCATATAAATGAATTCAAAGATACAGATTTATCATTATATATTTGTTATATAAACCAGTGCAAAAAAATCTTTACTACAATATGCCAATGTAGCCCAGGAAAGACAAAACACGGACCCTTCTTAATGGGGAAAATTGTTGCTTCAAGTCCTGAAGAATTTCTCATGTACCCTACTGCCATTAAGCAAAAAAATTTTTAGAAATTGGTCACATGTAAACACCTGACATTTAAGACGTTGGTCACCCTGTTTCAGTAGCAAGTTGATAATACTAATTTTCACTTATTAATGTGAGGTGATAGGGATAAAACTTATACAGGCTAATGTGATTTGAATCTTTGCATATCATGATTCCTGCATATCTTTGGGCGGTTACATCTAGGACCGTTATGGTGGTATAATATGGCAATGATGCAGTCATCACAGGACCAACAAAACCTTTCCCATCTCACTCAGCTGCTATTGGTCCTAACCAGACAATAAAGCAAATATTTAAACCATCTGAAACTGCAGACAAGTATTGATCACTGGGGTTTGAACTTGACATTTTAATTTGTAAAGAATTGGATATTGCACAACTCTGGTTTAGAGGGTGGGGTTGTGTTTGGCTCATTAGAAGGTGAGCTCATTAACACTAAGCCTTTCTGCTCCAGAAGTCTACTGCTATCATGCACATTTGATATAATAAAATACATTTCCCCCAGAATACATCACTGAATTCTGCAAAGTGAGAAAGCTCAACTTCAACACCCACCAACCCCAAACTCTCAACAGATGGAAACATTATTTGCATCCAGAATCCTGTCCCAAAGGGATCTCCCAGGGTTGCAGTGAGCTCCCTTGAAACTTGGCAGCAAGTCATCGTGGGAAGTTTGTGATGTTAGGCAGAACACTGCGTGTGTGGGGGAGAATATTGGACTAATATTTTACTGCAGTCTAGATGCAGTTTAATAATATATAACATAATGGGACTGACGATCAATATGTCACAAATCTGACACAAAAAATATTAAGATAATGTGTTGTCCACCTACCCATTCAGTACAAGATCATGCTAGCTTATCCTAAACCTAACCCTAACCCTAACCCTAACCCATCCCAGGAATCACAGAGCAGAGGAGCCCCCTGGATGGGATGTCTGTTTATCACAGGGTGAAAGTGGCCTATGTATGCTTTGTAAAAAGCTGATGAAGTGTAAACATTTTCAAATACTGTGTAAATAAATACTGCATTTCATCACTGTCTATTTAGTACTAACTCGGTGTTAAAATGTCAAAAAGATGTATAAATTCCAGCCCTCTAACATAAATCTGCTTCATGTCATGTACCTTAGTAAAATCATTTGCACTGTGACTTTATACCAGACAAAATGGCAGCAAATGTCCACGATAATGAGAAGCTCATGACTGACTCTCTGCAGTGGTTACAGCATTGACGGTGTGGGAGTAGTTTGGCTCAGAGTGTTACGAGTTTTACACTTTCTAACTGTGTTCTGAGAAATGAGTCAAAGGAATTGTAAATCTGTAAACTAAATTCATTCTGGCCACTTAGTCATGCGACCTGTGTAGAAGATACACTTGGTAAAGAACTGTTGATTTCATCTGTCCTATTTACACTTTTAGGCTATTATGAACATTTCAACATCTCATGATAAAACTGTAGTTATAAATTAAATTGGCTTTATAATGTAGATTTTGGCTGTTTTATCTTTCCAGTCTTGTTGCTTGCACTTTGAGCGTCCATTTTAAGACATAGCCCTGGGGTATGTCATCCATCCATCTTCAGATGCATGTAAAAATAGCCACTAGTAATTTGCAGAATTTGCATCTGTCCAGGGACTAAACATCTCTTGAAAAAGACATGAAACTGCAAGTCAAATAATTCCAGTTCCAGAATTAATATCAAATAAGGAACACATCTAAAACTGTTCAGTTTTTTTTTATAATGCATTCAAGTATGCCAAGAAAATATTAAGGAAAGCAGTGTCAACCAACTGAACTAGGTTTGATTTTAAGCTTTTAACAGAAAACCTTGCTCAAACCACTTGTAAAATGCACTGCAACACTTTACTTGAAGGGCCACAAATACATTCTGTAAAGATTATCCCCTTTAATTAATATGTTTACAATAAAAAATATAAATATAAGGGTTGACAACAGCACAGAAACGGCACGTGGAAAAGAGCTTTGAATTTGAGCTGAATCACAATGTAAAAACACAGCTACAAGAGTGACTCATATGAGCTTGAATGCCCATTGGCTGTTTTTTTGGTAGCTATAAGAGGCCTGACATCCAAGAGCTTGATATGTGAGCTTTAAAAGCCATATGAGGCAACTAACAGAATTCTGAAGGGGCTGGATCGTCTGTCTGAATTACAAGTGCAATGTTGAAAAACTGCTAAATTATTTTACATTTAAGTGGAGCAATCTCAAAAATCTCAAAAAGCATAGACGCGCCACATCAGCAGGGGGAGCATGGGACTCTAGTAAGGTGACCTCTGGAGTGACTCTGAAAAGGAAGACATGTCCAAAAAGAAGGACCAAGGCTCAAAATGAAGGACACCCATGAGTTGTTGTTGAGCTACATACTACAGACGCCAAGAATTGTCTTGTTATGTCAATAACGGCATAAAATAATGAATTCCGTGCATGGCTGTTTTCAGTATCGGTAGTATGTGTGTATGGGTGTTTCACGTTTTGCTTGTGACTGGGGGGTAGGAGACTGGTGCTACTTGTTGACAGGGAGGTGGGTAGGTGGGAGGGATAAGGTGGACAAAGGGGCAAAAAGGATGACGCCTAACAGCAGACCAGACAGAGGGCTGAAAACCAGACTGTCTGGATGAAATTCGGATGAGTGGTCACTCAAGCCGTAAGTGAACGCTCAGTGAAAGAGACAGATGGATGCTTAACGGGATAGTTACCAAACATCACAAGTACAATCTCAAACATCAGACTGAATCAGTGCTTCTGTGACCCAGGCTCAAAAAGACTTTGCATGGTGTGAACTTGGTGTGAGCTTCATTTATGGCAGGACTGCTATTAAAGAAATTAAGAAAAGTGCTTGGATGCATAGCTAATGCAAGAATCCCACAACGTGGGGGAAGGAGCACAAAACCTGGATCTCTCAGCAACGTAGACACACATATGGATGGGTTTAGGTTTGGAGGAAAGCCAAAGAATGCATTCAACCTTGACGTGTTTCAGTGTGGGCAGCCGTTTCATGGGAGTCATTTAGTCTGATGACAGGTCATATAATGGCCAAGCAATATGAGGCCATTTGACGGAGACAGTTGCACCCTATGGCGCAAACACTGACTTCTTATGATGTTCCCACATTTCAAGATGATAACGCCCCATGTATACTAAAGAAATTCAGCAGTGGTTCATGAACTCTAAAAGTAAGTCTTCCATAGTTATCTCACTTTTATGGAGCGATGGATGTGAAGTACTTTTCCACATTTTGCATCCTTCAAAGTACAGGAGCCTTTTCTTGTTGAAGAATGGTCTAATATCCCAAGTGTAGGACTTAAACAGCAGCATTCCAACAATTATTGAAGCTGCTTATTAACATCTTCATTTTAATTTATTGTTAGACATTTGCACCATTCTGTCTCCCCCTTGTGTAAATAAAATTATGTAATATACGGTTCCCTGCCTTTTACTCTGTTCTTTGAGTAGGCTGCTAGCGTAGAGCATAGCTGTGATGGCCGGGTTGTTAAGGTGTTGTGCTTGAAATCCAATGAGGGTTCCCCTGCACAAGTTTGAAACCTGTTTGTAGAAATGCGGGGTTGGTGTGCACCTTAGGGCATTAAACCTGTGACTGGACAGTTACCAGCTTACATCCTGTCCTCTTCTTTGTAATCACGTGCCTGTTGGGCCCTTGAGCAAGTTTTGCTCTCAGTTGTACAGATGTATGCTTCAAAAGAGAGAAGGTGGAATATTAAAGCTCTTAACCCCAGTTTATGGATTTATACAAGCCATCAGAGCCACAACATTCATAACATCTTTGAGTAGGTAAAAAAACCTGTAAAAATAAATTATACTTCTCAATTCTTTAGTATTAAGTGGCTTCTACTCTTTATGCATCATATTGAAATCATATAAAGCACAACTTCTTCGGACCAAATATCTTTGCCGAATACAATGTGAACACTCATCTGTTTAAGGACATTTAACAGCACCCACTATAGTTCCTGAGTTCCAAATTCTGACTAGCACACAGTTACTCACTTATTACTTAGGTGTGGTAACTGGTCAATAAGAATTAGTCAACTCACCAGAGCTAAGAACTACACCTGAAAGCTATAGCTAAGTCCAGGCTGCATGTGATAAACAAAAGAAAAGACAAAGAAATAGTAACAATAAGAAGACAACACAAGTTATTGTAGGTATTAAATCATAATGCAATAAATCAACAACAATAAAAACATAACTAGCCCAAAAATTATTATAAATCCCTCCAATATAAGTTAATTTGACTAACATAACCCTGTGGGTAGGTTGGTGCCTCACTAAATGCACTCCAGCTTCATTGAGGATCGGATCCCAGCCACTAACTCCATGTGGCGTTTCCAACATCTCCCCATGTTCATGTGGCTTTTCTCCTGGTATCTAAAGACAGGAAGTTCAGAAGTGCTTCAGAAGAACATGTAGTGGATTATATAGTGAGAAAGTGGATGTGGAGAATGGATGGATGGATGGATTACTGTACTTTTCTGTACTCATCATTTAACCCTATCAATGCTGGAGGCCCAAAGAACATTCCAAACAAACATCCCTAGCAGGCCAAAGTGTAGTATACTCAACTAGTCAAAGTGTAGTATACTCAACTAGTCAAAGTAATGACCATTTGGTGGCCTTGGAATCTAGACTTCTGTTGAGTCTAGTTTCATATCGCATTTGCTTCATGCACCTCTCCGTAT
>JABFEB020000002.1:23977046-23988779 GCA_019775895.2 Stomatorhinus ivindoensis | reverse complement strand
TGCACTTTTGCTATGTCCTGCTACTATTTTGCATGCTATTAAGTCCATCCATCCATCCATCCATCCATCCATCCATCTTCCAACCACTTATCCTGCTCAGAGTCTCAGGGACAACTGCTATGTGAAAAAAACAAAAATTACCTTCTAATTCTAGCCAGCTTCTGAAGATCTACACACATTATTTTATTGGGTAGAAACAAGCAGTATTTAGGAACACCTGAACATACCTGTGACACTGAACATTAAACCCACCTGTGAGATCCTCAGCACCATGTATTAAGATCGGGGGGGGGGGGGGGGGGTTTTGCTTGCCTCTGATCTGTTTACTTGCATCCAGCTCCATCCCCATTTTTAAAAAGAAACCCATAGATCGAGATCAGTGATAATAACGGCAATTGTTCCAAATAAAATTTAACAAGCCATAAAAAGGGAATACAATGTGTAAGATGTGCGCTTTTAACCTGGTGGGTAAAACAGTGACTGCAAAGATAAAGCTTACAGTTTAATCACTTGAACATAAACATACCGTTGCTAGCTGGAAAAAATCTACAGTATTGACTGGTAGCATGCAGTGAAAGGGTGACAGTATGCAGTGACAAGCCAACAGTATGCAGTGACAGTGTGGCTCATTAAAATAAGAAACTGAAATGAATGCTTATGCATATAGCATTGATTCTTCTATAGTCTAATAATTTAATTATTCCTAATTTGTTTGAATATGTGGGGTAGGTTGTGAATTTGTGTAATAATGACATGTAAGGACTTCCTCATTGCACTTGTTATTTTGGGTTGTTTACTTCGAACCATTTGCATTCACTTTGAATAATTTACACATGTAAGGCAGCTTGTTGAGTAAATTGGTATCTGTAAGTTGCCGCCAAACTGTGTTTTTGTGTGTGAATATGTGTCCAGCAATAGTCAAGTACTCCACCTAGATTGCACTCCTGCCCTCTGTATTCTGGGATAGGTTCCAGGCTCATCACAACCTGAGACTGGAAGCAGTACAGCCAGTAATGGAAAGTCGGTGGATGAAAAAGACATTAGGCAGATCAGCCAATTACAGGTTTTCTATATGAACACCGCAAATTAAAATCAATTTCCCCCGTCCTGTTAATTACTTGGAAATTGTCTGCATAAACTCTGGACAGGTACTACTGTCATGTAATACACCCAAGTTTCCACACAGCTCATCTCCGATTGATTAGACTGGAACATATTGTGCTATAGGACCCATGCTTGCTGCGATAGGTTATGGGTAGGTCTAGATTGAACAAGTGTGTGTTTTATTGGATGGACTAACTGTTTAAGATACACGGATTAAGGTGAAAATGGCACTAAGTCCATTATGTTAATTGGGTAAATAGTCTTTAACATGAATTACATAAACGACAAACACCATTTTCAGATTGTTAATATTATCCTATACACTGTGGCTACGTGTCAAAACGTGGGATAAAGTAACGAGTTTTCCTTATTTTGAATATACATGCAAGAAAAATGTGCACAATGTTGGCTGAAAATATGAATGTGTTCTCGAAAACAAGAAATGCTTTCTAAAAACAAGACTAGATCTACATGTAAGGTTTGCGCTTTTGTTAAATTTATGTTTAGAAAATCAGCACAGAAAGTCACAAAAGAACATCACCATTATCTGGTTAGAGACGTATATCACAAACAGTAGCTGCTATTCTGAACTACTATTAGTCAGCTCAGCCGATCACTGTAGACATTACATGTTTGTTTAATTTTAGAAATGCGAATCATACGAATCGCGTTGATTAACGCACTTCATGCATTGAAGAAGCCTCGCCTGAATTCAATAGAAGGAACCCCAGTTATTACAAACTAATAATTTCGTAGGCACTTCCATTAATTACGACAGCAGATGCAATATCAGATGATCCAGAAGAAAACATGTTTACTAGCAAACACGGTGATAAATATTATTTCCCGAATAGGAAGCGTAAATCTGTTACTCACAACATAACTGCATATAACAGTGCTAAAAATAGCATCTATCCTGAGTACGTGTTCTTCGTCCGCCGCTCATAATTCGAATTCATTTGACAGGACCCTTTGTCTAGGGATACTTCTGCACATTTTACACCATTTGAGCATCCGAATCAGACTGTTCCGCTGTGTTTTACACCACAGTGCTGTACTGAGATAAGAATGAAATACAAACGAATCTGCTTCCTAAAGCGTGCTGGGTCATGAATCGAGGTCTGTTTGATCATTTGATTGTCAGTGAACACGTTTGAGAGTGAAGTCAAACTCCGCTCTTATCGTTCCCTCCGCACATCCAGTAGCTCGGACAAGCTGCCGGCGGCACTGGGGCTTAATAGCTCTGCCTTAATAGGAAACCAACAAATGGGTCCAGATGGTATGTGTTTAACATCAAGGTTTCGTGGTTGATCCTTCAAAGGACACATTTTGTCAGTCAGATGTAAAATAATGAGGAAAAACTGACAACGGTAAGGCAAGTCGCAGGAAAGACATGGTTAAAATATCGCAGCCGTGTTCTATCAAAATCTGTCTGCTTTGCCTTATAAGGAAATGGTGGGTTATGTAAAAGATGCAGCTCACTTAAACATTTCTTGATTAAGGATAAAACACCCCCACCATGCTTGTGATTAGGAATCGTATAGGTTGTCGCTAAGCTTTCCTTAAACCTGCATGTAGGCTATGTATCTGGAGATATTTGCATTGTAAGAAACAAGATGAGAAAAGACAGCTAGTTCTTTCTTGTTATAACAAACATTTATCCATCTGACCAATCGGACGACTTTTGTAAATAATTTTACACGAGAAAGAGATTTTCGTCCTTTGTAAAAACACAATCAAACTACAGTCTAACCTTTTAGGAAAACAGAATAAAAACGACAGTGCATGAAACAAAGCATATCGGCAATTGCAGGTATAGCAAATAGGCCTTTCACTTATTAATTATCAATTATCAATATGTCAGTCACCAATTAAACACTTAATAATTGTGTCATTTTGTGTTTCCAAACTGGAATATATAATATATTCTAGGAAACTGTAAGAAAAGGGACGCAACTAAAGGGTTAATCACAGCAATGAAATAGGTTAGCAATGATAAGCAAGAGATAGGTGTCTCTTTTGTATGTTTCAGCTTCAGCCCGGTGATGCTGAGCGCACCCCTCCTCCTGCTGCTTACACTCGGGGGCCCGGTGACTCCGGCTCCCTGTATCTCCGCCCCTCTCTCAGTTTTGTCCAAATCTGGCTTTTTGCGTCGCCGGAGCTCCCGATATTACGCCGACGTCATCACCTGGGAGAGAGGACAGCTGACGTCGGAAGAGTCACAGAGAGAGGGGGATCAAGAGAGGAGGGGGTGCAGGGAGAGAGAGAGAGAGGGAGAGAGAGAGAGATTCAACATTACTAACGTTGATGTGTGACATATCAATCCCCCACTCGCCCCCCCTCTTTCTATTACGTTGGTGCTAGCGTATGGGGAGCCCCCCTATGCCGGCGGAGACCCAGCCTATATAACTTACCGGCGTGCAGAGCCACTCCACCAGATACACGGGCTCCCGACATCTGGGCGAGAGACGGCGACTTGTCGCCGACTGACTCAGACGCCGATCCGGGGGAGAGATACATCAATCTAAGGCGCCTGGCCGACCGAGTCGGGCGCGGTGGCGGAATCGAATAACTCCACGTCGGGTCGGAGAAGATTTAAAGAAAAGACAGAGAGACCAAATTCTGGAACATAGCAAATATAAATCTGAAACCCCAAAAAACAACAAACTGATATTAATATTAACGTCAGTGATTATTCCTGCGTGTCCGGCAGAAATACGCCAAAAGAGAGCAAGAGAGACCGAACGCACTTCAAAATATCACCATTGCGGTCAAGGCAACTTAGACGCAACTAATCTCTGGCTACTCCTAGTGCAATGTATAGGTCCACGAAAGGAGCGTCCAAGGCTCGAAGGGACCAGATCAATGTCGAGATTCGGAACCTGAAGGAGCTTCTGCCGATATCTGATGCGGACAAAGCCAGACTGTCTTATCTACACATAATGTCGCTTGCCTGCATGTACACCAGAAAGTCGGTCTTCTTCTCGAAAGGTAAAAGAAGCCATAGAAATTAAATTGAAACGCATGCTTTGCCGCGTCCCCTATATGGCTGATACGGCGCTGTTCTTATGTATAAGTGCTGAACAGTGCATCTCTGTGACCGGTCTGTTCATACGGTGCAGCGCAGGCTGAGCTGATCAACAGGTGAGGGAGTCGACTCAGTTTAGAGGACCTGCAAAACACGCTTGATGTAGGCTATATGAATGGCGCTATATGAGTGAAGCACGTTTTATCTCTAAATTGATGAAATGCTCGATCCAATAAAAAAGGCATTATGATTTGAGGAGGGATCTGTGCGTGTTGCTGTCCGTAGTGCTGTTACTGCTTGACGCTGTCCGAGGTGCTGGCGTACACGAGAGACCCCAGGAAAACTATACCGACGAGCGCAGAAAACCACTTCATTTTTATGACTTAAGTTTTACAATCGAAACGACTAAGACGTGGAGATCAATCAGATCGGAGTGTGAGGAACAGGAGGAGTGTAATGAATATATATATTAAATGGCATTTAAAAGCTTAAATGTTAATTATCGTGTGTGCATTTTCTCCCTTCCTCCAGAAGCCGTTACAGCTGGAAAAGAGGAGAACGCAAGGTTTCTCTCCTTCCATGAGCTGCTGGAGATGGTGCATTCAGTGCCAGGCTTTTTGCTTCTCTTGACTGGAGAGGGAAAGCTGCTGTACCTGTCAGACAGTGTCGCCGAGCATCTTGGACACTCCATGGTGAGTCCAGCAAGGTGGAATGACATTATTTCACTGGTTTTTGTCAGGCAGGTGATTAAGCCACTGCTTTGCGGCTGAGCATGTTTATGGGTTCAAATACTTCAGCTAGGCCTATGTGGATTTACATAACTGCACTGTGTTCATATGCATTTTCTCAGTGCACCTGTCCTACTGAGACAAGTGGGTCCGAAAAATTTACTGTTAATGAGAAATAGTGAAACTAAATAGTGACTTGGGAGTATTTGTGAGTGCTTATAAGCACCTAGGGTCCCGTTCGGGAAAATTCCCGTAATATGTTTTATGCTTCTCTGGATTTCCTACAGATAGCTGCGACCTTAATTGCATGAGTGCGTCTTGAAGATGCATGAATGAAATCTAGCCCTTTAGCCAGACATCGTTACTTTGCGATGGACCACATGAATGTGTTGTTAACAACCCCCAGTGAGCCTGCTATCGTTTCAGAGGCAGACACGTCTGTCACTCTCCACTTGAGTGTGCATGTAGTTAGAAGTCTCTCCGTCATCTGCACTAATCAGATGCGGGCAGTGTCCGCGTGGTCTGGATGCAGCGATGCTGAATGGCTGTAAAAGGGAGAGTGTCAGGCTATATCTGATGTCACAGCCAGCACGATCATTTTGGATCGGTTATAATTAGCATAACTGGAATACGTGCCGGGAATAACGGAGTGTTAGAGGGAAGCGTGACGCATGACTCACCTACACTGGGGATACGAGAGATTCTACCAGACAGAATTAGACATCAGCTGCCTTGCAGGCAGAGACATCTACAGCATTTGGAACAGCCAAGTGTAAATGCTTATGATGTCATTTTCCAGGTGGACCTGGTTGCCCAGGGTGACAGCGTGTATGAAATCATCGACCCCGCTGACCACACGATCATGAGGAGCAATCTGTCTTCAGCAACCACATCAGACACAGGTAAGACTGGTGTGTATGGGCTTTTGCATACTGATGTTGGGGTAATCCGGCACTGCTGCAATCCAGCTAATTAAGAGCAGAATTCTGTCTGCTTCACAAACAGAAGACATTCTTTCCTTTCTCCCAACTACAGACCGCCTGTTTCGCTGCCGCTTCAACACGTCGAAGTCCGTCCGCAGACAGAGCGCCGGAAACAAGCTGGCGCTGGTCCGCGCACGCTGCCTGTCGTTCCCTAGCTCCGCCTCCTCGCCTGGCTCCTATTGGACCACCAATCCGGTGTGGGTGTGCTTCTGCTCCCCGCTGGAGCCCCACCCACCCCGCTCTCTGCTCACCAGGGAGCCCAAGCTGAGCCATCCAGCTGACCACGGCTTTTTTTTGGCCTGCTTCTACTCCCAGCACAGCCGGGACATGAGGCTGCAGGACGCGCAGGACAGGTATGAGGCGACGTGGCTAGGAGAGATGGAACCGCTACCTTTCACTGCCAGATGGTGGCATGTTATTTACTCGATGCCCCCTTGTTCTCTCACGCAGTGTGACAGTGTACCTGGGTTTCGATGTGGCAACCCTGCGCTCCCGCTCCTGGTACAGCCTCCTGCACCCGGAGGACCTCTCCCACGCCTCCGCCCAACACTGCTACCTGCGTGAGTGCCTAGGCCACCAGGTGGCGTCGTCTCACAGCAGAGGATGCCATCACGCGGCACCCACACAGCACCAGAATATCAGCACCGCATACCTCTGACTCATTGGCTGTTCGGCACCCCACCGGTTCCCATGTGCTGACGCTTTCTCTCCCTGTCATCTTTTTCCGCAGTGAGTGACGGAAGTGAGGGGCGGGTGGAGGCAGTGGTCCGCGTGGAGGCCGTCGACCAATCGTGGGTTTGGCTTTACATGATGCTGCAGCTTGAGGCTGGAGAAAACGTCATCAACTCCTACAACTACGTCATCAGGTATGTTCCTCCTACCATTGCTCTGCCTTAGTTAGATTCATCATGAGACTACCCGTGTGTAGGTCATGAGAGGCTGTGCCGACCTCACTGTAAATCCTGCTCTTGTTTGTCTCACAGTGAAGCTGAGGCCTGGGCCGTTAGGCAACAGCTGTCCTCAGAGCAGACCCAGCTCAGCCTGGTACTGAGTTCCAGCACTTCCTACCAAGACAGCTTGAGCCTGCAGTCTCCGGACACTCTGTCCAGCCCGGATCAGGTCTTCACGCCGGGCAGCAGTGGCCTGTCCGCCCAGTCTTTTGACTTCAGCGTCGCCGTCTGTGCTGCGCATTCCTCCGAAGAGCCAGCAGGTGGCGCCGCTGAGCCAATGCAGCTGGAAGCCGGCCCACGTTCAAGCATCTCCTCTCTGGAAGACGACAGCTTCTTCCAGCACCCCCCTGCTGGCCCCGCCTCCAGCCCCACCTCCACGTCCTCTCCGACTCCAGTGACTGTTGCCACGGTGTCCGACTTAGACTTTCTTACCCAGAACATATTCCTGCCTCCATCCTTCCCCCTTGAGCCCCCATTACTGGCTCTCCCTCTGCCTCTTCCCCCTCTCCCCATACCCCAATCCCAGCAGGGGAAGGAGTTCGTCTGCACACCGCCTTACACCCCCCAGCTGGCAGGGGGCAGCTTCCACTTTGGAGATCAGCTTCTTAGCTTTGATTTCACCAGTCCCACCAGCCCGTCACCACTGGACCCAGCACCCACTCCCCCGATCTCGACAGCCCTGCCCCCATCTCCCTCTGACCCCATAACCACCATCAGCAGTCCCTCCACCCCCACTAGGCAGTCCCCCCTCCAGTCTCTCTCGCTCTCTCCTCCCTCCTCTGAGTTGCTCTTCACAGCAGATCCTTGCAGCAGTTCCATCTATGAGAAGCTGCCTCCCACCCCCGACAGCCCTGGAGATGGCGACTGCACCATCATGACTCTGCCGGAAGTCCGTGGCCCCCTCTACGTGGACGTGCCATTAGGGCCTTTCCATTACCCCCCAGACGGTCTCCTCACCCCAGAGGCCTCTCCAGGAAAGCAGTCCTGCCTTTCTTTCTTCTCCATGGAGAAAGAGAAGGAGAAAGAGAGAACAGAGATTTCTCTCCTCGCCCAGCAAATTAGCTCCTTAGCAGAAGGATTCTACTTGGACCCCACATTTTCAAAACTTGCCCCCTCCTCCCCATCGGTCTCCCCTATTGACCCACATCCCCCCACTGTCCTGGAATCCATATCACCCCAAATTGAATTCCACCCTGTCAAGTCTTGGAAAGGTGGAGACCTCCCCTTGTTTCCAGATGACATCTCTCTGTTTGAAGAGAGTGTTTTAGATTCCCTCCTCCAGGACCTTTCCTCTTGTTCACCCCCCCCTTGCCCGTCCTCCCTAGCCCCCTCCTGTCCCCCCCCATCACCCCCTACCCCAGTATGTTGGCTCCCACCCCCCCACATTGAAGGGGGCTCCGTTGTGGGCATGAGCCACATGTGTAGCGTCCAATCGGCGCACTGTAACTGCCAGGCCGGGAGAGGGGCGATAGGCCCTGCCCATTTGGGGGCACTAGGAGGCGGGCAGCCAACGGGGGGAGAAATGATGGAGGTAGAAATTGTGCCATTGCCACATTTCTCCTCCTCGCCCATCCCAGAGTCACCACCCTCACGCATAACCGCTAGCCCGACCTCTACCCCTGGCACGCCTGTTGCCCCCGTGGCCCCTGGTCTGCCTTGCGCCCAGTCCCTCCTGGAGGAGCTGGCCGCCCTGGAACCCATGTTTGGGGCAGGTGCCTCGATTGCCCCTGGACTGGGGCAACAACCTGAGTTGTATCAACTCCAATGTTGCCCATCGCCACAGAACTTCCAAAAAGGTGAGGGTCTAGCCAATCGTCCGACATTCACTCTGCATGTGGAAAACGCAAGCATATATTTTAAGATGCAACAAACCTTTTGTGCTTTAGTCATAATGTAAACCTAAGGCTTTGAAATGTGGGGTTAACCTATACTGTACTGACCTCTCGCTCTTCTTCTCTCATTTTGTCTTTCAGATGGAAGCGGAAGTGATCCTCAGTTCTAAATAAGTCTGTGACTTACTTCATAAAGTATGGCACATTGTCATATTTCGTGGAGCTACTGCTTTTGCCGAAAAGTCAACAACATTTAACTGTATGATTATATACATAATGTATATACAAGCAAAAGGACATTTATTTACCTGTCTGATGCGAACAAAGACTGTCTTCTACTTTTGTTAATTTATTTATGAGTATATCTGAACGATGGTTCAACCATTTGACTGAGTGGATCTGAGCCTGGACTGGGTTGTGTTCCAGTCTGTGAGATGTCACTCCCTGTAACACAAGCTTTGGCTCTGATAAGGCAGAGACTTGAAGACGACTCGAATTGTAAGCACAATTCAGTTAGCAGACATATTTGTATTCACTCGTAGTGAGGAACTTCTATTGTGAACTTTGAAGAAAAAGTTTTTCCATGCTGATAAAAAAAAAAAAACCTGTCTCTAAATAATGCTTGTCATCCAGCAACAAACACAAATGGCAGAAGGTACCTAATCACATGGAAATGAATCAAAAACCTAAACTGGGCAGCTCAGATCACCAGCCTGGTTCCTCATCTCTTGTGGGGATTCCTCAATGGCCATGGCAGATCTTGTGGGGATTCCACAATGGCCATGGCAGATCTTGTGGGGATTCCACAATGGCCATGGCAGAAAGCACAAATACCTTATTCGACCCATATTCCTAAAAGCACAAAGTCAGTTCCGAAAGCCTCTGTAATTTTAGTTTGTGGCTGCAGCGTATGACATAGTATTACTGATTCATTTATGACTCGTGTGTCAATGTGCTGTAAAAATTATGAACGGCAAAGTAACGGTATCTAGTGCAAAAATGGGGGGTTCCCCCCCACCTCCTATGTATTTTAATTGTGTGTAATAATGATGAGACTGCCTACACCGACCGCTGCCCTGAGATAGAGGCAGACCGAGGCTAACGCTGTGTACGTTTGAGGTTGTACGCAAAGTCTCAAAGGCCAAGTCTTCAGCCGTTCGGGTACCCAGCTGGTTTGAGACGGGTTTTTTGCGACATCAATATTTGCAATGCCGGCAACACTCCCGGCTTCTCGGACCAGCGTGGCTCACCCGCCAATCCCTGCTCACTTCTTAGCGATGGAGTCCTTTGTGAATACTCAGCCAGGTGATACCAAGCCGGCGAGTGGATGCCACCATTGCATTGTGGGTGTTCCCCTCTGGTTGGTGTCGTGTCCTGGTTGACAGCAGTTTGTATGAATGGTTGATTCTTCTTTTTTGAGGGGAAAAATCAAAAGTTACTTGAAGCTTTTTGTTTTAAAAAAAAATGAACTGGAAAACAGGGATGGGGTACTATTTCCATTCAGTTTCTAAGCGACACGGGTTGAGAATGATTCTATTCCCATGGTGTCGACTCGCTAACGTAGAGTTGTCTACGGTAAAGTAAAGGATTCATTCCTACGTTCTAGCTATTTAAGTGCTAAGTTTAAGAAAAAAAACTTTTAGAATAATCTTGTATGCGTGATGACTGAAAAAAAATCAACGTTGTTCAATATACATGCATTTATATGGACATAATGTATATGCTGTACAGCGATTCACATGTCGTGGAGCTAAACGGCTGTAAAAATTTGTACATTTCTGTACATATACATGTAAATATCAGAGAATTTTTATTATATGAAATAAGATTATACCAGAAGTATATCCATGAAGAATGGACATTGTGGACCAGTGTTCGTTTTTGTGTTGCTGATAAGTGTATTTGGTGGTCAAATGCATTTATATTAAACTGCTCTTGTGGCAGCTTTATATATGTGTCCTTGCTTCCTGTTCCTGGAGTCTTTTCTCCGCTTTGTTATCCTTCCTCTCGTCCCCCCGTCTTTCCTCCTGCCTGCCAGCATCCGCTGCCTCTCCCTCGCAGCCCAGATGTCCCGCTCCTCGCGCGCCGCTATAGCATTGACGCACTCGCCCAACGTGCCGTGCGGCGGCGACGCCGGCTGACTCACACTGACGCACACGCCTGTGACACAGAGGCACTCACACGGACACAATCGGCTACCCCTCTTACTGGGCACAGCAGGCGCCTTCAGGCACGCCAAATGGCATCCGTGCAAAATCCACCCCCCCGGCAACCCGCATTTCAACAGCACGTGGCAAGTCTGTCCGAAGTCCATATATGGGCTTTCCGGCTTCTGGCGTAATTCGCAGTTCCTTGCCCCTCCCCTGCCGGCTTCCGTCACTCAGATAGGCTGGCAGAAACAGGGCAGGGTGTTGCCGTGCAGATGAATCCCACAGTAATCCAGCCTGTCCTATTCACTACCAGCCATTCAATGAAACAGCCCCCTCTCATTCAGCAGGATCCTGCTCTCATTTGCTATTGTGTGCCCCTGCAAGAGAATCACCCACATTCTCCCCTTTCATTATTTCCAGTTCATAAAAATGTATAATGATTGAACACATAAATTCATTGTTAGACCCCTCTGGCAGATTCTTCCCTTTTATCCTCTCTCCTACCATTTGTGCAGATTTGGACCTCTCAGGATGGGAATGATGCAAAGATGGACAAGACCACAAAAAAGAAAAGAAAAAATAGTCAATAGAAATTCTGAATCAGTTAGGGTCCAGCTGGGTCTCTCTTTTGTCATTTTCCAGCTGCATCATATCTTCTGCTCCCTTCATTTTTCTCTGTCGATACCCATTCATTCACCCAGTATGGATGCTGACACAGTCAATTATGTTTTTCCCACCTGTCTCACTGGCTTCATTCTCATTTTCCCAGCCCCGACTCCACCTCTGTTTCACTGGCCTCGTTCTCTGTTTCACAGCCCTGACTCTCCGACACTGTCTCACTGGCCTCCATCTCATTTTCTCAGACTTGACTCTTTCCACTTCTGTCTCACTGGCCTCCATCTCATTTTCTCAGACTTGACTCTTTCCACTTCTGTCTCACTGGCCTCCATCTCATTTT
>JABFEB020000002.1:23942609-23970914 GCA_019775895.2 Stomatorhinus ivindoensis | reverse complement strand
TATACACCATTTATTTTTATTGTCCGTTTTGCAGTTCATTTTTTTCTTTAGTGTTATTTTATTACTAATTTATTATTTTTTTTTATTTTATGCTATTTTGTTTTTCTTTGTACTGCCTATTTCATTCAAGAACAATCCAGCGAGCAGGTAGAAAAGCATTTCACTGCAAAGCAGTATAGCGCATGACCATACATGACAAATAAAACCTGAATCTCGAACTTGAACCGCATACTAAGATTCCACTTATTGTTATTTGGAATCATGCACAAAGCTGCAGAAGATGTTCTCGTGCCTGGAACTTTCGGATCACAGGTCATTAATCGGCCGATTCGTCTGACACTATATACAGCCAGACATCCTGATTTTCCCACGTTCAAGGTGTCCATGGATCAACAAGGGAGGGGCTTGCGGTTCAGTTTTTCAACCAATCACGGTCTTTGGTCTGCATGACATCACTACACTGGTCCAATTTTTTTCTTATGTTCTGACTCCAGGCTTCCAGCCATTGAGTTGGGGCTCAGCCTGTGCCTGTGATCAGAAGGTTGTTGGTTTGAGCCCCAGCCTCAGCATGACAACCACATGCCCATGGGCCCTTAAGATAGATCCTTCACTCCCAGCTTATTATTGTTGTTGTCATCATCATGAAAAACATAAAGACAAGCCCTTACATTGCTCCATACAGCCTTTGCAGGGTTAGCAGGTTGTTATGTCCCTTAATGAGAGGCATATACAATAAAATGGGCCATTTACAAATCTGTGCACCTTGGCACTTAACAGAAAACAGGTTCTAATCAATGTAGTGATGTCCTCCCTTGTTGACCCAGACACGTGTTGAACTAGGATGTGTCCACACAGCCAGTGACTGTTATGTCACGCGGCACTAAGCTGGCATGAACTTATTGCGAGGAGCTGGATGTCTCCCTTCATTTTACCTGTTTTTCTGGCCCCCTTCTCAATTCCGGCAGCTGCTTTCAGGAAATAGGATACCGTAGGCTGACCAACCTTTATGTCATACGTCCTGTCAGGCTGCACAGAAGGAAGACGCAATCACAACCCAACACATAAATGGCATGTTTAGTCATGAGAACCGTGAGCACACTAAGGCGCGAAACTGAGGTGACAGATTTATAAGTGACAATTAGATTCCCACATATATAACAGAGATCCTGGGAGAACAGATGCAACAATACAACACAACCAGGAAGGAGGTCACTTGGGCTAAGCCTCTGCACCTGTTATAAGAAGGTTGCTGGTTCAAGGCCAGCCTCAGCACGTCTGCGGGTCCTTGAGCAAGACCCTTAACCCCCCCCCCCCCAGCTCCCTGGGGGCTGCTACAGGCTGCTGCCCTTCATGGTCAGATTGCTCTCACCTACAGAGCAAGTGAGGGGGGGGGGCATAATGAGAATTAAAGTATCTATCATTTTTATTATTATTATTATTATTATTATTATTAAGAAATCTCCCAAGGCAGTCATCAGCAGCAAGGAGCAGAAGTGTCGAGTGACGGAGGTGGACAGATAAGCTGCTGGCGTGACGGTGTGAAAGGCAGGGCAATGGTATCAGCTAAAAGATGAGAAACACTCTATTGTATTTATTTACAGCTTTAACAGCGGGGGACTTAATAAAAGCACAGCAACAGCAGTCATTGGGTTTGAGTGTCAGCATGTTAGAGTGACTTGGGGCAAGCAGGGCAGGACTCAATGCACCGTCTCGACACAGCGGCCCTGTCTGGTATGATGTACAGCACGGCACAAAAGTCTTAGGCTGCCAAAGAAAATTATTTAAATAATCTTTATGTTGGTATAAAACTATGATACTATAGCTGTCAAAGTGTGCTAGCTTAGCCAGTTCAAAAGCTCTGCTAAAGGCGCCCCAGTTTTTGAAGTCACCCTCCAACATCCCCCCGTGTTTGTTCGCTCATCCGCAAGCATTTTCTGTTTGGCTAATCAACACCTAAAGTTATTTAATTAAGTTAATTATTCATGTGAGCTGGTGGTGAAGTGTAACAAATACTGGAAAGGCTGGGGAGCCCCCAGGGGGGCCCTACAGGACCGAAGTGTTTTTCAAACCATCCAACTACATTTTAGTAGCTTTTTGGAAATCAGAATCTTGTTGCTTTTTATTGCTTTACTGTTGAATTGCATGTCTTATAATGACAGTTTTCTGAGCAAATATACAATCCCGATAAATCGCTACAACATTTTCTTTGATGCACAGCACGATATACGTTTCAAAAAGGGTGTTGCATGGGTTGTGTGAGCCAATAATATCTGTTTTTGTTTTTCTGCAAGTGGGCACGGCACCTCAGTGTGGTGACAGAAAGCCAGGCCTTGTATGAGCAGGCGTATGCCAGATGGCGAGAGTCGGGGGGGTGGTTTCTGTATCCTGTAGGGAACGAATTTTGTTAATATCACCCAATAAAAATTCGCCCTTTCTGCCACCTGAAATCAGGCCCGACACTGGGAGTCTGCACGACTTCAGCAGAGCAGGAAATGTGGCAGCCTTGCATTGTCTAGGTTTGTTACTGTGCTTGCACACACTTGGCTGGAGCCTCCTTTGTATAGATTTAATAAAGGAGTAATTGTCAGAAGCCCCATCTATATTTTTCATCATCTGTACCAGCCAGACTTCCGTTGCATCCCTGCTAGCCATTGCCCCTTAGCCAGACAATATGCATTACTTTCACGTGATGAATGATCCAAGGCATGCACTTCAAACAAAGGCAAATGTATGGAATATATTTTAAGGAAATCTTCACCCTGTGTAATACTTGGCTCATTCTCAGCAGATTCAGAGAGGTGCAAATGCACAAAGGATAAATAAAATGGGAACAGAGAGATGCACTGTTACAGAAAATTTGGAAATAAGATGACAGGCCCACAGCAGCAATGGAAAACAGAATCAGCTTAAATATTTGTCCAGGCAGTCTGCACCAATCAGTTAAATAGGCTTCAACAATCAATTTGAAACAAGGTTTTAAACTGACTGATGAAAACTGAAAATGACTGGTGTGGTATGGTTGGTTTATGAGGCCAATTACTGAGGGAGAGAGATGTACTGTGAGTGTGCGTGTGCGTGTATGCAATCGCTGAAAAACCCAGATTGGCGTTATTGCACCTAAGCCTGAGTTTTATAAATTGTGAAAGTCCTTTCATTTTATGCTTCAAGAATTAGGATAAGCATAGCCCTTAAGCCGCCAGCAGTCTTAAGCTGATGGCAATTAGCTACTGACATTGACATCGTTATTGAGAGAGGAGAGAGCAACACTGCGTGGTGGCAGCATCCAATTAAACCAGCTGTAATTTCAAATTTGTTGTTAAGCCACTTTCATTGTTGTGCTCATTTCAAAATGTTTTACTTCTGATGCATAATCATTACAGGCTCTTTTCATGCGAAGAGCAGCTGAAGCCATGATTAAATACGTTTTTTCTTTGTCGTATTATGTTCCATACAGTGCTCCTCATTATATGAATTATATCGAAAGCTTTATTGATCCAAACTGTGTACATATCCTCCTATTCAAACTTTGGAACTCACAATGTAAACTACCACTTGCCTTAGCAAATGCTACAAAAATTACCGAATGAAAATTTAGGCAAATTTAGAAAAAAAAACTAAATTATTTTCAATGAATTTGACTCATAGACACGGCCCACTGCTTCCTAAGCAGCAAGATTTAGGTACCACGCTGTACTTCCTTTGAGGCCTCTTTTGAATGGTGACCTCAGGTAAATCTGTGTATTAAAGTGGCTGTGCTTTATGCTGCATTTTTGCATTAGCGATTCTCATTTCCTCATTTCAGGCATTTTGAGTTGCTCTTCGGTATATTGGCCACAGGACCAGCTGCGTACCTTTGATGTTTTTTTGCGCCAACTTAAGGTGTTTTCACCAACGCTGTGAGCTGCCTGTTCGTATTTCACTTGTGATTTTAATCAGTTCATGCTGATTCTTACACAACTGTACTAGACAGCTCTTTCAGTGCAAATCTTAATACTTATTTAAACCTTACCTTATCTGGAACATAGACACATAATTGATAGTTTATGACAAATAAAACCTGCACAATTTTAAACTGTTATCTCCCTTCATCACTTTACATTAACATGGGTGTGCATAATCCTTATCCGGCTAATGCCCTGACTTCTTTGACATTCAAAATCTGTGCGAGATGAAAAATTCATTTGGGAAAGCCGATTTGAAATAAAAGACTCCTTATAATGAATGAAGGCAACTTTGATCTCAACTTTGAGTCATCCTATGCCCTCTAGTGGATAGAATATAAAATACAATGTTTTACACTGAAGGAAGAAATATCCAATTAACTCCAAAAATAGATAAGCCTCATTCCTGACGAAACTTCATACAATGTGCTGTTAGGAATGTGCCCCCAAAAAGGATGTAATTAAATGGTACAGAATGTACCTGAGCAAATCTTGAAATGCGATCTGGAAATGTTATGTTTGAATTCTGTGTACAAGCGAAACATTTTTATTGTTAGCCACAAAGATTATATAAAAGTGGAAAATGCAATGCACTAATCTTTGAAAAAGACAGCATATATATCTGTTCAAATAATAATGGCTTTCGTCAGGGACCATTTTAAACCATCACATTTCTAATTTCTTATCAGAAGGCTCAATGAATAATGCATGGTTACACATTATGCTCTCTGACATTTTAAAGTTTGACATTACAGCACACAACAGTACCTTCCCAAGTAAATTAATTATTGATAAGAATGTGTTTTATCACAGCACCGAGACACTGTTGTGACTCCCTAAGTCTGAGAAACGGGTAGAGATAAAAGTTGGACTTCATTTAAAACTTCTTGGCAAACCATGTTATTCATAAAATAAATAATAATTAGCTCTAAAATCATATGCAACTTTAGTCATTATTCGGCGTGCAAAAATATTCCGTTTTCTTAGTCAGTTTCCAATGCGTTGTTCTTTAGGAAGTCTTTACCTGTGTGTGGTGTTTTACGCACCAAAATAATACAGAGGTGTTTTGCATTTTGAGTGGTTCTGTTTTTCTGTAGCCTGCGTGATGACGTGCTTATTTTTGTGACGTACACCAGGTGGCAGCCGGGTTTGCAGTGCTCGTATCACATTAAGCTAGTTTTCCTAAAGGAGAAATAAAAAAGAGCTGCAAGCTGGAAGCTCCGGTGTACATGTCTGATAATTCAGAACATCTGAGAACAATTGTCATGTGTCAGTGAGACACACAACACCGTGTACCTTCCCCTAAAGACACCTGGCTGCTTCTACATGTTGACGGCACTAATGTCCAAGCAGTCGGAATGGTTTGCCAAAAAAGTGAAAATCACTTAATATAAGAATACAGAGAAAAATCTAAGATTCATAGATTATTTATCACTATCTGCTTACCGTCTTCACTACTAAATAGCTTTGACTTTGGATTCCTCCCACAGTCTGAAGCCATACAGTTCAGTTAAGCTGGTGAACTACCTTAGATGAGTGAGTGAGTGTATGTGTGTCTCTAATCGATTTGCATTTCCTGCTCGATGCATCCAACATTATGCCGTATGCCTAAATGCAAAGAAGATATCTAAATATTTTTATTTAAATGCTGTACTTAAACACACTCTTCATATTACTGATCCTGAAATTAAGACTACTTGAAAATAGAAAAGACGACTTTAAATTACATGAAGACAGAGTAATACTGTGCCTCTAAAAATACACTCCAAAATACAGTTATTCATTACCAGTAAAAAGTTTGGACACACCTAACCACAGAAAGGTTTATTTTTACTGTTCTCTACATTTTTGAGAAATTAAATGATAAAATATAAAAGAACTCACAATGGATTAGGTACTGATCAAAAAAGTATATAAAAAATACTTGGGGGGGCAGCTCTGTGGGTTTGGACTCAGAAGGTTGCTGGATCAAATCCCTGAGTCAGCAGAGAGATCCCACCATTGGGCCCTTGAGCAAGGCCCTTAACCCCAACTGCTCCAGGGTCTGGCTGACCCCACTTTCTCCTCTACACCAGTTTCATGAGGTGGCCTCCTGAGATGCTTTTCCAGCTGTCCTGAAGGAGGTCCCACATATATGCTGAGCTCTCATTGGCTGCTTTTCCTTCACTCTCTGGTGAAATTCCTCCAAAACCATCTCTGCTGTGTTTAGGTCAGGTGGCCAGGTCATGTGATGCGACAGTGTATCACTCCCCTTTGTAGGAGGTTTGCTGTGTCCAAGGAAGCTGGGACACTATGCAGATAAAGTGATGTCAGAACTCACTGCTTGGTAGAAACTACCTGAAATTTTCAACAAAAAAATAACCTCTGTTTTGTAGATTCCACTTCCACCCTTTCTTCAAGGTAAAAACACGGCCATTATAAAAAATAAAAATATTTGTACCTTATTTAAAAATACTTGTTTTCAAGGTGCACTGCACTGAGAAAAAAAATCTGTTTTTGAAGTTCTCAGGGTGAAATGGGTTACCTTTCATGTGAGCCATATGTGCTATACGTACAGACCATGGGGAAACGCATTAAACTTTATTCAAGGTAACCCTAAAATAGATCAACTTTTTCTGAAAGGTTATTGTGAGAGTTTATGTGAAAAGGGCAAACAGCTTATGGAAATGATATATTGAAAAACTGAAGGACGAAAAAAAAAAATTCCTGCTACTCGTCTGCATCTATGTGAAAGTAAAATCTAAAAGCGTAATGATTAGTGAAGCGATTTCAGATTCTTTTTTCCTGCATCTATATTCCGTGATTATCCTTTTAATCCTGAAATTGCTACGATTAACGATGCCAGGGTCGTCAAACGAGACACACATGAGTTTTTATGAGAATTACGACCTACAGAATGTCATGCATCATAAAAGGAGATCACGCATTCCTCCATCCATTCCTCCATCTTTCAACCATTTATCCTAAACTGGGTCACAGGGGAGACAAAACATAAAGTAATAGATTGAAAAAAGAACATATTTTTGTAAGAACTATAATAAATACTTAATAAAGAATATTATTAATAATGGATATATTATAAATATTATATAAAATAGTAAAATTCTGTTGTGACAATGTAGCAGAGAAAGAAGTTACAGGAAAAAAAAGAGCAGACCTTGATATTGACGACGGTGGGGAGTGGAATCCCATCCTTTATGTCTTTGGTTTTCTCATTGAAGTCCTTACAGAACTGACCAATGGGGATTCCTCTCTGTCAGTCACAGGTGCAAAGGGAAGACACAAAGCGGCTGGATTATTTTACAGTACATCTTGTACATCAAAGCTCAGAATTCCTCGGGAAAAGTATCCCGTTCCAACATAACAGTCTGTGAGCTGTGTGTAGGGTGTGTTAGCATGAGAAAGCCTGACAGAAAATCCTGCGTGAACACCACCGGAGCATGCTGAGAGCTGGTGGACCCAGATATAAACAAGTCTTCATGTTTCTCTGGCAGGCAGACAGAGTAGGGAGGCAGCAAACTGATAGGCGACATGAAATCAGTGCAGCACACAATTTCTGTCATGTCTGTCAAGAAGACATTTCTTGAAGCCCCACGCAGGGGACTCGGGTGAATCAACAGCGCAATTATTTTAAATTAAAGGATGTTTTTCAGGGAGATGAATGCCTGACTAAAAACCCACATATCTGACCCGAGGGGGAAAAAGGAATTTATTAAAGAATTAATAATGTTCAGTTTTAAAGACGTCAAACAGAAATTATTTTACAAATGGCGGGAACTGTCCACATGGGTATTAATTCTCATGAAATATTCTGATGAAGGCTAGCAATGACAGAAGACTGAATACTGCAATAAAATCTTAGAGCCAAGAACAATTCCTAAAATTTATGCATTTAAAAAAAAATGTTAGTTTATTTAAATCAGCTTTGTCACAGTCCTACGGACACCGTGGAGCAGTACGTCATGGATCATTGAGAGTTCTGCGGGGGTGGAACGTAATGGTGTTGTTCAGTGGCACAGAGACAATAAAGGTGGCCAGAGGTTTTTCATTTGCCCAGCAGAGATTTGTGTCCTTTAATGTTATTGGGCATCCTAGAGGAGATATTCCTCCTTTGTATGCCACTGTAACACCCACAGAAATTCTTCAAAATCGATGCAATTTTCTCCTCAGTCTTTTCAGGAGTAGAACAATTTTTTAAAAGATACTTTAAATTCTACAGTTTAAATTTCACATTACATCCATTTTTTGGGGGGAAAATACTCCAGGTAAACTGGGTTTGACAAATCATTGAGCTGGACATACATAAAAGACTCAACAAAAGAAAAAAAAAAGAAACATTGAAACAGACAGTGGCAAAGTCTACGCCAAACAGGCAGGATGAAGATACCAGCTGACACATACAGAGACACGGGCTAAGAGCTACTCAGAGTGGTGGAGCAGATCCACCGGGAGACTAAGGAGAGGAGTAGAGTAAGAGTCAGACTGAACAACGAGTCACATAAGGGTTTGCAGTGTAGCTTTAATGTCCACTCAGGAGGCTGCCTGACACATTTCAGTATGAAAATAAGTGACAGCCAGGACACCGATGACTGATGACAGCATTGCAAGCGAACAGCCCAGGTGAGAGGGACAAAAGCAAATGGGCAATTAAATTTGTGCGCTGCATGTAACCCAGTGAACGTCTGAGCCAGAGGACTGCTCTTCTAATCGCCTTCCTCATGCTTTGTCCATCTTCTGTTTGTTTCACGCATTAGTGTATCTCTGCATTGGCTTTTC
Organism: Stomatorhinus ivindoensis; assembly: GCA_019775895.2. Lineage (NCBI taxonomy): Eukaryota > Metazoa > Chordata > Actinopteri > Osteoglossiformes > Mormyridae > Stomatorhinus > Stomatorhinus ivindoensis. Next base: position 23,962,197 of record JABFEB020000002.1, on the reverse strand, counting down.
AGCTTCAGTAATTCATTTAACAACAGTGAGCTTCTTTTAATAAAAAGAAAGAAAAAAAAACCCTTAAGCAGGAAGAAAAAGACAGAGGAAGCGGGTAAAAGAGCTGGAGTTCCAGCCTTGATATGTGGGTTAGGACAGGAAGAAGTATCCTTACTGTAAGAGGAGATTTGACTGGATTAAAAGACAATGAAGACAAAAAAATGAGAATATATTTCCCATTAGCCAAACAAGAATACTGTTAATGTATGAACGTGTGTCTCTGGGACATCGAGCCTTGGGGCAGGGTGTAGGATTAATTGCCCCTGGCACACAAGGACATGGGATTAATTGCCCTGGCAGGCTACAGTTGGCAGGGGCACTGGGGGGAAGGACACAAGGTTAATTAAACTCTCCAGTGTGAAACACTCTCATTAATTACCTTCATTACATTCTTAATTTAATCATCTTTGTTGACTGTTTTATCACATCCGTCCCCATCGTGGCGTCATACGCCTTACCAGTTGCCTTCACCCGGGAAAAAGTACACCCACACTGAGGGCTACCCATGCTGAAAGGCTGAACCTTCAATCACGTCATTCTTGGCCCCCCCTGCGGGGCGACACTGCCCACAGGGCAGCTGGTACCTTCAGGATCAGGTATAAGAGAGACCTGATTCCCATCTGTGCAAAGCTTCAGCTCCCGTTACTGAGTTCAGAGGAGGAACCAGATGAAGACCCTCATGAGAGGACTTATCAAGATCAGATGGAATCAACCCTTGCTTGATGACCAGCATTTTATCGTCCTGCATAGTTATGCTCATATTTTAATCATGAAAATATTCCACAGTTGATCATATTCTGTGAATCAAATTAAATGCATAATTTTATTGAAAAGCAAACTTCTGTTGCGATTTTCCATTAATAGAATCTTCAACAGCTGTCTGCCTCCTTCCCTTTACACCTCCTATACGTTTGAGTGCTCTCTTTTTTCTTTTTAATGAACCAGACAGAGATAGGCCCTCCGTATGGCATTTGCTTAAGAGCCAGTCTTTGACTGGCCAGTCCTTCTCCAAACCCCCTGTGCTGCCTACAATTCAGCGGCTCGGTTCAAAATGATGACTGCATCACTGCGTGTCTCTGAATCACCCTTGGTCTGTGAGAGTGAGCCCAGCACAAAGTGACCTTCATCTAGGACAAAAGCAAGAGCGATGAAAATGGAGGAGGTCAGAATTCCTGCACAAATCAGTGAAGCAAAGAACAGATTATCTGAATATTACCTCCTCCCCTTTGCTGAGGTCGGATGATGGATAACAAGACGTATGACTTGGATTCTGGATTTAACTGCGTTGTTATGGTGGCAGAGTAATGCACGATATCCTCTAAACTTCCCATTTCCCATAATCCACATCTACACCCGGCACAGCACCATCAATTCCAATCTTAATTCACAATTTAATCCTCCAGTGGTTATAAAATGACTTAATTTAAAATGACATTTGCTATTATACCAACGTACTCTTTTTAATTTGAAAAGACATAATAATTTGATAATATATATATTAAAAAATTAATTAATTAATTAATATAAAGTGAATATCAATTTAACTCTAAAAAAATATTACCCTGATCACATATACTGTCCCATACTGATAGACATCAGCGACGAAGTGCTGTTATTAATTATAATGTTAAATTCGGGATTAACTCTCAAGCTTTTGTCTCTAAGAGCGAACATTTCCCCGAGGTCTGCATCCTCATACAGCATCCTTTTACCACCATAAAAAATTACCATTGTAATTACCATTGTAAGTGTGAAAACAGTCATAGCTTCTGAATATTCAAGCGCAGCGGACTGCGCCTGAAAGTTAGAGGAGGGGAGGAGGAAGGAGGGAGGGAAAGAGTCATTTAAGGAGAAAGAAAGGAAGAAAGGGGCGAGCGTGCTAGCACGTACCCTGCCTACAAATTAACACTGCAATCATAAAGTCAAGCCGGCGACGCCCCGCCACCCTCGCCGGCTTTCCTGCCTTGTGTCGCGACCCGTGATTTTAGCGGGGGTCTCCGCGACGAGCATCCCCCCCTGTTAATTATTCAGGGGCAAACATTGCTTCGCTCCTCCGCCCCCCCGCCCCCAACTAAGCACCTCACAGCCCGGCCGATGAGCTCCATCTCCGGCCAGACAGAAAACCAGCTTTTACTACAGCGGGGATGAACCCAGAAGCGGGCATCTGTGCAGCGGAATTAGGCAGCATTTCTTAATACCAAATGGAACCGAGGCGGACGAGAGAAACAACAATCTTGATTTTGGAGACTCGTTTTAAGATTTTATCTCTAAATACGGAATACGGAGATCTTTCGATCCAAGCAAGTCGCTATTAAAAACATATGGTTTTCTTTTCAACAAAAACTGTTCTGTATTTCACTGCAACGACGGTGATTTTTTTTTTAAACTACAGCTGTAAATAAAGCACGGTACATGCGTGAGAGGAATACAAGGGACGATCTGAGCTTTCAGAAAGAATTTGTACATGATCAGTAGTGACTGGACGCTGGCGTGTACATGTGCATTACGGACTGTCTGAAAACGGCATCCAGCGAGTCTGTGGGAGACATAACGCATGGTAACTATACTTTCACGCACGGGATAATTAACAATTGCATCAAAACTTGGCGGGAAACCTCATCCCGCAAATTCCATTAAAATAGCTAATGTGCTTTGTAATAATTTGCGCGATAGTGATGAAAACGATGCACGTAAAAAATGCCTAACAAAGAAAAAAAGTCACCCAAGTGCCTGTAGATGCACACGTGCGTCGATGGCAGTAAGTTACAAGCTAAATCATTTATATAAAACAACTATTTTTAACTTACGTGTTACCGTCAGTTGCCTGGAACGAATCGCTGCACCTGCATACATGAGTATACATCAGCAGGTACCAACAAATACCAATATGTCAATATGCCATTTTCAATAAGAGATCGATTCTCCAACTTTAGCAGGGACAGTAAGAGCATTTTCTGCATTAAAACATATTTGCATCTGAACCTTTCATATTTTTTGCTATCTGCACTGTACTGCATCTTTATTTAGGGAAGAAAAAAACTTACTTGTTGATGGAAAGGTGTTTACAGTGGAATCACAGTCACGGGTAATTTATCTTTATTGTTGCCTTCAGTGCTGGTGACAGCTGTTTATATATATTTATATAGTTTACCCGTGGGTATTGGGAAATACTTTTATTTTCTCAGAAATTAATTTGCTTAGCATGTGGATATATTAATGGCAACCAGCTGCTATGCTGGACTTCAACATTTATGATTTCCCAGGCGGTAAGTCACGGTGTGTCAATGAGCACAGAGTAACTCCGGCTTCACACAGGCTTACTGTACTTACCGCCCCCCCGAATTAAACATACTGGGAGTCGAACCCCAGGCTTGGGGCTAATGAGAGAGATGCATGGGTAAGGCAGCGGTCTAAGTAAACACCCACATTTAAAAGCAGAAAAGTGAATCCCGTCTAATTGCATTGCAGCAGCTGTGGACGCTAATGCCAGATTAAGCAGGGGCTCTCATCCATTCCTCACATCATGCAGGGCATTTCATTTTCACGCCGGTAATCCGCAACAGCGAGCGGCTGATGGTTTAGAGTGACTGATGTGAGGCCATAAAGAATAAGGCATTAGAATTCTCAGGTGCTTCTCTAACACTCTGTACACCTGAAACAGGGGTGCCGTTACAATTCTAAATGCATCCCTTACGTATAAGTGACCTGAGATTGCACAGTATTTCCTCAAATTTAAGATCCATCTCTCTGTCACCCTTAATCCCTCCCGTTTTATCTCTCCCTCTCTCCTCATTCTTCTCTTGTGTAAGAAGCACTACCATCATACCTTAGTACATCACTGTGTCGCCTTCAAGCAGAAACACGCCCCACGCGATTTACTTGCACAAACGCGCACTCGTAAACAGAGCAGCGTCTCAGCCTTCACTCGCCCTATTCACAAACTCCCATGCCTAGTTTAAATTACATTGACGCCTTTCTCGATTATCAATTAGAATGTGACTGTAATTGTATTCTTATAGAGCAATGATTACAGACCACTGACACTCCCACAGTGCAGCTGGCACAGGGCTTGACAATACTCGCAGTAAACAATGGGCTCTCAATTTCAATGTGATAAGAGGGAGCGGCCTCAATTTTATCACCGCGCAAGCAATCATTTTCCTTGACGATCAATAGGGGGGTTTTGAACAGTCTGCTGCTGAAAAACTGTCTTGAGGTAGCACTTGGAAATGAATAAAATATCCGTCAGCAGAAAGGTGATCTTTTCCTCCTTTGAATTCAAATGGCAAACACCCACATACAAAGACATACCATCAAAACAAGTGATAAAAACAAAGATATTTAACTGGAGACATTAACTAGAACCACCATTCCATGATATCTCAGGATAAAAGAGGTTTTCCTAAGTTGCTTGGTTGCAGTTAATCATCGTTAAACCATTAATTGTATGAGATCTGGTCTCTAAGATTCACAAAAGGGAACGTATGAAGCATTCCCAGCGATAAGTTAAATTAAAAATAGGGTCGCGGCAGATTCTACTCAGTGTCAGTCATTTTACTTGAGCGAGACCATGGAAACAGCGATAATAGAGAATAATAAACTGGCTGAAAGCAGACACAAAAGATGAGAGCACTGCTTGCTCTGCTGCTAAGCGTGCACATCATACTTCAGCAACCTTAAGGAAAGCTTGACTGAGCTCTTTACACCGAGTTAATACTTTACTTTGCCAGGTGCCACGTGTAAACCGCTGATCGACACTTTTCTCCCCTTTTATGGAAACGAACAGGATCTGTATGCTAACTGTGTGCTAAGTTCTGGTGGGATGGACGGCACAGCAGATCTGTGCGGGGTGATGCTGACACATATCTGGCGTTACCTGTTTCTCACCACAATTTCAAAGACAGATCGGTCAATCCATGACTTAATTCACCATTTAATCTTTCGACGGCTTTTACTGGGGACGTCTCTCTCCCTGTCTTTTCAGGCATGGTACCCCCACCCCAGGTGTGCGTCTCGACCCTGGTGACGGTGAGCACGATGATGGTGGTGGACCTCTATCTGCTGGAGCAGAGCATGATGGGAGCTCAGTGGAAGGCCGGCCCGGGGGTGTGGCCATCGGCAGCTGTGCTGCTGGGAGATCTGTGCTTCCTGGTGGCGCTGCGCTTCATCTCGGTGGGCGTGGCCTCGGAGGCCAGGTCGCCCCGCCGCGCCTTCGCCAACGCCCTCTGGTTCCTCTTCCTGTCTCTGCTGCAGCTGAAGCTTTTCTTCGTCTGCCAGAACTACCGGCAGGAACGCCGGCCGCCGGACCCGCTTGCGCGCAAGACGCTGACGCTCCTGCTCTCCGTGTGCCTGCCTTCGCTCTTCCTGGTGCTGACGGGCGCGGAGCACATGACGCCCCTGCGCAGGAAGCAGGAGGCGCGCGGCCGGCTGCTCTGGGTGGTGGTGGACCTGCTCGATGTGCTGGACCTGCAGGCGGGTCTGTGGGAGGCGCACGGCGAGACGCGCGCTCCTCTCTGGCTCGAAGGCCTGCTCTTCTTCTACTGCTATGTGCTGCTGCTGCTTCTCCCCTGCGTCTCGCTTACTGAGCTGGGGGCCGCCGCCACGACCGCCACCCCTCCGGCCCTGGGGGAGCGCTGCTCGCGGAGGGGCGCCCTCTACCCCTGGCTGAGCCTCGTGACAGTCAACGTCCTGACGCTGTTCCTGCGCGGCGCCGGCATGCTATGGTATCGCGACCCACGCGTCTCCACCGTCTTCCTGGGCAAGAACCTCCTGGCGATGGCCGTCAAATTGAGCTCGGCCTGGGAGCGGCACAGGCAGAGGGCGGGCGCGTCGCGGGCCCCGGGAGCCGACTGCAGGAGCCCAGTTCCGGAGGCTGCACCTCAGCGGCCGGAAAACCGCAGTGACGTCCTGCCACTGTCCGCCCCGGCCTCCTCGCTGCGGTGTAACTCGCTGTCGCGGCCACACGGCCACACGGCCTCGCTCCCCCGAACAAACCTGCACCCCGTGGAGAACTCCCTGGGGGCCTCCTTTATTTCCCATGAGCTGTAGGACGTTTTGTCCCTGGGGCAGACTTGTTTCCCCGGTGTAATGCCCGATTAAGGGCACGGGGTGGCCACTCGTCCCCCACGGGCCCTGGGACCGCGCCGCGAGCTGAAGGATGGCCACATCTGCCAGGCCACCCGGCCTTGAGTCACGCCGGCTTCATAAAACACCGATGTCGGACTGGCTTTAAACAATATCTCCTTTGTGCTGTGGCCTTCGCAGAGCATAACTAATGATTTGCGGCCAAACGGCTGAGGAAAAAGGGGAAAGAAAATGGGACTTGAAAGTTAGAGAGAGTGATGGTTTTCTAAATATTACCTGTGCCTCTGGAATACAGAGATATAGAGGGACAGAGTAACATTTCAGTAGGTTTGAGATGCGTGTTCTTTCTGAGCAGAGCTGTGTGACCCACATTCAGATCCTCCTAAACAGCGTGTAAGTGCTCCCCCCCCCCCCCCATGCCCTTCAGCGGAAGCCACAAGGCGACGGTAAATTCACAGAATTGCTGTAATTACAATAAAAAGGACAGCTGTTGAGCTCATGCATTTTCCCTCCGAGTAGCCCCTCCCCCCCAGGCCAAACCTTGTGGTAGCCATTGCCCAGGCAGTGTCTGCACTATTGCCAATGCACTCTGCACCTCCTCTCCCCGTCTCTGCCTGCTGATTCTCGGAATGACTGACATCAAGAAGAAGAAAAAAACCCCCCAAAAAATGCAGTGATTTAAGTTGGACATCTCTCAGCCTCAGAAATAAATCCCTGTAAAGCAGTACGAACAAAAGCTATTCACCATGAGGAACCTCCCGGGGACTGGCTGCTCACCTCTGATTCAGAGGATAATGAATAGGGTTGGGGGAGTGGGGCACTTCTCAATCATCCTTTCCTTCATTACCTTCCTTCTTATACGGCTCCCACAAGGTTCCCCCCCATGGGTGGATCTCAGAAAAGCTATCAGAGCAGCTGTGGATTCAGGCGCTTTATGAGCCCTGGATGTTGGCCGCACGTGCCGTCGTCTGTTCGCCGCGGCCGTGCGAGAGCTCGCGGCTCCTTTGTGACAAAAGCGAATTCCAGCACCCTTTCTCTCATCTCCCCCCTTCCCTTTCCTCTCGCAGCCAGCTGTGATAATTCCGCCGCTGGATGTAATTATTCTCCTGTACTGGGGCTGTCAGCTCCCTGCTTTCGACTCCCTCACTTTATTTTTCTCGTTTGTTTAAATTTGCCCCCCGGATGCCGGCCGGCTCCCTTCCCTTGTTACGCCTACCCTGTCAGGGGTGGTTAGGCGGAGGGGGAAGAGAATCTAGCGGAAGCAACCGGGGAAGATTACAGAGCGTCCACCTGAGCACGGGGGCTGCCAAATATGATTTATTTACACTTTTCCCCCTCAGATGGAAGCTGATAGAAGGTGAAATATGTGGCCGAAACACTGAATGCATCCTCAGCACACAAACCGTTGAAATGCTCAGCTATGTGTACAGCGCCCTCTCTGGCAGACACATGCCACTGCCTCACTTGTGCATTTCAGCTCTCTGTCATGTAAGAGCCTGGAATGTACGCATATGTCGACGGGATGTCGTTTCATCAGTTTGGCAAGGCGACGCAGTGGTAGGGTAGAACGTACCTGGCCAAGCACGGGGCCCAGCGGGGGACCGGGGGCCGCCTGCCCTGCCCGTACGATCATCCGGATTACGTTCCCCATCTCCACCTTCTTCACCGTCTTTGCTGCTCTCGAGATCTTCGACATGCTGCCAGTGTGACGATCACCCCTGACTACCTGCAGTCACAGTCAGACACAGATCACTCCATCGGGTACTGTGGAAGGAATAAATCCGTCCTTAAGCGGCATATCACTATGCTACACCTTGTGACTAATCGTTTTAAAGTCTTGTGAAGGGTTTACTACCTAATGTAAGTCATGGGTTTCTCAACGTTTCAGTGCATGACTCCCAATATTAGCGCCAGAGATCAGTGACCCTCAATGTGTGGTTATATTACAATGGAATTTTTTCAGGGTTTGAAATTTTTATTAACATACAGTGGAAATAACCTCACAACCCCCTCCACTGGCATCTCACAAACCCCTGATCTTGGGGAGATACCGTATCCAAAGGCTGCAGCTTTGCCTCACCACAGTTCTTTACAGTGCAGCATATCTATCCATCCATCATGAGATGCTAGTCTACTGCAGAACGTCGCTATCTCTCTTATTCTAGAATTTAATATTGCCGTGTTTAGCGTATCTACTGAGGCCCCATCGAATATCTCTGAAAGTAAGTCGGATGTAACAGAAAGCTTATGAATTATGACTTAAATGCTCAAATAATCAGAGCACTGTGACCAAAAAACGAAGATGACAGATAACGGCAACAGACTGTCAAAGAAGCACGAGAACAACCAATGGAGACATATTTCAAAGTTTCATGCTAACTGAAGCAAATACTTGGCCTCGAAAATGAAGTGCAGATTATAGAAACACTATCAAGAAAGAAATCTCCTCTATTTATTGGATAAACTATTAAAAAAGTATCGCAGTAACATTATTACAGCAGTACATATGAAACAGCAAAAAACAGACACAGACGCTGTGAAAAGTAGGACAGATGCACAAACAGTTGACAAAAGGCACTCCTGTTTATAAACAATGCATAAATTAAAGGTTATGTATACTTTGTAAACAAATAGCTCAGAAAATTACTAGTATCTAGGGTAAGTGGTTAGAAAATAAATGGATGGATGGATGAATGGGATTAATGAATTAATTTTTTTTTCACATCACAACTTATCAAGGACCTCTGCATAGGGGAAAATTATGTTTTTCAAACTGCTTATTGCATAACATTTTTTTTTTAAAAAGGAGACTGCCTTCTCTCTAGAAATGGTGACATGCAGAGCGACTGGCAAGGAAAATCTCCTGTTGATTCATGATGAAAACTACCATCTTCGAGGCCTTGCTTTTAATTACACCTCCAGTTTTAATTACGAAAATGTTATCAGTCAGCTGCATGTCCTCGCTCACGGTTACATAACACAGCGATAAGAAATACATCTCGTGGTTGCAGAAGCAATAAGGTGAGTTTGTCTGCACTGGCAGACCATGTGAATTCAGATTTATCATCAATGCGCTTCTGTTCACTACAGTGTGTTCAGTGGTACACGGACACTCACTGCACTATGCAGGAAATGCACACACAGTCTTAGTCTTTGCAAAAAGATTAACAAGCAGCTGAATGCTGAATAACTCACTTCATAAGAAAACACAAGAAAATTACACCCTATCCTACTGGAGCATATTGGTTTGATTGGCTAACTGGCTAAAACATACAGTACCAGTCAAAAGTTTGGACTCACCAACCATTAGAAAGGTTTATCCGTAACAATTCTCTACATTTTAGAATAATTGTAAAGGTATCAAAACTATAAAATAAAATATATGGAATTATGCACTGACCAAAAAGTATTAAGTAAAGCAATAACTTGTTTAGCTTAGCGGGTGGGGACTCAGAAGGTTGCTGGTTCAATTCCCCGAGTCAGCAGAGAGATCCCAGCTTTAACCCCAACTGCTCAAGGGTCTGGCTGACCCCACTTTCTCCTCTACACTAGTTTCATGAGGTGGCCTCCTGGGATGCTTCTGAAGAAATGAAATGAATAAATATACTCTATTGATCCCCATGGGGAAATTCTCTTTTCACCTAACCTGTCTTGCTCTCTAAGATGAGAGTAGATTCAGCACCAAAGGGCAGCCACCTGTAGCAGCACCCAGGGAGCTGGGGCTGACCGTCCAATCACTGGCCTCGCTCACTGAGCCACGTGATTTTCCTGTTTCTATTTCCTACTGTATTTCTACTTGTATCAGGTATCCAGATCATATGATGTGACCCTGTCACTCTCCTTTGTAGGCGACTTGGCGTGTCCAAACTTTTAGCTGGTACTGCGTTTAACAACAAAGATCTCTGGTCTATTGTATTCTGACACACAGCAAAACAGCAAAGCATATACATCATACCACCATTATGTGGAGTGACAGTAATTGATGAAGTAAACAATTATAAACCATCAGATGCCTGTCAAGTTCATTTTAAAGTAAGTTTTCCATTTATCAATGTGTCTAAATTCCAAGTATGGTTAGTGTGTGGACACGTAGATGCCCCCAACAATGGAGTGACACCCTATCCAGGGTGTCCCGCTGCCTTATGCCCAGTGCAGGCTGAGACAGACTGCTGGTCCACTGTTCTACATAAGCAGTTTGGAGATGGGTGGATGGAAAAGAAGAACCATATATAAAACAATTAAAAAAAAATCAAATACCAAGTATCACATTTCAGTAGTTCTTCCATGATAAAAACCAATTTAATTGACTGTCAATCAATCGACTGATATGAACATATGCCTGATTAGCTACTAAACAAAAACAAATGCTGAAATAACTACCTCAAACCCTCTGAAAACCACTACCAAAAATAGGATGAGAGAGTTCAACAGGAATTGGAAGGAAATGGATGTACGTAAAAGAAAACACACACACACACACACACACACACACACTGAAGCTCTGAATTATTACCATCGTCAGTGCTGGTTAGCATTCTGAATTATTATACTTTGAAAGAGTCCTAAGACCAGCAGATATGGATAAACCCACAGATAGAATTAACGGGAAGAAACTTCTTTTATGTCATTTCAGAAAGAACAATACACTGGTGATCTGCATAAAACACTTGCATAATATATAACTGCATAACTGCACATGATTATCATTTCAACTGTCCACAATTCAGCAGCGATTTCTAAAATATTTGCAAGTTCTTAGAAATACATGTAATTAAGCAATTTTATTCACTGGGACACTAATTTAATTTTATGCACCACACTTTGTGTAATTAAATTTAGTGAAGTCTATCGTATGTCCTATACAACTCCAGGTAAACATTATGAAATTTAAAATATCCAATAACAGACATGAGCTAAAGTATTTTCTTACAATAAATGCCCCTCTTTCCAACAGTGGAATTTCCAAAAACTTGTTTTTCAGAATTTCAAATGAAAATGCAAGATACATAACTTCATGCACATTCCTACACATCATTCTCAACTTTTGCTACTCTGAGAAAAAGTGAACAAGCCATTTCCATTCGGTCTGTTATAATAATAAAATAATATAATTTATACTACAGTAACAGCTGCAATAAAAATATTGACATGAAGCAATCGTAACTATACTGTTAGGTTTAATAATGGTGTATTTAACCTTATTTTGCTAGCAACTTTAGTGACTTAGACGACTATATGCAAATCGGACACTGTACTGAAAACCAGAGCCTGCTAAAATACACAACCGTAAGTATAATCGTGTGTATATATACTATATATATCTTACTGACACATCGACCTTTCATTCTGCACGCCCTTGCTTAACTGTCTATTGATGCTGACTAGCTAGACTGAACTTAAGATCACCACCTAAATAATATATTGTATGCAAATTCATGAACGCTTGGGGTCGGCTTCTCAAAGAGAAAGAACAATAAGTACCTTTCCGAAAAAGAGATGGTACTCCGAAGCATATATCCTCCTTCACGTTACGATTACACCGTTACATGGGCGCAGACATGTTGGCATTAACCATAGAATGTGGTGACGTTGGACCGGAAACGGAAAGAGGGCACTTCCGGAGTTCACGTTTCTGTAGTACAGTGACAAGCTCTTTGTTTCGTAAAACATTACAGCAATCAAAATGCATTGTTTCGCATTTTGTTTTTATGAAATATACCATATGTATGCATATATATATACTATTCTCTTGCCTTTACGATGCTTCTACGAGTGACGTAAAGCTAAACCAACATTTTCCATCGACCAGCCCATTTTCAAATGATTCATCTTAAAATAAGTATCGCTGTGTCTCCTTCGTGACTATTAAATTTCAATGACACGTTACTATTTCAGAATAGAATTACTACAGGAATAGAATTTCTTTCAAAACTTATATTAACATAATTGGGTGACAATCGATCAAAGTAACCCTGATTTCGATTCAAAATACTTGAGCTCAGGGTAAAAGGTCTTTTATGAGGCATTTTTAAAAATAATCCACTATGCATTAAGCAGCGCTGTATTATGTCATCCCTTTGAATTAAGTTTTTTATTTTGTGACCATTTTGTTTTGTTGCCAGTGATACTGTCCAGTGGTGTGTATAAATGATAGATAGTATCATTACAGTGAATTGAGCATTTTAATTTATCAACCAAAATGTGTTTGGACAATCAGCTCCGCTCTTTTATCACTCCCCAAGTCTTTCTGACTCCTGTTCCCCCCAGGTCTGATTCTGTCCAGAAACCCACACATAAGAACCAAATACACAAACGCAATGCATGCAGCCACGTTATGACTCTAGAAACATAACTTAACAAAACATATGAAACATTATTATCTAACCATATAGTTATCCACTGCTTCAAATAAAATTGTTTTGTTATGTCCTATATGTACAGATGTGTATTGTCTGTATTGCACCTGTGTCAATTTGTACTACTTAAATTTGCAAATACTGTATTCCTTGTACATTACATTCATTCCTCTTTGTTGTGTATCTTGTGTCTTGTATTTTTTCTTTGCCTGTAATTGTTAATTGTCTACAGTCATGGCGTGTCCAACAGTAGCAAGCTGTGTCAACAAAAATCTCCACTGGCCTTGGTTATGTAGCAATAAAGATTCTAAAGATTCTGATAAGAACAAGCATAAAAAGGCTGCCACCTGAGTAGTGATTCTGGGGGTAGGCCAGTCCTGGACAGCGTCCAGGTTTTTTGTTTCAAGCTAGAGTCCTTGGCTGATGAGAACATGTCCTAGAAAATTTGGATGCAAGAAAAGTGGCATTTGTTAGCTTTCAGCAAGAACAGGAATGACTGAAGATGTCTTCAAAATAAGCACATTGTCAAGGTAGGTTAGACATTCTTTCAATTGCATTCTGGGGAGAAACAGTCCCATCAATCTCTGAAAGGTTGTTTTGAGCATTTTTTTAAACTTCAATCTCTATGACTTTAAAGTGGTACGGGCTTTTTCCAGTTGTCAAATAATTCTTTTATTTGTCTTGTGGTTCCAGTTAACTTGCCACTATCCTTAATAAGTCCATAGTACTGAACCAGTATGAACCATACAATGTCCTAAGACATCTATAGGATGTAGCAAGGGGTATGACTCTTTTGTAATGACTGAATTTAGCTTGTGAAAAATCTATGCAAAATCCATAGACTCCATACTATGACCAAGGAGACGGGGAATGTTGGTGCTTTCTTTGACTTGGAGAGGAGCAGTGACACGCGCAGTCACGCTGTGGGGGAGGACCCAAAACGACACCGAAGGTTGATTTATATGTCTGCGTCGAATCTACGCCATAGACAGCAGCATAGCTACAAATCCTACAGCTTAGGTTGATGCCTGCATTTAGGTTTCCTGGAAGATGTGCATCAGGTTACAGCATATAGGCTACGGCATAGGGTTATGTGACTGCGCAGCTGCCTGCGCTGTAGAGTCTGCACACAGGTATAACTGTTAAGTGTAGCATGGGAATCCCACTTGGGAGAAGAATATAGAAAATGGTAATGCTATTCTCTGTGTCCTCACTCCCAGACCAGCCAGGAGACAAGGCTCTGTTCCTTTACACTGTAGGATAATTGGCTGAGGGCCACGTATGGTGGAGATGTCATAGGATTCGTTTAGCTGAATAACTTCATCTCTGGTCTTTCCAGGTCTTTTTCTATTGCGTGAGTTCAGGAGATCAGTCTGATCTGTGCTGCTTAAAATGTGATCAGGTTGTTATTTTTTAATTTCAGTATTAATATGTTTCTTTTCTTCTCTTTTATTATGTGCTCTTGCATACCTACTGATGTATTGTACAGCACTTTGGTTACCACACTGTTAAACATTAATTAAAATAGAAAAGTTAGAAAAGAAATTTCTAACAAAAATCACTGAAAGGGGTAAACAGTGGAACTGTGCCTAGAATTCTTAACAGATAGATTTAATATCAGGAAGTCTGGTGCAATTTTGTTAATCACACATGATTGTAGCAATTAAGCAGCTACACTCAGTGCTTAATTACAAGCATTAAAAACAAACTGTGATCGGACCCCTTATCAAACCCATCCATGAAAATAATGCCACATTTTTAAAATCTTGAATTGTTCTCATATAACCAGGCAGAAATTATTAATGCTTTTCGACAGGCATACAAGAACTGACCTGTACTGCAAAGACTAGTTACAGAGAGGTTCCAGCTAGTCTCTACTTGCCTGAGTTGGAGAGCGGCAGTGATATAAAACCGACATTTATTTACAGCTCACACGGTGTACATCATGATTTACTAATGAGCTAATTGAATTAGCATTTGCTTGTGTATATTCACACTACAAATCCATTTTATACTTCAGATAATTCATGTTCAGGACACCTGTAACTCCATGCATTTCAATCAATTTGATGGTGATGATGAAACTAGCTTGGCTTACTCATGCTTTCATCCGTGTCAGCGCAGTTACGCATACTTCACATAGGAAAACTGATAGTTTGTGATATGGTTTGGGTATTGGCAGTGGAAACGCACCAGAAGACTTATCTATGCTTTAAGAGACTATTCATTCATTTTTAATGAATACTCACAGAAAACAGTGCTGCGGTAAGCATGGGATCTATTGCAGTAAACCTGAGGCCTAGTGCAGTAAACCTGAGGCCTATTGCAGTAAACCTGAGGCCTATCACAGTAAGCCTGAGGCCTATTGCAGTAAACCTGAGGCCTATTGCAGTAAGCCTGAGGCCTATTGCAGTAAACCTGAGGCCTATCACAGTAAGCCTGAGGCCTATTGCAGTAAACCTGAGGCCTATTGCAGTAAACCTGGCCTATTGCAGTAAGCCTGAGGCCTATCGCAGTAAACCTGAGGCCTATCGCAGTAAACCTGAGGCCTATCACAGTAAGCCTGATGCCTATTGCAGTAAACCTGAGGCCTATCGCAGTAAGCCTGAGGCCTATTGCAGTAAACCTGAGGCCTATCACTGTAAGCCTGAGGCCTATTGCAGTAAGCCTGAGGCCTATTGCAGTAAGCCTGAGGCCTATTGCAGTAAACCTGAGGCCTATTGCAGTAAACCTGGGGCCTATTGCAGTAAACCTGGGGCCTATTGCAGTAAGCCTGGGGCCTATTGCAGTAAACCTGAGGCCTATTGCAGTAAGCCTGGGGCCTATTGCAGTAAACCTGAGGCCTATTGCAGTAAACCTGAGGCCTATTGCAGTAAACCTGGGGCCTATTGCAGTAAACCTGAGGCCTATTGCAGTAAACCTGAGGCCTATTGCAGTAAACCTGGGGCCTGTCTTTCAGCACTGCCTATAGTCTCCCCTACTTTGACTAATTGCATATTTCCGCTACTCCTCCTGGGGGGTGCTGCCTGGAGACCTCAGTCTACCAAGATGTCCAGCACACCCTGCAACATGTGACGTCGCCACTGCCAATGACGTCCGTGCATCCAGCTCGCCGTTCTGCCTGCGTCATCTTCCATGTGTGACCCGCTGCCTGCCTTCTGGTTGCCTGGCGATTGGAGGGAGCGTCGGGACCGGCTTCTCATCTCCCCCCTGCTCCCCGTTTGTGTCTCGTTTTACTGTATGTGACTCTCCCTGCCGGCCCCTGGAGGAGGGGCTCCCCCTTTTACTCTGGTCCCTCCCAAGGTTTCTTCCTTCTCGGGAGTTTTTCCTTGCCACTGTCGCCTATGGCTTACTCACTGGGGGCTTTGGGCGGGGATGCCGTAAAGTGCTTTGAGACGAGGTAATGATGTGATAATGCGCTATACAAAAATAAATCTGTTGTTGTTGTTATTGCAGTAAGCCTGGGGCCTGTCGCAGTAAACCTGGGGCCTGTCGCAGTAAGCCTGGGGCCTGTTGCATTAAACCTGGGTCCTGTCGCAGTAAGCCTAGGGCCTGTTGCAGTAAGCCTGGGGCCTGTTGCAGTAAGCCTGGGGCCTATTGCAGTAAACCTGGGGCCTATTGCAGTAAACCTGGGGCCTATTGCAGTAAACCTGGGGAATATTGCAATAAGCCTGCAGCCCATTGAACTAAGCCTGGGGCTTATTGCAGTAAGCCTGAAGTCTATTGCAGTAATCCTGAGGCCTATTGCAGTAAGCCTGGGACCTACTGCTGTAATCCTGGACAGACACCAGTTCATCTAACCCACATATTTTGATCGTGGGAAGAATCCCACATAAAATGCATGGCAAAACACAATTTCAAGTCAGAAATTTATCACACAACGAAACAGGGGAAGACAGATGCGCATTATTGCACAGGCTTACCCAGGCAGACGGCCAGGGACCCCAAAAATAACAACTAACTTTGTTTAATAAAATGATCAGTGTTATTTTCCAGTGAGTGACTCAATCAAACTACCGGCGCTAACCCCCAATCCCCTGGGCAATCATTTTTAGAACCATCATTTATGTTTCAATAAAACATTTTAACTCTGTCAGAGAAAAAAACCTTAGCTAACTTTCCAGTTTTAATTATTATTTCTTTTATAGATTATCTAATATATGCTTAAAAATGTGTTTAAAGTTTACTTACGCCGCTTTTGCATAAGTGCTACATGTGTTCTCTGAGACAATCCTAATCATTTTTCTCCTTGTTTAAATCATTCCAAAAAGAGTTTGTGAGAAATTTATGAACTCCTATGTGCTTTATAAATACCCCAATATTTATTGTAACATAATCATATAGGTATATCTGCAACAAAATCACATTGCTAGGATATTATATGCTGTATTTGTGCTTTTTAAATTTCTTGTCATGCAATTTTGATCTTTTTGTTATATCTGTTCATATAACCAGATCACAATTAATTGTTTTTCGTTTTTTTAACTTAGTTTATTGTTGTTTTCAGAGTCTGCAACTGTTTTCAAGGCTGAGTTTGTATCGTGTTTCAGCAGCAGGCTATTTGCATAACCAATCAACCAATCAGTCCCACCCCAAAGTACCAAAGAAGGACCCCAGCTGGTTTGGCACTTTTGGTACTGGTACTCATCGGATAGTCAATGGAAAAGTGAAAGTACCAAAAGTACCAAAAGTACCATTCTTGATGCAGTGGAAAATGTCCTATGTTACTCTGACCATGTTAATGTGCAGGAACCCAGCTAACAGGTAACATTAGTAGAACTTCAGCCAATGTTACATGATGGTCTTCTCAAATTTGGCAGAGAATGTTCTTAATGGAACATCGTTTCCATGTTTTACATTTTAACAAGGTTCTGTCAATGTCAGCACAATAACATCATTGCTTGAAAATCCTTGTAATGCAATAAACGCTAGAAAATATTGTTCTATAATAAAATTTCATTTTCTAAAAGTGTTATATGGGTAAACTGCGAACACACCATCCAGCATCAAGCCCTTGACCTTTAAGATGTAAATTGAGAACATCACCTGCTGCCCCACCTTACCCTTCATTTGTGTCTGCATTATTAACCGTAGCTGTAGTTGTAGTAGTCGAATAAAGTTATGGGAGCATCAGGGAAACTGGACACTTTGAACGTTTCCATACCTTAATCGTAACGTTTGATAAACATTCCTACAACCTAAAATGCTTAGCAGGGAAACTTCATGCACATGCACACAGGGCTGGAATCAAACAAACAACATCCAAGGTTTGAAAATACTGCAGTCCACAGAGCCACAACACAATGTTTAATATATATTTAATTTACCTCGTGACTGGATGAACGGTTGGACGACGGATGAGTTGTTTTGTGCAACGTGCTCTGTTTGTTATGCAGGACCAGACTTTGAGAACTGCCTGTGTGTGGTGCAGAAATATGACAGCATTTATTGAATTAATTCCAACAGCAATACAAACAGTGACACAGTCCACTGCATTGTAACAAGGCTTTTATTTTTAACTTCTTGTTTCACGTATGATATATCCACGTGAAGCCGTTTCTTAAAGTTGTCCCTGTTTTAATAAACCCTAATTCACGGTGATGACAGAATTGGAGCAGAGGAGAACAGCAGGGAATTACTTGCAGAACTGTATACACATAGATGAGCGAGAGGAACTTGAAATCACTGTTTGTGGTGGAGTTTCAGCGGATTCTCAAGGTACTTCAGCAATATAAACTGAAATCCCGCTTTGAGGTATTGTAGAACACCACATGCAAAGTTAAAGCAAAACAACGCTACTTTGATATTTATATTTAGTATTGTACATTTCTGCAAGTAAGTTTATCACAAAGTGCATTTCAATGAGCCCCCTAAATGGGATGCCAGTCTATCATGGTGCATGTGCACAAACACACTATGGCAAGAGATGCCAAACAGTGTAAGTGCATGTCTTTGGTCTGCTGGAGCAAACTGATGTACCCAGGGGGAGCTTGTGTGACATGGGAAGAGCATGTGAACCCCACTAAATTAGACTATAGTGGTATATTGAAGTATTCATTTGAATCTCAGCGTGTAGCCTTATTTTGGATTTTATAATTACATATACGTGCAACTAGGTTAATTTGCTGCATAATAAATGTGACTTCATGAAAATGTGGTGTGATTAAAAAAACATGAATAAGACAAAGCATAGCTCATCAAAAGAAGCAGCCCCAGAGCCTAGCTAGCAAAATTCAGTAGTGGCTGATAGTTTGCTCTTGGGCTCATTTAGAAAACCACTGGATTGAATACAAACTGAAGAGGCTTTTGATGGTATGGGGACAAGATGCCAAACTGGTGTTTTAATGTTTAATATAGTCAAAATGCACAGAGACATCTATTATTTGTTTTTTTTTCCCCTTTTACCCAGTATTAGGTGACAGTGATCCTGACAGCCTAGCACTGGCCAAAGGCTGCAGCACACCCTGGATGGTTCCAGTTCATTGCCAGCAGCATGAGCACTATGGTAAATTTGTCTCTCCTGCAGTACTGTGGACTGTGGGGGAAAACCAAAGTAGCCCGAGCAAACCGATGCAAGTCCTCCCTGTGTGTGTGAACTGCACACAGATCCAAGGTGAGATACACACTCCCAGCCGTAACGGGGTGAGTAGCCACTAGCGACTGCACCAAAGTGCCCCAAGCATCGTTCATAAGAGCACATTAAACATGACGCTTAATAGAATTGTATTCTGGTAGTTGCCCCAGCCAGTTTAACTTTGCCCCGTTTTTCCGTATAATGAATTTCTTAAGCCTGCAGAATGTTATGGACCATCCTCCTGGTGCATAGTGAATTGCCACCCTATAAATCAATAATACAGATCAAAACTCCTAAATTCATGCAACTCAAGTCATTATCAATTAAGTCATCAATAAAAACCACTGAGCCCATTTGAGAAGCTGGTATATGAACATGACAGTAATACTGGGTAACAGCAAACAAGCACATGTACCAATCTGTTGAATGACTAGTTGTACCTATACTGTGGGTGGTGCAAACGCTGGTGAGCTGTGTTTGTGAATAAAGCATCCATGGGCACCTGGGGGGGGGGGGGGGGCAAGTCTGTGTAGCA
>JABFEB020000002.1:23929801-23942599 GCA_019775895.2 Stomatorhinus ivindoensis | reverse complement strand
CCCCCCCCCCCGCCCCCCCCCCCCCCCCCAAGTCTGTGTAGCAGACAGCCCAGGTCCATTACTATAAAGTAAAGATGTAAGATGTGATAATGTGCACTCTTTAATCTGGTGGCTAGATTTTTGTGGAAATCCATAGCAGACCTTCAGAGAACACACCCAGCTCAGGGTATGATTTTAGGGACATCTTTAATAGAAGAGTTGATAACATTAGACTTCAACTTGAGCCACCAGCTACTAACTCTGAAGCAAGCTTGGTGGTGGAATGCGACATGAGCACAGATTCGGCAACCTTCACCAAAGCCATGAACTGAAAAATTAATTCTGAAAATAATTCCACTACCTGCCCACTAAATCCCATTTCTGCTAAATCAATTAAAGACTCAGTGGCAGTACTGATAGGTCCCAGCCTTAAAAATAATTAACACATCTCTATTATCATGTCTTCTGAAATCCAACAGTTCTCAGGCTTCTGCTTAAGAACTAATCTTGGATCCAATTTTCCTTTTTCACAAGTCCTTAAAAAAGAAGTTTGAAGATAACTGCAAAAAATGATTCAGACTTCTATCCTGGCCAGAGCACTGATATTAACATGCTGTTTTTTATTTAAAAATAATAATCATATTTTAAAAATGCTTGTAATGTGATGTGGGCTGACTAAGTGTAAAAATGATTCACACTGCATACACTACCACAACAAAGTGAAGGACCCTGAGGTAATGAGCATGCACTGATTACAGCACGTTGACACACCCACCACGTGACAAACCTCCTCAGGCATGAGAACCTGAGTGCAGCCACATGGCCGGTGACACCTCAGCACCACCCCAGTCTGAATGGACCAGTGTGAGTTTTTCCCGGTGGCTACAGAGCCAATCCTGCTACCAACCCCCAAGCTTCTCACTGTAAGTTGAAGGACCTCTTTATAGGGCTGGATGTGGATTAACATCATACCCAGGATGAAGCAATTGCAGGTTAAGGGCCATGCTCAAGGGCCCAATGGAACAGAACTGTGGGAATTCATGGGATTTGAACCAGCAACAGTTGCTGGTATAGATCCCTGGCCTCAGAGCCGCCACTCCATCCCAAGTACCCTCACTGCTTATAAATAGATGGACACAAAACCATCTACCACTGTCCATCAGCATGATCTCAAATATTCAGTGCAATTGCAGATTCCAATCAATCAGTATAAACAGTCTAAATAATATAATTCCAGGAACATACCAAACAAATAGGGGAGACAAATGGACCCATCTGTCTTACAATAATCTCTGCCTTTCCTATTCTCAGATTCTTTCTTATAAACCTGTACCTTTAAGAGATTACTTCTTAAATATATTTTGGGTTAGGTTAAAAAAGAGGATAACACTTCCTAGGAATGCCATGCCTATAACAATCTATGAACACATTCATAATGCATTATGATGCATTCATAAAGCATTTTAAACATGGGTTTAAATATTTATAAAAGTGCATAACACATTGCAGACATGTTTATTATGGGTTATGAATCTATAATGCACTACAGATACCTTCATAATGCAGTATAAAGCATATGTAATTCATATATTGACCATTATAATGCATTTTGAAGGTACTGTATCTATAATACATGATATATGAGAGCCTCGCTGGAACTTATAAATTATTACAATCAACACTATAATGCCTATTATGACTGTTAACAGAAGATGCTGTGTGCAAGTAAAAAAAGCTAGACTTTCTTTTCTGTAAATTTTGCTAGGCCCTAGAAATTAAGTAAATTTACCCTATATAACAGGAGTAAGATAACATCTCTTTTATTGAGGCAGGACACTCTAGAATTGACAGCAAAAAAACCCCCAAAAAAACAGTATCCTCATTCCAAAGAAGTAAACCCCCAAACAAAGAAAATGCTTAGGTTCTATAAATTTCTGCAACTACCCTTAAAAGGCAATCTTCTACCCCATTGGTTAAGACAGGGGCTCTTGGCCAGTCAGGCAGTTGCCACCCGTTTGACCCCTACCCTTGCAAACCCCTTACATTATGTCTCCATGTTAAACAATACTATACAATCAAGCAAACCAAACTTCCCATATTTGTGGTGGCATGGTGGTCAGAGCTTATCAAACACAACCGTGACAACAGATTACTAATAAACTAGATAAAGATGGCTTTTGAGAGAGCATGTAAACCCCAAAAGGGTTAGGCCAAAAGTTGAGAGATTGTAGTGTCTCTGTTTTTTTATGGTTTATAGTAAAATAGATAACAGATATGTAAAATCAACTAACTTCATTCACAATAAGCATCAGAAAAATATATTGTCTGGAATGACTGATGATATTTAATTGCAAAATCAATGGATGTTGGAAATGAATGAGGTCTGCGTGCACATTGGAATTCCCTTTGATCCAGAACCATGCCTGTGTCCTGAATATTTCTCTGCTATTTATTTGATCTCACATAATAAATTTTAGTCTATTAGCATTCAGCTATTTCAATACTATTGCCAGCTCCCCATGATTAAGTTATTTTACGTATGTCTCTCCGATTTGATTAACTAACAGAAAGGCGTGAGTAGACTGAACAATCAAGAATCAATATTTTTCATCACCCAGCAACCTGGTTGGTGGTATTTGGATAACAAGACAACAAAGACAAGGCCTGCGACCAAATGCATTCCCCAACGATCTGCCAAGAAAGAATAGTGCCAAACAAAATTAACATGTTAATTTTGCAGACAATGTTACTTTTTTTCGTAACAGTGAGAATACCATACTGATGTGCTAAATAGACATGTCTTGTCGCACGTAACCAGTTCAAAGCAATGCTAAATTATAGCTCGCATATTTTCTTAAATCCTATGCAAGTTAAATCCATATAAGCTATATATAACTTATTTTAAGGCCTGGAATGGCCTTCTGGCATACAGGCACAAAGCACCACCACCATCCTCCCAGTTGGCAAAATCTACCAATGGTATGTATACCTGCTGGGACAATTTTTAATCCCAGGCCGTACCCAGTCCATACAAGTGCCTTGCTTTCTGGAAGGTGGTGTTTTCCAACAAAGAGGCAGATTTTGATACACGATTATTGCATAATATATAGCGATGGTGATAAATAGGCGGTCAATATGAGAATGAGTACAGAAATATTGCATTAGAAAGATAAACCAATAGACAGATATTAATGAGATTATTGCACATGTGCCCTGTGTGACTGACAGGTTGTACAGTCTGATGCCCTCATAATGATTTCCTGAGGCGCTGACTGGAGCAGTTAATGTTGAGAAATCTGCGGCTGAATCTGCCCTTCTGTCCACCTACAGTGCTGTGAAGCGGGTGAGCGACATTCTCCATAACTGGCTGAAGTCTGGACAGCATCCTCCTCTCCACCACAAATAACAGCATACAACAATCCATAAAAGTGTCTAAAACCATATTTATATTTGCTTCTTAAAATTTAACAACTCAATTAAATATGAATTGAGTTACTTTCCCTAACAATAGCTTCCATTACTTTACACTGTATACCACATAATTTTTTTTGTTTAGAAATATCTCGGAATAAATGTCCAAGAAATTACTTATTATAATCTCTTGTATAGCACTAAAATTATTGAGTTGATCTATTAAGCACAGTTTGTAGAATTAAAGCTAGTCTTCTTAAGTTCTTAGCATCAACTTTGTCTCTGACCTGTGCCACATTCTCTGGTCCATCAGCTTGGTGGTCAGGTAGTCAAGTCAAAATAAAACACCTGAAATCATTTAGCTAATCTTATCTATTGGCTATGCTGGAACATGTGCTAATATTAGCAGAGCTTATTCCCTGGCCATTTTCTAGAAATACACGCAGACCCGTTATTTATCCTCTGTCCTCGGTCTGCATCATGCTCGTGGGTTGAAGGCTGAGAGAGTGAAATTGAGACCCGTTTACTGTTGGTAAATGCGTTCTTTGGCGATCACATCACAAGTGGACAGCGCTAAGTACAAGTGCAAACGGTCACCAAGACACACTGAGATCTGGTCACTCAAACCACTTGCTGAGGTGGACTGAGATGCATTTGACTGTATATCTTTTTTAGGGTAAATGCTAATGCTCCTTCATGCTGACAAGGACATCAGAATAACTATCTGTGGGGCCGTTTCACCTTTTAGCGGATGTGACGTTGGAAGTAATGATCTGAACACAGGTGGTCAGCTGAACATCTTGGAGATGCATGATAGACTCAGGTTTAAATGCCGATGTGTTTCAGCTGTCTACTTATGTTAAGACACATTTTAAAACCAAGTGTAAACTGGGCCTGAGATATCCTTTCTCTCAGTATACTGCTTTGCGAGAAAAGAATGCCACCGTCTAAATACAAATGCCTTAGTTGTAAAGTGTGCCAGCTATCGGTTTAGTTTGAGTAATGCAGAACTCTTTTGTTCCTCCCCTCTCTCTGGCCTCGGTTTTTTTTTGCTGCCTGAGAGTCTGTAATTGTCTTGGTAGTAAAAGAATAGATGAGAGTGACATTGAGATAACTCAATCTAGTTAAAAGCATAGTCTGTATTGGTTTAGTGTGAATAACCGTCTAACCTTCTTCCTCCTTTGTCTCTGGCCTGAATCGGATTTGTTGGCTACGAATCTGGGATCCTTTCTGCGGTCAAGGGTCATTCAGGTGAGACTGACCCCGGGGTATCACGTCCAAAATCTGACTCATCTTTTAAAATAGTTGTGTTGGGCTGAGAGTGATGATTGGCAGAGTTTATAAAGAAATGCCTTAGTCACAATGGGTGTCAGGATCTTGTGAGTCATAGCAGAACAATTTTTCCTCAGTTGCATTGGCTGGCTGGGAGTCTGTGATTGTCTTGGCGATTGAGGAAACGGTGAAACGGAATAGGTGATATACCAGTTGTTTTGGCTCCCCTTGTCTAATGACGCTGGCCAGCCCGGTGCTCTGACCCAAAAACGTCTTCTCTGTATGTGTCTGGGATTTTGTCCATCCTATCTTGCCATCTATGAAACACACAATTTCCCCACCGGGATGAATACAACCTAAAATATATCCTAATATATATACCAACTAACACTAACCATTCCAGGAAAGTGGTCATGAACCAATTTGTACGCGAACCAACGCAATTTTCCCCATAAGAAAGCACTGAAGTTCGATTAATTCGTTCACAAGCCTACCAAATAATAATTTTTGTTAATTAATTTTCTGGTTCTCATAGTAAATACTTTCAAGAAAAACACAATATAATGTGGCAATGGGCAGACTGACGCATGGCAGGAGCAGAGGGGCTTGAAGAAGGGAAATCACACTCTTTATTTAACAGTCCTTAACCGGATAATCATGAATGATATGACAATGAGGTTCTCAACTGGGGGGTGATACGGTGGTTAGCTGTGTTGCCTCACACCTCTGAGACCAGCGTCTGAGTCTTCGCCCTGGTTCTACGTGTGTGGAGTTTGCATGTTTTCCCCATGTTGTCGTGGGATTTGCTCTGCGTCCCCCCTCCCCATGCTGAGGTTAATTGGAGTTACCAAGTTGCCCCTAGGTGTGAGTGAATGATGTGTGAGTGAACCCATCCTAGGTTGCTCCCTGCTCGGTCTCTGTACCCCCCAGGATGGGCTCCAGAACCCCCCTAACCTGCAATAACTTGCACGGTTACAATTTTAGCATAATTGTTTCTCTTGGATATAAAATGTAGATAGTTTGTCACAATTTCCTAAAAAACACCATTATCTGAGTCCAAGCACTGCTGAGCTGTACCAATCAGCTAATCACTGATGGAGAAAAACATTATAAATCACATGCAGACCTATAGGATCCTCATGTAGCAGGTGCAGTGAGACAAGTTCTCTTCAAAAGAGCATAAGGGCTACAATTAAAAAATAGATTAAACAAAAAATATAATTATTGCAGTACAGGTATGAATCTAACCAAAAATCAGGGTTTAAAGACAAATGGAGCTCCTGATGTCCAAATAAGACATTGCAGGAGCACAGCTGATGGGAATAGTATATTTTAGAAATATTTCATTACCATGGTTACCAGGTAGAGTAGTGGCTCTGAGGGTAGGAATCTGAGCAGCAATTGGACGCTTGCTGGTTTGAATCCTGTGAATGCCAACAGTGATCCTACTCTGTTGGGTCCTTGAGTAAGGCCCTTAACCTCCTATAAGCAGGTCCTTCAACTTACACTGCAAAACTTGGGGGTTGGTGGCAGGACTGGCACTCCAGCCACTGGGAAAAACTCACACTGGTCCATTCAGACTGGGGTGGTGCTGAGGTGTCACCGACCATGTGGCTACACTCAGTTTCTCATCCCTGAGGTTGTTTGTCGTGTGGTGGGTGTGGCAACGTGCTGTAATCAGCCTCCTCCCCCCTTACTTACCATGGTTTAAAAGAAAAGTTTTTATTTGTATCATTATAATGTAATAAATGCTGTTTTTTAAAATGTCATTTGTGGAATCAATTCATCCATCCATCCATCCATCCATCCATCCATCCATCCATCTATCCATCCATCCATCCATCCATCCATCTCCTACCACTTTTCCGGGTCGGGTCACAGGGGCAGCAGCCTAAGCAGTTAATTCCAGACTTCCCTCTCTCCGGCCACTTTGTCCAGCTCCTCCGGAGGAATCCCGAGGCGTTCCCAGGCCAGCCGAGAGACATAGTTCCTCCAGCGTGTCCTGGGTCTTCCCCGGGGCCTCCTCCCAGTGGGACATGCCCGGAACACCTCACCAGGGAGGCATCCAGAACGCATCCTAAGCAGATGCCCGAGCCACCCCATCTGGCTCCTCTCAATGTGGAGGAGGAGAGTCCCGACTGGTAAATCGAGAGCTTTGCCTTTTGGCTCAGCTCCTTCTTCACCATGACAGACTGATGCAGCGCCCGCATCATTGCTGACGCCACGCCAATCCGCCTGTCGATCTCCCGCTCCATCCTTCCCTCACTCGTGAACAAGACCCCGAGATACTTAAACTCCTCCACCTGGGGAAGGACTCCCTCCCCGACCCGGAGAGAGCACTCCACCCTTTTCTGACTGAGGACCATGGTCTCGGATTTGGAGGCGCTGATTTTCATCCCAGCCGCTTCGCACTCGGCTGCGAACTGCTCCAGTGAGAGCCGAAGGTCACGGTCCGATGAAGCCAACAGAACCACATCATCTGCAAAAAGCAGAGACCTGATCCTGATGTCACCAAACCGGACACCCTCAACGCCCTGGCTGCGCCTAGAAATCCTGTCAATAAAAGTTATGTTACGAACAGAAGGGCAGCCCTGGGGGAGTGCAACCCTCACCGGAAACGGTGAGGACCAAGCTCTGCGGACCAAGCTCTGCGGACCAAGCTCTGACACTGGTCATACAGGGACCGAACAGCCCTTATAAGGAAGCCCAGCACCCCATACTCTGTTGCCTCACACCTATGATACCAGGGTCTGAGTCTTCACCATGGTTCTATGTGTGTGGAGTTTGCATGTTTTCTCCATGTTGTCGTGGGGTTTCCTCTGGGCAGGCACCCCACATATCTAGTCGGAACCTCACAGCCTCTCGCACCAGCTCAGGCTCCTTTCCCATTCCATGTCCCCAGAACTAGCTTTTGCAGCCTGGGAACAGACCGCCAAGGTCCCTGCCGTCGGCCACTGCCCAACTCACACTGCACCTGACCCCCTTGGCCCCACCTACAGGTGGTGGGCCCATTGGAGGGGGGACCCACGTGCCTCCTTCGGGCTGAGCCCGACCAGGCCCCATGGGTGCAGGCCTGACCACCAGGCGCTCGCCATCGAGCCCCACCCCCAGGCCTGACCACCAGGCGCTCGCCATCGAGCCCCACCCCCAGGCCGGGCTCCCGGGCGGGACCCCAGTGACCTGCGTCCAGGTGAGGGAAAATGTGTATCCATGTTATTTCTCATCATTAGGGGTCTTGTGAGACGCACTTCGTCTGGTTCCTCACCCAGCACCTGTCTGCCTTGGGTGACCCTACCAGGGGCATAAAGCCCCAGGCAGCATAGCTCCTGGGATAATTGGAACACACAAACCTCTCCACCACGATAAGGTGTTGGCTTCAGGAGAGGAATCATTTCATTAAAATTGTAGGAAATATTGTTTAAGCAACTCTGGTCATGCAAGATTAAGCACGACTGCTTTGTTGCATTACATGTTACCACAAATCACTAATAATTGCCAGACACATCTTTTATACCTCCTATATCTGCAAATGGCTCTTTTGTACCCTTTACTATGGATGCGGCTTGTGTAAACCTAGGGACATATATATTAGGGTGATTCCTGTTTTGGACCACATATTTGGCTGTCTGATTCTGAAAATGGGAATGATTGTATTTTGTGGTTTAAACATTTTGTCAAGACTATACCATACTTAGTGATGAGGAATGCATGTTTCCAAGCTCAGGCGGTGAAAATGTTATAATTATGGGATGTTTTTTGTATATATTTCTCCACACTTTTTCCACCCTGTTAGGGACATGTACATGGTAATCACAGAGTTTAAATAATGTACCAGTCTAACAATACTTCTCTGGGATACAATGTGTTCCTTTAGCTATGATAAAAGTTTCATTCTTGTAGCATTAACAGTTTTAATTTTATGAAGAGTACAATGTCAGAATAATGGAATCTGTGCGTTTTTGTCCCCATTTTGTTGTCTTGTATGAGGAATTTTATTAATTAGAAATAAAAGTATATGTAGATGCATTATATGTACCTCATTTAACAAAACAATATACAAATATACCGAACACTTACTGTTGTGATTAGAATATAACAGGGTGGAACCAAGTCGGCCTCTGAACAAGTAGATTCAGATTCACAACAATATTACTACGTACTACAACAAATAATAATAATACTTTTGTATTATACCATTATTATTCATTATCATACACCAGAAATTCACTCAAATAATAAATCTTTGTCATTTTAATGAAAATAATAAATATTTAAAATAAAATTTAAATAAATAATAAAATAATTTCTACTCAGTAGGCTGCATATCCCATACATAGCCTAGCAGGGTGGAACCTAACAGGGTGGAATATTTCTAGCTAATTTAGCTCTAGCTCTTTGAGTCAGCAACATTTAGCTAGCACACACTCCACAGCTGATCAGCATTTAAATAGCTACTTTTAACATGCTTTAAAAAAACATATTTTCCAATACATATTTCCCATGATATTTACTAACAGAGTGGTACTTTAAGAGTGCCTCAAACCAGTGTGTAATATAAAATTGAGAAAATTACAGGAGATAGTGACAGTTAAAGCATACCTTAGTCTTCCAGTTTTATTTCCCTCAAAAACAAATGATGTCCCTTCGTGGAAATGGCTGTATGGATTTGTAATCATTGCAGGGAGCCAAGAAGCTAGAGGCTCACAGGGTGGAAAACGAATGCGGGGATATAAAATATATTATATAATTACAGGAAACAAAGTAAGTTTCACCAGATTTGTTTCTTTCTTTAAAGGTAGTATACCCTAGTCTATCAAAATAATAAAGAATAAGTTTTGTTTTTTATAATTTTATAGTTTATACTTACTAAGGAAGTTGAATACATTGTATTTGGGACATGCTAAAATGAGCGCATATTCCAGAGAAATGGTGGCTTAAAGAGATGTAAAAAGATAAAAATAATAATTTATCTTTGTTAGAGCAATAGAAAACACCTAAACACATAATAAAATAGATTTCTCATAAAGATATGTCTAATTTTTTTTAAGAATAAGAGCCAGTTTAACACGAGGACATGAATATATTGTTCAAAACGGGAATCACCCATTAATGGTGCATTTGCAACATTTCAGCAGCTTCAGAAGAGTCACAGGCTGCCTAAGAATGATTTCTGCAGAAATCTCCAGCGAATGGACTATGTTAGCAGTTCACCTTCATAATTTTGAAATTTCTGACCCAGATAAAGTGGACACTTGCATGGAACTGTGTACTGGTGACATATAATTTCTTATGTGTATACTTCACTGCAAAATATTGGACAACTAAACATATAATTTTAAAGAATGGGGGAAGGAACTAGGGATGGTGATATGGTTACTCAGAGGTTAAGATACATTTTCCAGAGGTTTCACCAATGTGTAACAAATGTAACCTAGTAGAAGCTGATTTACTTCACAGCTATGCTTCATGGTCACAGGTACAGGAGTATCTGTATCTATTTACAGGTAATAAAAATATTTTAAATCATAATAAACTTGGACCCAATTATTGTTATTCTTAGTTAATCATACTTCTAAACAGCTGCAGCATTGCATTGTCCTGGAAAGAGGTAAACACCAAGGCTTTAAGTGTATTCTCTGTCTAGTTTGAGTGATTAACTGCCTAACCTTTTATCCTCTTCTTTACCTGGCTTGTATGACATTTGCTGGCCGAGAGTTGGTGATCAGGTGTGGATCCTGGCAAGGGCAAGATCTTCCGAGGAAAGCATCTTCTGAGGCAGGACCAGCTTAGCAGCTGCTGCTGTCACCCCATCCCAACCGTCCGCATTGCTCTCCATTCAGAACTTTGACATTTTACCATTGGCACGGTATTTTTAATTACCCAGCTCACTGTTCTCACAGCACCTAAGCTGATATCTGAGAGAAAGTGTAGTTCGTCTTGGCAGATAAGGATCGGGTGAGGCTGACCCTGAGATATCACACCCAAGGTCATTCGTCTCTTCCGTTGTGCTGGTCTGTCTTGGGGAGTCCGGCCGGGTTTTTAGAAGAATACCTTGGTGAGGAGACGTGTTACTGCTCCTCCCCATTCTTGGCTTTGAGAGTCTATGATCATCTATAGGAGGTCAAAGAACTGGTGAGAGTGAAACTGAGATATCATAGTCCAAATCATTTGGCTCATCGACCGACTAGTTGGAACAAGTGTGAAGATCGGCAGAGTTTATAAATAAACGCTCTCTGTGCATTTTGGACAAATAACTGCTTCTTCCTCTTCTTTCTCTGGTCTACATTGGTGGCTGTGAGTCTATGACCATCTGGGTGGTCAACGATCAGGTGAAAGGGACACAGACATGTCACCCCCTGTTCTTCAGCTCGTGTTGGGACAATTGTGAAGCTGGACAGAGTCAAGGTTGGGCACTTTAGGTGTGTATTCTCTGTCAGTTTTCTGGAAATAACTGGAAAAACTTTTTTCATTTTCTCTTTGGCCTGCATCACATTTGCTGACTGAGAGTCGGTGATCGTTTCTGAGATCAGGGATCAAGTGAGACTGATCTTGCTGAAATATGATGCCTCAGTTCCTTTGACTGATCTTTTATAATGTCTCCCTTGGAACACGTGTAAAATTGGTCAGAATACAAAACAAATGCCTTGGCAGGATTTGTGGCTTCTATTGGATTTCTGTGAGTAACTGCCAAACCTTTTTCCTATTTTCTCTCTAAGGGTTGGTGCTGATCTTTCCCTCAATGATCTGGTGAGACTGACCTTGAGACATGATACCTTAAGTCTTTTGGCTCAGCTTTTAAATTCATGGTGCTTGTTTGTGACTGAAGACTGTTTATAAACAAATGCATTTGCTTTAATTGCCTTCTGTCAGTTTTGTGAGTACATGTAACCTTTTCCTTCTCTGGACTGCATCAGATTTGCTGCTTGAGTCTGTCGTGTATGTTTTAGCATCTAAATCACATTTCTTACATCCTATTGTGTGCATGTACTGCTGAGTATTTAATACTCTGACTCATATTTGTATCATTCTACATGCTTGGTATAGTCATATAGTCCAGTGGCCACATTATGTAAATCTCTGCATTAAACTGTGATTATTTGTGATATTTCTGTCCAGCAACTAAATAAAATTTTTGCTTCATGGTGGTTTCTTGGCAGTGATTTGCAATTCCTGGCCCTGTTTAGTTCACACTAGAGCACTAGCCTCATACCATTGGATTTTTTGGAATCTTGGGCATTAAAAAAGTCGATTAAACTGCGAGTGAACAGCTGTGTAATATTTTAAAGCGATAATCTGCCATGTAGCCCTGGTTTAGAGTCAATCGTTGAATTACATCGAATTGTTAGTGAATTGATCAAACACACTGCAGCCTCTGAGTAGAATCAATCAGACATGCTGAGAGGATGTCAATCGGAGTACCAGTTTGTAGCTGTCCTGCAGTGCTAAACTGGTTTGGTAATATTTTCTATGAATGTTATGCTTATAAGAATCTATGAACACATGCATAACACATTATAATGCATTTATAAAGCATTTTAAACATGGTTATAAATATTTATAAAAAGGGACAGCACATTATAGCCAT
The DNA here is from genome assembly GCA_019775895.2 of Stomatorhinus ivindoensis. Lineage (NCBI taxonomy): Eukaryota > Metazoa > Chordata > Actinopteri > Osteoglossiformes > Mormyridae > Stomatorhinus > Stomatorhinus ivindoensis. Next base: position 23,930,352 of record JABFEB020000002.1, on the reverse strand, counting down.
GTTCATTATGCATTATTAATGCTTTATGAAGCTCTCATGTATAATGCACTACAGATACCTTCATAATGAAGTACAAAGCAACCTTAATGCTTATACTGACCATTATAATGCATTATGAAGGTATCTATAGTGCATTCATTCATTATACATGAGAACTTCATTGGAGCTTATGAAGTGTTACAATCAACACTATAATACCATATAACTGTCAATAGAAGATGCTGTAATGCGTTTTAAATTCTTATACCAACCATATAATGCATGATAATTGACAGCTTCAAGTAAAGTGTTGCCGTTGGTTTCATATTGTGTCTGAGGAGTCCTTAATTAGCCAAAGTGAATCCTGTGCGAATGAAGAAATGTAGAGTAAAAAAGTCTAGAATTAATCAGAATAACCATAAATTACGAAGTAATCACATATGTCTATATATATAATAAGCACATGGCCATGAAAAAGTCATCAGCAGTTGTTGTAGAGGTTTATTTTAAAACATCTTATGGGGCATTTAAGCTAATTAGGACGCCACTATATATATATTCCTCCATATATA
>JABFEB020000002.1:23855857-23875911 GCA_019775895.2 Stomatorhinus ivindoensis | reverse complement strand
GTCCATCTGTACTGTGAAACGCCGTCCAATCAACTTTGCTGCATTTGGCTGAATCTGAGCAGAAAGTATATCCCTATTCACTTCAGAATTCATCCGGCTGCTTCTGTCTTTTGTCACATCAATGGACACAAGTGACCCAGTGCCATTGGAAGCCATGCATGCCCATGCCATCACTCTGCCTCCACCATGTTTCACAGAAGATGTGGTGTGCTTTGGATCATGAGTTGTTCCAATTCTTCTCCAAACTTTCTTCTTCCTATCATTCTGGTACAGGTTGATCTTAGTCTCATCTGTCCAAAGAATGCTGTTCCAGAACTGGGCTAGCTTCTTTAGGCGTTTTTTGGCAAAGTCAATTCTGGCCTTTCTATTTTTGAGGCTGATTAATGGTTTGCACCTTGTGGTGAATCCTTTGTGTTTACTCTCACGAAGTCTCCTCTTTATGGTAGACTTAGATACTGACACACCTACTTCCTGGAGAGTGTTCTTCACTTGAGTGGATGTTATGAAGGGGTCTTTCTTCACCATGGAAAGGATTCTGCGATCATCTACCACTGTTGTCTTCCATGGACGTCCAGGCCTTTTTGAGTTCCCAAGCTCACCAGTGCACTCTATTTTTTTCAGAATGTACCAAACTGTTGATTTGGCCACTCCTAACATTTCTGCTATCTCTCTGATGAATTTTTTCTTTTTTTGTTCAGCCTCAGGATAGTCTGTTTCACCTCCTTTCCTTTGAGCGGTCCTTTGACCACATGATGTGTGTTCACAACAACAGCTTCTAAATGCAAATGATACACCTGGAACCAACTCCAGATCATTTAACTGCTTAATTGATGACAGGTTAACGAGGGAAGAGCCCATGTTGTCTTGTTTTTTTTTTGCAGCCTTCTGAGTCAATTGTCCAATTACTTTTGGTCCCTTGAAAAAGAGGCGGCTACGTCTTAAAGAGCTGTAATTCCTACACCCTTGCTCCAATTTGGATGTGAATACTCTCAAATTACAGCTGAGAGTCTGCACTTTAAGCCCATATTGATTATATAATTGTATCCTGAATATGTTTTTGTAGACAGCTAAAATAACAAAACTTGTGTCACTGTCCAAATATTTTTGGGCCTGACTGTATGCATCTGAATTTACGTACTTCAGGAACACTGCAAAAACAAGTATAAAAAATTATATTATAAAGTATGGAGAAAGCAAGTTAGGCAGATCTTGCAAGAAAGCAAATAACTGGCTGTTATATTGGGAAATATTATTCTGGTCTCCAGATACACACACCCAATAGGCATCTTCAGGGCTGTATTTCAGTCCTGATTTCTGACTTGATTCTCATGAACCTAGAGACCTCACCCTCCATTCAATGGGTGCCCGGCATTGATCATATCACTTGGATCAATGCTCAATAGTCAAAGTAAGATTTGTCTACAAAGTAACTTTGTCTTGTGTCAACTTAGTCCTCATAATTGGAGCATTCAAGAACACAAAAAAGGCATTGGAATAGGAGATGCATAAGAAATGACTGAGATTGCATTCTAATATACATGTAACATATATCTATGCTTCACAGCAGAAACCAAAATCTTTAATTAATTGCATTCTGAGATTTCCTGCTGATATATATATTTTTATAAAAAAAAGCCTTCTTATGATTTATATAAATATCAGAATACATGTCAGAATAATAGAGAAATATATATCAGAATAATGTTAAAATGTCTATCCACTGCGCCATATTTATATAGTTTTATTTGAGAGAAAAACAGTAGGAAAAAAGCAATGATCTCTGTTTTGTTTCAGCTGGGATTTGTTTGGTAGGGATTGGAACAGATGGGGCTTTCTATGATCTGGATGTACTGTATGTGTACTGTGATAGCTTAAAAACAGTCGTATAATTTTGAGCTGTTCTTTTGTATCTTAATGACATCATTCAGCATATAAGCATATTTTTGTACTATGAATACTATTCAGGGCTTTTCTATTGGCTAAAACTTTGCAGAGCGTCAATATGACCTTTGAGTAACCTTTGAGGACAATGTTGACTTTTCTGAATTAATACCGAAGACACAATTTTGGCCACGACCACGGTTAGTTCCGTATCTCACATGACACTTCCACCATAATTGCATGGGGAGAGAATTAATGCAAATTAACACCTTCACTGTTTCAAATGTTTGGGAAATGCCTTCGGGAAATTTTCTTAATGTTTTATTGTATGTTATTGTTTATAATGAGGCATTGTATTATACTATGTCAGGATTTTAGTTGCCTATATGGCAACAGTTTAAAGAACAGTCTTACCTTAATAATAATTGCCTGAAGACAGAAAAAGTATTTAAACTTTTAATGGGAAAGCTGCACTGAAATGACCTGATGTTTGTCTGACCAAAACTACAGATATGATTATAAATTGCAATTTTTCCAAGAATCATTCTGTAATTAAGCTTGTGCTATTATGTTCTTCATTGTCAATCAGCCAATAGAGTGAATGCTTCAAAATAACCTAAAATTGTTTATGATTGTCTATGGTTAGCATTCTGAAGGACAAGAGAGAAGTTGCAACTCCTTCAAAGTTAATAATTAACATTAGATGATGTCATAAAGTATCCATGCACCCAAAAGTCAATTCAATATAAATTTCTGCCCCAATAAATCAAGAGGTGGCACTCCCATTCAGTATTCAGACTGGCACACAAGTTGATTTTCAGAGGTATGCAAAGTATTTTTTCCCTTCAGCTCGAGACACCCAGCTGTACCCTTGTGCAAAGTTTTCACAGATTCCTTGTATCACAGCACAATAGAATCAGTTTCTTGAAAAAAGAAGACTCAAAACAGACACAACTACATGTTTCAAATGCAACTACCTTCCACCCTGGTACCTATTCTTCTATTTTTTCAAGTGTTAATTACATGTTCTAATTTCTTGTTTTTTGGCAGTGCTACATCAAGCAATGTTACTGTTTAAAGAATTAATGCTTGTTTTATTGACTTTATTGACTGTTTTATTGGATGTATTATGCTACACTCGTACTCCAGTACCTGTCACTTTAGATAAAAGCTAGTCCTAAATAAAATACAGCTTAAATTGGATAGATGACTCACAAGATTTTACTAAATGTGCAGCATACAAGCCAGGTGACATTTATCAAGTCAGAGAGTTCACTAGTGAGTCTGCTAAGGCTAAGGGGTTGTCAGCCAAAGGGAGGCAATCATTAAGTTAATTAATTGTCTTATTGGAGGGAATTGTTTTGGGCTGAGCTCACATGTTGGACGTGATGGGGCTGTTAGAAGTATTTTGTTAGAAAAAGAAAGGCAAATAAAGAGGTCCCTGAGGGAATTTAGTTTGTATAAAGTTGTAAATGAGAAGACACTTAAGCCAATAAAAGAAATGTAACAGACAGCACTGTGGTACTCAGTTGTAGAGTGACTTTGTCCTGTTTGATGGCTAGACTAAACATTTATCAAATTGGGTCTTTCCATACAAGAAAGTATGGGTTCACCGGCCTTTACTGCTTCAGTTGTGAATCGCAGCAGTGAAAAAGATGTCTCTCCCTAGTGATTTCTCTTTTTACTTTTCTTTTCAATAGGTACCTCAGTTTAGGTTAAACCAATAGCTTGGTTTCTGATGGGAGTAAATGAGGACTCAGATGCGGATATAGAAAAAATAAGCAAAAGGGTTTTAGTGTGGCAGGAAATCTCAGAGTCAGCCAATCCAGCTCCAAATCCAGGACGGGCAGCAGCAGGATCGAAAATGTCGGGCAAGCGAGGGTCAGTAAAACACACATAGATCAAGCGAGGCGCAAACAGAGATCAGATCTGTACTATGAAGCGGGGTTACTGGCTTATTGGGGTAACTTGTCGGATTTAAGGTAGTCTGGCCAAAATGTAAGCGAACAAGTATGAAGTCCATTTAAACTGTGGTACCTTAAATCCGATAAGTTACCCTGATAAGCCAGTAACCCTGCTTCATAGTACAGGTCACTGGGAAGCAGGCAAACACAGTCTTGAAACACAACAGAATCAGGAAACAAATAATCATACAGGAACCACTCAAACTCTCCGAAGCTAAAATTTGACGCCAAACAGTAGTTTAAGGTATACTGAAATAGTGCTCCTAATCGATCTGAATCTATCACAGCTAAGAAGGGTGTAGTTGTTAATTAAAAAGTGGTTCTTCTGGTAGTTTCTGACAGGAGAGGGGAGACTAGTGAACAGGTTTTATTATAACTTGGTTACACTGGTCATAGCAGTGGTTGATTCTGCACATCATTTCAAGTTGATTTGGTAGCATTTGTGTTTGTTTTATAGTTGTACCTGGTGGAACTTCTTAACTGGAATATGACAGGTTACTCAACACGGCCTAATAATAGCGTGACCATTGGTCCATTTTTTCCTGGACTTGTACTCTTTTTGGGTACATAAAATGTCTGAAATGTAATCGGATTTTGCTTTATTTCATTTTGACATTTGTTCCCTACAGTCAAAAGACTTTCTGTGTGAATATTTGTGTTGCTTCAACTCCTTTCTTTCCATCTAGTTTCTTCTTATTTGCAAAACAAAATATGGTCACACTTAGGGTGACCATATAATCCATGTCAGGGAGGACACTTTGAGCTACTTCGGGTTTTACAAACTACTTGTAAATGGAGAAGCTCCAGTGTTTGGCTAAATATTTCAGCTCTTCCTGTGCTTTGATTGGTTTGTTTCCTTGATTGAAAGACTCATCCAGCTGTTTCACATTAGCATTATTGACACATGCACGATTATAGGAGACTGACCAATCAGCACACAGCAAGAACTCCGCGCTCAAGTGAAATCCAGGTCCTTTTAATTGAAATGGTAATTTACAATTCCTGTCCTAGCTCAAAGTGTCCTCCCTGACATGGATTATCTGGTCACCCTAGTCACACTAGCTAATAATAATAGAACTTGATGCAGAGATGGGGAATGCAGTGGACTGACAAAGAAATATGGGGCACTGATGAAGACCTTCTCGACTTCAGCTGTAAATATGACAAAAAAATGCTTCACGGATTGCGAAGACTTCTCGTCTGTTTGCCATAGTGCTTATGTTGGCTTATAAAGCTGTTGACAATCTGACACAAGAGGTGAAGGATATGTGGATGGAGTTTAGAGACATAGCAGAGGAAAGTCAGAGGTTGAGGGCAGGAGATGTACGGTGGAGTGGCGTACCATCAGAAAAACTATGCCGGGTCGCTAGAAAGTTGCACCATAAAGATCTTTACTCCATTTGGTCTCAGCATACGGGGGTTCCAGTAATTCAGGCTCAAGTGTGTCTCTTATTAGTTACTGATTTCTACATGTCAGACCTGACTATTCACAACTGCCCACTAAATCAGAATTAAGGACATGATTCAGATTCAGAATACTTTATTGATCCCTGAGGAAATTATGTGAATACAGTTGCTCCCGGACAGTAAGAAAATAATTAACAAGTGAAAAAGTAAAAACTCCGTGAAGTGAAGCTCGTCTTGTGTTCCATGTACGCGGGGAACCTGCTTCGTGTGTTCCATGCGTTCAGTGAAGCTGTGTCGTGTGTTCCATGCGTTCAGTGAAGCTGTGTCGTGTGTTCCATGCGTTCAGTGAAGCTGTGTCGTGTGTTCCATGTAGTTCCAGTTAATGTGTGTCCCTCAGACCCAAACCCAGCATTCCTGACACATTTGGTAGTGGCTCACATCTCTGTAAAAATAGATCAACTAGACGCGTCATCCTCAGACTTGGAATGCACTTGGGTGAGTTTTATGTAATAGTGTGACAGAGAAGCACTCACCCTCTTCCTCAGGTGAATATCACACTAAGCAATGGTGGGCTCTGTGATTCAGTACATTATATTTCTCAAATAGCTACTGGCAATTGGGCATGACTGAAGAGAACAGAGAGAAAACCACACTCATGGCAGAATGTGGCCCCTATCAGTGGGGATCCATGCCTATAGCCCTTATCCACTCCGTGAAGAGTAACAGAACTTCTTTTCAGGGTCTTCTATGGCTCATCTCTCTGCTATAGCTCAGTGATATCCTGCTCGATAACAAGACATTTCATGGGCATTTGTCCCGCTGGGTGGACGCATTCTTATGAATCCAATCAGCAGATTTGAAACTTAATCCCAAGGTGTTCCACCGTTCCAGGGACAATATAGTGTGTTGTTCTCTCAGCGTCATCTTCAGCCTCACCCACAGAGCCATGAAAAAAGCGAAAGCTTTTGTTGGCTCATGTTCTTATTACTGACATTTTATGAAGAACTTTTGAAAGCAAACTGTGCCACTGAATCAGCTTATGGGGGAACATATGCCCTTTCAATGGACTATAAGATTTCGTCCAACTGCTTGAAGGACGTGCTGACCTTGGTGTTGTAGAAGCCTGATTTCAGTTTGTCTTTAAAAGGATAAAGATGCATGGAAGGAGACTGTCAGCACCACGCTGGCACAGAATACAGAGGGACTCCAAAGTGCGGTGGCATATGCGAGTCAGACTCTGAATCCCACACAAAGGAGTTGGTCTACATTTGGACAAGGGGTGTGGGGCAGAGGGCATTTGAGAATTTAAGCATTACGTCGGACTTTCCTCAATCGCCATCATTATAGACCACCGCCCTCTCCTGGGCCTCTGTGGCATAGCCATCAATAACAATCCCAGAAGTAGGCGAGGAACATGGATTTTAGAAGTAGATCCACTCCATTAAATACAAAGGTCGCCCATGCCATTCTAATGCCATGCAGAGGCCTGAAATGCCCTGTTCTGCCACTCAGTGCCTAGTGAAGTGACTCCAGTGAAGTGACTGTTGAGACTGAAAAGGACCATCTAGCTTGTTTTCTCTATTTAGCCTTTCCCATGATGCCTCATATTTAGACCCTGCAACAGGCTAATCCAGATATTAAGACAATGTTAACCTGTGTGGAGGGATCACAGTGGCCTTCAGCAGGACAGCTGACAGGTGGCTCCCAGGGCTTGAGGAAGCTCTGGACTGAATTCAACTGTTTGTCAATCAGTCACTCACTGGAGACCGACTTAGTCAAATTGTTTTCCCATCTGCTCTCATACCAGACATCCTGGCAGCCTAGCCGCTGCCCATTTCCTGTCAGATTGTGTATAGGAGTGGGCAAGACAGATCAGCTACTGGCCCTCGGTGATCAAAGGCATTATGATCTGGTCTGAGCAGTGCAAAGCTTGCCAGGCATGCCGTTCTCCTGTCCCAGTGCATTGTGCCCCTATGGTGGGGGGGGGGGGTGTCGTAGACAGCCGGCCCTTTTCAGAGTGGCTGTTGAATTCTAGCTACCAGTGATGATAAAGGGCAACTGGAACATGCTGGTAGTAGGAGACTATTAGTCAGTTTGTCAGTTTGTGTACTCTGTCTAATCAGACTACACAATTGCACAGTGCATGTTTGAAGACTATGTCCTAGTGTATAGTTCACATGGTCCTTGCATTGTGACTATGGCCGTCTAGAGCTTTTGCCCGCTGCTTGGGAACAGAAAGACACACATAACTCCTTATTATACCAAGTTAGATGAAATGGTGGAGCACTTCACTAACAGGACTTCTACTGATGAGTGAGACAAGACATTACCCGCATTCACTACGCTTCTTTAGTTTTTGACTCACAGACTGGAAGCAATTCATCTTCTGGTACCTTCCCTGGTGCTGCAGTCCTAGATGTTCAGATCAATTGTTTTTTTTTTAATCATATTGGTGACAATGTTGGAATTTGCTTCCTGCAATGCCAAATGCACGTGCTTATGCTCAATAATAGCAAAAATCTATGCTACAAGGAGGCAACTTGTCACCAGCGCAGTGGGATGGACACTGCAGTGTGACTTTGTAACCCCATCAAGAACTGCATGGAAGCAGCACCCCACTGGAAGTGGCTTAATCAGATCATGAAGGTGATGGACTCGCGTGGCGAATCAGGACAAGCTTACTGGCACTGCCAGTCTTTTGGACTCTGATGAATGAGAACAGCCAGTGCATTATGATAGACAAAGACACATTGCTAGTTTCCCCAAAATATCAAGACTAGACACTTCCCGCCATCTGTCCCTCCCCACCAACCTCTCACTCTAAATGGGAAGGTTTTCTGGCCAGATGAAGAACAAGCAGCCATGTCTGATGTGACAGCTGTGTGCCTGAATCTAAAAGGAACATAACTGGAGGGGTTTTGAAGCCCCCTGACAATTTCAAGGACTCATATTTGAAAGCATCCATTTGTTAGGACTGGGCTTACAGGTTCAGAATATATGGCATTTTACATGTATTATTATGATATGCTGAGTTAAAGATTAAAAATAAAACATGTGAATGATACTTAATAATACTGACAATGGTGGTCATGTGCCTGCAGCGGTCTGATATAGAGATTTATGCTTGCGTTGTCCTAGTTATCCTGTTTATGCTTAGTTGTAATGTTTTATTACAAGTTTGCGTACGTATTGTACCAATCCCCCGCTTGTCCTGGTGATTTTGTGTGACGAACGGTGATATGAGCCTTGTTTGGTGTTAATGGATGCTAGACTTGTTTTTCCCTGTTTCATGATGTTGTTGAGCTGCTTGTAAAACACGGATGTTTATTCTTGCTGGGTGAGAGGAGGGGGGGGGGCGGCGGGGGGCATATGTAATATGCATCACTCTAGAAGTGCAGTCACTTTGCCCTATATGACACATCTGTCCCACTGGGGCTGCCAGAGACGGAATATATGTTCCTCTGAGCTCACTGGCTCTTGCCGCTTCATGCACCAATAAAAGTCAGTTCTCCCCGATGACTTCTGTTCCACCTTTTGTTTTGTATAGTTGCCCCTGTATTGGCTATACATTTTAAAGTACAATAACACAACCATAAAGTGAAAGTTCAAGCTCAATTTTGATTCACAAAAAAAATAAAAAGAAATTGAAATTGAGAAATAAGTAAAAGAAAACAAAGTGAATCAATGAGATTTACCTACTCAGAGAAACATTCTGGATATACTGGGCAGGCAAGAATGGGTAAAGTCAAAATGGATATGCTGTGTTATATATTTTTCATATTAGGAGGAATCCCATAAAACAGTGAACAGGCCTGCTGAATATTGCATGATTTTATGAACTTAAAAATGTATTTAATGGCACTGACAAGCAATGCCTTACACTGTGATGACCAACCTTTATAGTGTATTATTTATACAATTTTTAAATTACTTACAATTTTTTTTTTGGACAGGTTATCATTGATTATTTTTGGGTGACATTTTGTACCCATATTACAAGTTATGTTGTCTGTCTGGTCTCCATGTTACTGAGTTCCTTAATGTTCCTTACAGTTTATTGTCTCTGTCTACTTCAGGGCACCTCTGACTCTCAAACTCTCAGTTTCAAATCAAGGCCTTGTTTTCACTTCTCCCAGGTAGGTAGTGTAATAATGACTGATTCTGATTGGCCACAGAGGCTTGACACAGGCTTCCAGGTAGGTAGTGCAATAAAGACTGATTCTGATTGGCCACAGAGGCCTCACACAGGCTTCCAGGTAGGTAGTGTAATAATGACTGATTCTGATTGGCCACAGAGGCCTCACACAGGCTTCCAGGTAGGTAGTGTAATAATGACTGATTCTGATTGGCCACAGAGGCCTCACACAGGCTTCCAGGTAGGTAGTGTAATAATGACTGATTTTGATTGGCCACAGAGGCTTGACACAGGCTCACAGGCAAAGGAAGGCTGGAAAATCGGCAGTGCTTGGCCATAGAGATAAATTTACATCTGAAGTGATCATATAGCCTTGAAAATGTTTACCTTTGTCTGCTGCCTCAGTTTCACGAGTACAAACCTCATTTTACAATTGCAAATTCTAAATGACATGTTTATGATGTTTAAGTTGCAATTACAAATTACAATTCATGCACTTACAACTTGAACATTTACAGATCAGTAGATAGGAAGCACTTCTTTACATTAAGGAAGCACTTCTTTACACAGCGTGTAGTCAGAGTATGGAATAGTCTTCCTAATAACGTAGTGCAAGCAGAATCCGTGGGTTCCTTTAAATCAAGGCTAGATAAGATTTTAACAACTCTAAGTTATTAAGTTCTTCCCAAGCGAGCTTGATGGGCCGAATGGCCTCCTCTCATTTGTATAGTTCTTATGTTCTTATACATGAGGAAAGTTACATTGCCAGTGGCAAATGGGATTTGACAAAAAAATCTCAGTGTCGTCAAATTAAGAGTCAGTAGATGAGTGCAATATATTCCTAAATAAAGATCTTCTGAATTAATGTAATGATTTCTTACAGTAAAAACGGTGTAATGGATTAATGATTGGAATGCTGGACAACTAAATAACTTGGTTTTAATGACATGCCGACAAAAATCTCAGCTTCTGGATTATCTTAACAATGACGTAAAAACTGTAAGGCGGTGATTAGTAAGCATGGTCTACACATCAATTTCACAAACTACTAAAACTACTAAACTACTCTTGCAAATGAGAATCTGTAACGCTAGAGTGCTACACGTGTAGTGTGAACTGAATGTGTGAATCTGTTGTCATAGATGTCACAATATAAGTGTACTTGCAGAATCTTTGCCTGCAGGTCTAGCCACGGATTTATAAATACGATTTCGGATTTGCAAATCATTTTTTATGTACAATTACTTTTGATGTAAATCTGCTTCCATACTCAGCCCTGGAGGACTGTGATTCGAATAGTCCTGGTCTACTCCTAGTCCCATCTCTGCTTCAGTCCTATCCTGTCCTGTCCTGTCCTGTCTCTGCTCCAGCCCTGTCCCTAGTCTTGTCCCCTCTCAGTCCAGTCCTGTTCTTAGTCTTGTCGTGTCTCTTGTTGTTTAGGAGTTCTAAGGCTTCAGCAGCTCAGTAATCCAGGGACTTCAGGCAACCACCAGCTGTGTCCTGACCAATTCCACCACCTAGACTGGGGAGTCGTGTTCCTGGAGTCCTGTCTCCTTCAGTTCTGTCCACCTAGTTGAGTTTGGGAATATTGAGGCTGCTGTGGGCCGGTAATCAGGGGACCCTAGGCGGAAGCCAACTGGGCACTTACCAGTGTGTTCAACCTCGAAAGGGGTGCCAGCCAGGTGGTAGAATCCTGAGTTGTCCTGCTGCCAATCCTGTCTCCAGTCTCAACATCAGTCCAAGTCACCAATCCTGTATCTGACCCAGTCGCCAGTCTGGTGTTTGTCCTGAGGCCTTTGCAAGCCAGTAATCTGGAGACCTCAGGTGGACTCCAGGCATGTGCCGCTCGATTGTGTCTAGTAGTTACCAGTTATCCTGCCCTGATTGCCATCATGTGTAGCACCTGTGTTTTCTCTTTTATATTCGAGGGCTTAAGGCCTGGCTAGCGAGTCAAGGGTTTGTTGGCTTTGTTGGGACTATTGTCTTGGCTGCGGCGGCGCTCCTGTCTTCTTTATTACCTCAATTGTCTTGCTCCAGCCTGTTTATTGATTAATTAACCTACACTCACATCCGCATCCTGGTCTTTTAACCATGCCTGGCCATTTGTGACGCATTGTCACTGTGTATTTGACATATGGAACTATCTATAACTATAACCTTGAGCACCTGTTGTATAAACTTTTTTAATTTGGCTGAATAATATCCTTAATCTTCTCACTCTGGAGTTTAGGACTATTTTGTTAAATCTAGAACAAGTAGATATATTAATTAATTAGAGTATAAATCACAAAACTCAGTATTACTTTTTAATTACTTCCCAATGGAAAAAAAATGCTTTTGACCTGTTACGTCCTACTTAAGTTAATTAGTTTTACTTATTAATTAAATCTTTAAATAAATAAAAAAGTGAATGCATACTCACTCTTCTGTCATTTTCATGGGTCCATGCTCATTTCTAGATCCAGGATATGCCAAAGCATTCCAGGTCTTAAACATAATAATTGCAATTTAAATTTGTATTCGTTCAGCATCTTTTTTGTACATCGCCGTCAAACATTTATTCCTATGAAGAAATTTATCACATTTGATCTTTAGCGACCTTTCAAAACCTATTGGTAAAATGTTTCAAGGTTTTGCTATTTTACCATAGCAATGAACCAATTTAAAGAGCTATGTAACTTGGTACAGCATCGATAAAAAATCTGCATTTGTGATAATATAGCATTTGTTAATCGGACTCTTTGTTAATTACATGGAAGTCAGTAGACCAGACGATTAACACACAAACACATGGACCACAATACCTTTAGCACTGATTCTACAAAGTAAGACACTCAGCTGTTGAACAAAATTTTGGACCCAAGGCAATCTTCCTCACATGAATGCCATACAAACAAAATCAAATACCTTTTTATTCTAATGACCTCCACCTCAGATAACCTTTGTACTGTTACACTGTTTCTGGAAGTTTCCAAAAGGCTTAATTGGTTCTGCATTCTGTAGAAGGTAGGCTTACCTAGGCCATGTTAGTCCTGACAATCATTGTTACTAAAGAGGAACGACCCACGACTGCTGAAGTTCCAGGTCATTACTTTGCTTATAACTTAAATTACTTACAATGCCAGATTCAAAACGGATAACACTTTCTACGATTGCAATCTACAGAACATTAGCAAACCTGTCTGCTTTTAGATGGGCTGTTTTAAACACCTTAGCACTAACAATTACATTTGAATGTTTAAACTCATTGTTACTACAGGTAACAACACTGACAGAAAAACCAAAGCACTAGCTGAGCATTTAATCATTATAACAAAGGCCTTTTGTTCAAAGAGATTTAATTTGTGGCCTAAAACAATTGTTTAGTTGGGGATTGAATCAATGGAATAGAGTCTCAAGGAGGTCTCTCTTACTTTCTGTTCATCTGCTCCCGTGGGAGTTGTAACATTTAAGCAGGTAGGTTTACGTAGAAGACTGTGAACGTGATTCTTCGTAGAGGAGAACATCGATAATGACCTTCAAGAAAGTGATATTTTGGGAAGACAGAAAAATTAAATGCGTAGATATAAAGAGCAGCAAAGACAGATCAGCATAATTTTGAAAGATCATTAAGCAAATTGTGTCTGATGCATGTTTTGTAAAGAGATTCCCTGGGGAACTTTAATGGGACAATTGACCTATAAAGGATTTCATTTGTACATGTATATCCTGATAATTGTCTTTGGGCTTTGCATGAAATCATAGCAAACTTAAATATGAAACTTTACCACGATTCCTCAAGGGAGAAACTGCCACAGACATTCAGCAACAACAAAAAAAATGCATTCATTATGCCTGATGTGTCTCTTCACTTCAACTTATAGCCTTGGGTAGAATGTTTTAGCTTTACATTAATAACTAATTTCATAATATTTTTCCGACGCTAGATATTTGTGTTCAAACTACAGCGTCCTCATTATACTTGTTGTGAACAAACCCAAATTCTCAAAGCATTAAACCCTCATATCATCCTGCCATAATGTGTTTATTGCTTCGTTTCCGGCCACTTGCAGACTCGAGACGGAGAAGCTTATCAGACTCAATGAAATACACCATAGAATCTTGTCTTTAAAATCAGCTGATTATAGCATTGACAAATGAGCATTATTTAAAAAGAAGCCATTAAAAGGGTTAGGGAGAAGCTGCGTGCCCTGCCTTCCTGCCCCACTGAGAACACAATGCAGTGAGAACAGCTTCAGAGCCATGCCCTGTAAAAATTCCTCAGATCCAGCCTGCATAAATTTTCTTTGTTGTCTTGACCTAATTAATAATGGAAAACAAGAGAACAATCAAAGGAAGTCCCTCACCATCACAGACACTACATTCTTTACTGGATCAAGGAGGGGACTCTGTACCAACTGCACTACACACAGCCCAGTGATGTGCTTATTGCTTGGCCATATTTAATTCCATAGTGCGGTTGCTAAAGTCTAGAGCAGATGTTTTACTCCCTCGAATCGAGGCCTTTGAGATTGTCTATTTTCTTTTCTCTTCTTCTTGCAGCATGAGCTCTGGACAGATATGATAATCTGCAAAACAAATATGTATTGTAGCACAGCACAGCTAATATGGGCATTATAATATGAGAATGACCAGTCTTTAGGATAATGGGTCATGGACCTGACCTATGGATGATGAAGCAAGGCCTTTAGCAGAAAAGCACTACATATTCTGCTTGGATCGTAGGTAACTGGGGTAGTACAGTGTGTGAATGTGTGACTTGTACAGAAAGGAACACGCTGCTTTGATAAGAGCTCCTTTATTGATCCTAGTGAGGCACATAAACTGGAAAGATACAAAGACAAAGTTCAAAGACAGTACACATACTGCCAAACAATATTGTGCAGAACAAATTAATTAATAAAATATTTTGCCCAGTGCGCACTACCCGTCAAACGTTTTGCACACGCTAAGATGTCCTACATTTCCATGTTACTCACTTAACATTTACTAAAAATATACTCAGTATTCTTTGATAGCAAATACATTTACAATATGTTCACCATTTCAGTACTTTCATTAGAAAGAAAATGTCACGTCTTTGATTAATCAAAGTTACCTCCTCCAGCCGTTATAACAGCAGAGAGAGTTCGAGGCATTCTTTCTACAGGGGATGATAAATACTGCTGTGTTTCAAGGGATAAAACAGTTAACTAGTGCATTTAAAGTTAACGGACAGCCTAGAATTTGACTCTGCCATCGCCACACAACCAGTTAATGGGATGTCAGACATGCACTGTTACATACTCTTTCCACGCTATAAAAGAAACTTGCTATATATAATTTAAATTTTCATTTGTAGTTGTTCACTCAACTTTCCAGTGTTTAACAAGAATAAAAAAATCTGCAGTTTATGAAAAAAATGGAAAAGTGATAAAAACCTGTGGGGTGCAAAAACTGTTGACGGGTAGCATATATGCATAAGTCGAAAGTCACCAGATTTACAAATGAAATGGCATCCTGACCTGTGTTATGGCTGTGGGTGACCAGGCACATCTACAGGAGGCGCTGTAGTCCCTGCTGGAAGGAGTAAGAAGGATCCCCACTAGTGCTTCTGAGAACCCTGTGTTTGAATGAGCCAGTGGCTAAAGGCGCCCCTTAAAGACGCATCTCAATAATGCAGCGCTTCCACCAGTAAAGGAGGGATGTAGGAACAGAGGGGCACTGCTGTTGTACAGGTACAGATTGTGGTTTTCGAACCAACTATCAAGCTGGAAGAAAGGCTTTTGGGATCAGTGATGGAGTATTTTAACTGGGGGGGGGCAATCCAGTGTGCTGCAGATGGAACTGGGGCTACGCATATACACTGCCTCAAGGCCTGCTCTGGGCTGTGGGGGCCTGCAGTCCATGTCCTGGAAAGCACTGGTAGATCCCGGCCTATCACAGCTTACCACTAGAAGGATTAATCTGATCTCGCTTTACATTTCACCATTGGCTCCTGCCGCTTGGCATGAGTTTTCAGCCCTCACTTGCCTTTGGCCATGAGTGCTATTTTCTCCATAAATGCCTTAAAGCTCAATATTCAGCCTGTACCTTTAACAAGTCGGCGTCACCATGAAATGAAAAGGCAGTTGTTTTGCTTTTGTGGCCTGCGATGTATACTCCTTGAACTGTACAATAGAAAACTGTGCTGTGCAGAAAATCGCAAATTTTATTAGTGGCCTTTTCTGTTTCCTTTAACTTGGAAACGTTTTGGAGTTTCATGCATGTGGGCCTTTTGAGAAAAGGTGCCTTCTTTCTTTATTTTTCGTAACCCACTTCTATTCTACTGACAAAGGAGCTTCATGTTTTTAATGTGATACATGCATATGAAACTTAAAAAAAGATTTAGTTATTCACTTTAATTAGTCAAATACATTGAATCGTTTGTAGTCTATTTTTGATGCCAACATCACCTGTAGGATTATATGTAGGAGCAGAATTGCAATCTAACTTTGTAAAGCTATTTGAGCTTCGCCAAGTTCTTGAAGATTCAAAAAATTTAAATACTTTTAATTGTCATTATTACTACTGTGTTTGTACTTATATGCTTGTACTCATATGCTCGCTTTCTTGCAAGTTGAGCACAGCATCATAATAAAAACATTAAAGTAGCTGAGGAAAAGAATCTGCTGAAACAATGAACTGGGGAAGCACAGAATTTTATCTAGTATTGCGGCTTTGTGAGGAAAACCGGCAGCACATAAAGACTGTTAACATCTACGGAGTTATTATTATTATCATTTAACATAAGTGCACTCTTGTTTTTAAAGCTTGTTAAAGTTTGCTTTTTGCATTGGAAAGCAGACATCATGAGAGGAACAGTGACCCTGGAACCAGAAAGGAAAGGACTGAAACATTCTAATGCGCCGATTTGGAAATGACTGCGCCGTATATTTAGGTAGGAGAATAAACATTTAGTGGGCAAAAGATCCAAGTACACATTACCACTTTCAACATGGACAATTTGAGACATACATTGACGAATGGACATGGGCTATTTGACATACATATACTGTATGACGCAAGTCAGGTATGTTTGTGATTGGAGCCGTGTTTTGGAAATGTCCTGGTATAGAAATGCTACACTGCAAATGCCAGTAAATGCTGAAGTAGAAACAATGGAGCGCTGAGCTCTGGCGAACAGGATAACTGACCAATGTTATAACTGTCTCTGTCACTGTCTCTGTCACTATCTCATTCATTTAGGCTTATTTTATCATTCCAAACATGCAATTTACTACTAATCTTTTGTAGTGACATGGCACTGTAACATTGCACTGTTAAGCTTTCTGTGTTTCATGTGCATTATATTTCATAATCAGAAGTTAGGGTAGGGTCAAAATTTTAAAAAACCATTAGCAAAGAATTAATTTTAAGAATGACTTCTCATTCAATAAATGGTAGTGATTGAACCAAACACAACTGATGATATACAAGAATTTTAAAACAAATGTGTTGGTAATTGACAGAAAAAAGGTAATAAAATTCATTTGTAAATTAAATGAATCTAATCCCAATCTTCTGCCCCTCTAGTAATCAGTATCAACAATTATTATCATAGTAAACATTGAGCTGGAACTTTGTAAGATGCTTTTTAAATTATGTCAGATTATTTTCTCATTTCATGTTTATTTGATCTCTTTTTGTACTATATTTTTAATTTAGTTACAGAAAAAACACAAGAACAAAACTGATTAAAATGCAGCATTGAAAATCGCTGTATGCTGAAGCAACATAAATGATAAAGTTATGTAAAACTAAACAGCATTTCCAAAAGTTTGACTTTAAATACCACTGTGCCTTTAAATGACTCATTTGTAATCCGTGTGCGCCTCCTTTTACAGAGAGGAAATTGACTTTGTCATTAGATGTTTAGAATGGGAAACCAAAAGGTAACTATATAAGGGAGCACAGTTTCCTCTGCTCTGTGCCCTTCACAGTGTTTGTGTGGCAAGCCGGTTTAGCAGAGGGTGACCCTGGACCAAGCATTGCCAGCGCTGATGAGTGGAGATAAAAGGTGTCTTCGCTTTAAGCCTCTGGTGTGGTGCCTTATGCAACTGTCGCAGTGCAGACAGTAAACTCTGCTGCATAAACCAGGCATCGCTGCACATGGTCGGGATTTTAGACAGGTGCATTGTAAGACCCTTGGTACAAAAACAACAGCCTTGATTCGCATTGTGTTTGGCAAGGAAGCAGTGTCCACCACACTTCATTTAATGTGTAAAATAAAAGACTTACAATTTAAGGCTATTAAAGTGAGACACACAAAAAAGTCACCATTACAGAAATATGCGCCATGTCATAGCTAAGAATGTGCACTGCATACTCTGAAGTGCCCCATAAATTATTTCCTCAGCACACCTCAGCCAGGGCTGGCAAATGATTCATCTGAGCTTGTAACAATAACAGCTCGGCAGAATGAAAAATCTGAGGCTGTGGCTACCGTCCAACTGTATCCCCAAAGCTTAATAACGTGCTGTGTGGAAGCTGATTAAACTTAAAGGCACTTCAGGTTTTGTGCCAGCTTAAGATGGAGGTGCTCAAAAGACTTGGAAAACTGCATATCATCCAGAATGCAACATGTACCGCGGAAATCTCCAGTGAGTTTCCAAATCTTGTTCAACTACAACAGCATGAATGAGAATCGGTTTATAGATTCTCTGCACAGAACACTTTGGAGAATGGATATCGGACTCTCGGTGCAGTTATACTAGGCAGAAGGAAAGCTAATTTTAAAATTTTAAAGGAAAGTGTGAGAAAGACACACAAGAAATGTATGCTCAATCATCAATTGCATTTGATTTAATGATCAAATAATGAAAATTCACAAATAGATAATCAAACCCTAGAGTGGCATTTTTTGCTAGTTGGCACGGACATGTTGATGAAAGGTATGTGAATTTCTCCAGTTCAGACTTTGAGAAGTTTTAACGTTTATGACCTCTTGACATGATCTGGCAAATCATCTGCAATAATTTATGTGTGCAAGACATGCTTTCGAGAGAGATCTGCCATGCCTTGCGGCTATTTGAATCTTATTGCATCTGACAAAACATGAAAAAAAAAATCATATTCACCAATGTCAAAGGCAAGGTTACTGCTGGTCAAAATGCGTATATGCTCAGGGCAAAAATGTAGGGAACGATCGCCTGACCTTGATATGTGGTGCATGGTGCTGAATTGTCTTTGGGGGTAAGGGTTTAATTCATTGGAGGCTGTTTGGAACCCAGCTGCCAGAGATCAAAAGGTCTGTCACTGGTCAGGGTGTGGATGAATCTGCCCATGCTTTTAAACATCAGAGTAGAGAGAACTGAGAGTGTGCACAAGCCCTCGTTCACCAAAAGGAGAGGGATTGCTGTCCGGCCGCAATTAAATTTTAATGTCATCATTTTAGAACTAATGCTGAAGAAACTGCTTCCTCTTTTAAGATTGCATTTTATGATCATTAAGATTATCCGGGTCATAAAGATGAATCAATGGTTTTTCTAGTCTTCCATGAAATATTGTCAGGACAAGCTGTACTAAAGACAACGGAAGTGTGAAAAGGCACCTCCATTTCCTTTTTTTTTTGGAATGCATGAAATTATACGTCTTCATTGAGAAGTCTTCTTTCATACAACGTGACTTTTATGCATCTGATCACGTTGACATGTTCTGACAACGAAAAAGCAAATCGCTGCCTGGAGGAACTGTTTTATTTCTCACCGCTAGATGGCAACCTTGCACTTTTGACAGTTTCCAATAGTTTCTGCTGCTTTTCAACACGCTGCTTCATTGCATACTACTTTCTTTCATATTCAGAAATGAGCAAAAGCTAAAAAAGTGATGCATTGTTGCATGTTTTTATACTCTAATTGAGAAATTCAGGCTTCGGTAACAATTTATAAGACTGAACTTGTTAGACATTTCACCCATGGGACAGAACACTTCCTGGGTTGTAGGGATGATTAAGGAATTTTACAGAAACTCTGGCACAGAAATGAGTACACTAGCTCCGAATGAAAAATGAAAAAAATCACTCTGCGCCTCATTGATTTGCCTCTATTAATGTCAGTGTTTGACAACAATCTGACTGTGATTTGTTACATCTGACCACATAGTATATTAGGACCATGTTCCCAAAAAGAAGCTCGTCATTACCAGGATTGAGGAAGTGGATGAAAGAGGTTGTGGAGGCTCTGCAGGACGGCGTATAGGAGACGGACTGGGACGTGCTCGCTGAATCTCATGTGGCGGCATGTGGGCACCTGAGCCACTGTATCACAGACTACATCCGCTTCTGTGTGGATAACACAACTCATACCATGTCAATATGCTCTTTTCCCAATAACAGACTGTGGATCACAAAGCACCTGAAGGATGTTCAAAACAAGAGGAAGAAGATCTTCAGACCTGGAGACAAGATCAAGCAAGTTCCGGTGGAACTGAAGAAGCAGCTTCAAAAAGGGAACTCATCGAGAAGGATAGCTTCATCATAGGACAAATCCCGACACACCAGAAGCAGTCTGCCATTCTTTCTATCTATCTATCTATCTATCTATCTATCTATCTATCTATCTATCTATCTCTCTATCTATCTCTCTCTATCTATCTATCTATCTATCTATCTATCTATCTATCTATCTATCTATCTATCTATCTATCTA
>JABFEB020000002.1:23831456-23842824 GCA_019775895.2 Stomatorhinus ivindoensis | reverse complement strand
TGCTTTGATTGCCCCCCCCCCCCCCAACAATGTTCTTCTATTTAGTGGGGGTGCCCCTGAATGCAAATGTACTATATTGTGGGCACTGGATTGGTCAACATGCTTGTTAATTCCGATCAACATAATGACAGGAAATAAAAGCTGTAAGGCGATCTCCTGCCTACTTGCTTTATTTTAGTTCTTTCTTTCTTCATAGTTTTTCTCCCTTTTACCTTCCACATTTTCTCATAATTAAGTGTTTGAATTTATTTGTTTTAGATAACCATGTTGCCTCTGTTTCTGTCATAATGATGTGTCAATTATTTGCTAAACTGGCAAAAAGGTAATGGGCCTGTGGCCATGTTGGGAAATAAAAATGGAGTCGAAGGGGTTATCAGTGCTAATTATTTCCACCTGTCCCTCATTCATAACTGAATGAATTCTATTCTTCTTTTTCCCCAGTAAACCTGCCTGCTGACAGCAGATGGTTTCTGATTTTCTTCCCGATGCACACACCAAGTTAGTTTCTTTTCTTTCTCGCCTGCTGAACCGAGTCTTCCATTAGTCCCACTTCCTTTCTGTGGTGTGTTGATCCCATCCCTGTCCACTCCTTGTGTCATATGGCCCCATTTTCCAGCTAGAGTTTGCATGTTTGCAATTTGCCATAATGCTGTGTTGCTTGTCCGGTAACTTGGCCATAGGAAATGTTGTTTATAATAATCAAACAGAGTCAGATTAAATGAGGTTAATGCTATCTCTGCTCTCAAGGCTATTTTCTGGCAGAGAATTACATTGTGCTGTGTGGAAAAATCAATCGGCTAAATCCTCACTTTAATGCTGATATACTGACTGGACCGACCAATATATTGTTTGTTTCAGTGGTAGCTTTTAGTTTGTTGCAGGGATGATACTGAGACGTGCAAAATGCAGGGATGACACTGTAAATGAAGGCCATGTCGAAAAGAGTCTACAAGCACATTCATTACACATTATAATATTACAAATATGTATAAAGAGGCATAACACATTATAGCCATGTTTATTATGCATTATGAATGCTTCATGATCGCTCTCATTTATAATAGACTGTAGATACCCTCATAATGCAGTACAAAGCATCTTAAATTCTTGTACTGACCATCATAATGCATTACAAAAGTATCTATAGGGCAATATAGATAAGAGCTTTATTGGAGCTTATGAAGTATTTTAATCAACACAATAATTCCTTATGACTTTCAATAGAAGATGGTGCAATTCTTTAATTCTTCTACTGACTATTGTAGTGAATTATGAAGGTATCTATAGTGCATTATAGATGAGAGCTTCATTGCAGTTTATGAAGCATAATCAACACTATAATGCCTTCAATAGAAGATGCTGTACTGCTTTATTAATTCTTATACTGACTATTATAATGCATTATGAAGGTATCTATAGTGCATTATAGATGAGAGCTTCATTGTAGCTTATGAATTATTATAATCAACACTATAATGCCTTCAATAGATGGTGCTGTACTGCTTTATTAATTCTTATACTGACTATTATAATGCATTATGAAGGTATATATATTGTATTATAAATGAGAGCTTCACTGGATCTTATGAAGTATTATAATCAGCACTATAAGGCGTACAGTAGAAGATGCTGTACTGCTTTAGTAATCCGTATACTGACTATTATAATGCATTATGAAGGTACGTATTACGCATTATAGTTGACAGCTTCAAGTCATGTGTTACCACTGTAGGTTTATTGTGAGTATAGGAAGTAAAATTTGCTGTACCTTAATTATTCCTGTCAAGGGAACAAAGTCACTGCCTGTAAGGCCAAAGACCGTATATTGGTCATGCATGATTTTTGTCATGATGTCTGTAGGTTTGCTTCCTCAAAGACAGAGGACTGCTTTTGAGTATGTAAAGCCCATGGCATAATATAGCATGGAGAACATCATTGTCTGGTGAGGGTTATGAATGAAGCCACCTTTGTTTTCATATTATCTCTGTACCAGTGTTCCCCAAGCTGGTCCTGGGGAATAGACAGACGGTCCACCTTCCCTGGATCTTCTGGCAGATTACTGTCGCTCATCTGCGTCATAAAAAGCATCACTGGCGACTAAAATAACCTGAAGTAAATATGCGTTGTGAAAACAGAACTGTAACAAATATTTCTGCATAAGAAATATATAAGAATAGTTGTGTTTATGCATTTGTGTCTACGTTTTATGCTAATGCGTGAAATAGGACTTACATCTAACCTTTAATTAATTCTCTACGGAATTATGCATGAAAAATTTAATTCTGTGAAATGAAAATTGAATTATGTAAATATTCAGCACAATGTTTTTTAACCATGAAAATATTAATTAAGCTGTCAGTATTACATTGTATATGAGTCTTATGGCTAATTATGCATGCGACTATATTACATTTACAATCAATAGGAGATAAGTACTAAGGGAAATGAAAATGAAAGTGTTTACAGTGGCTGGCTGCATTGTTTGGGCAGAATTATCATGTTGCATTGTGTGAGACTGCGAGTTAGCTTGTACAGCATAGCTGCAGTGCTCGCTGTGATTGAAACAACACAAGACTGCTTTTCCAGGTTTTATCTAGCTGAAATATAGAGTTGAGCAAAAGGGCCATTATTATTACATTTTTATTACTACCTTTGGTGGCATGTAGCAGGCCTTGTCCTTCCACTAATAATCTAATAAGACATTTTAGACACAGATGACTATACTAAAGGGCTGAAGAGAACATTCGAGTACAATATCTAAATCTATATAACAAGGCTAACAAAAGTACAGTGACAGTCGCTCATTTGTCATCTGAACTACAAGCCAACCATTTTCACTTTATACCAGACAGTCTGTATTTGTCACTGTAACCATGATAGCCTGACAACAAACAATAAATCAGGTTTTATGGCTTCACAGCTTCCTGTAGTTGAATTGAGAGGACTTTGTAATAAAAAGCCAGCTATGGTAAAAAAGGTGCAGGAGAAAGGAATGCAATGACAACAATATACTGTAGTTTTTATTTTATTTTATTTTTTTTAGTAATTGCTTCAGTTTTGGTGAAGGCTTTTTAAGTTTATTGCCTAAAGCATTGTTTTTCAATGTGGTCCTTGGGAACCTTCAGATGCTCCACATTCTGATACTTCTCAGCTCTCGGTAGGGAACTGAGGGGGAGCAAAAATGTGAACCGTCTGGGAGGGAGCAAAAATGTGGACCATCTGGGGGTCCCTGAGGACTGGTTTGAGAACCACTGGCCTAAAGGACCAGATAAACAGATATTATTCTCTCAGTGGCCAGGTTATGAAATGTGTTTTCTTATTAAAGCATACAGACTTCTCTCCAAGGCAGTAGAATTACCAAACAATTTCGAACATGCTGTGATCGTTGATGCCAGACATGGTGGCTGCTGCATCTCAGAAACAGCCACATTTCCATGTACTACAGTGTCTAGTCTGGAGGGAATGGTATGATGAAAAAAGGTCCAATCAATGGCAATTATGATAGAAAATAATAATGATAGCAGTTGGAGAAAAATGGCCAGACCTGAAACTAACAAGAATATAATAATGAAAAAAACAAACTATTTAGTACAACAGTGGTGTGCTGAACAGCTTCTCTGAAAGAACATCTCATCTGCCGTTAAATTGATTCTGGAAGCATAAGTGGGTCTTTTCTAGTATTCACTAGGTGTACCTCATGATGTGTCCATTGAGTGTGTAAGGTGGTATATTACACTGCACTGCTGCAAGTGGTCTGCAATTGTTTTGGTGGTTTTTAAACTATACCATCAAATCCTGAAGGTCTCCAGCTCCTTATCTTGACCTTGTTTATGATTCTGACTCACGTTTTTAAGTCTTAACGTCCGATTTGCACAAATCTTACTGACTTCACCTGGGAATGAACATATCATCTCTTCACTATGATCCTCACAGGCCAAAGGGCTTCGAAGAAAGCTAGTGGTGTTTCATCTGATGCCCTTCCGGATGACCTCCAGATGTTCACCTCTGAAGCATTTTCACTGAAACAGGTAGTGGCTTAATGGCCTGCAAATGGCCTGGGGATCAGGTAATAAAGTGCAATGTCTGTGCGATTTTAATTGGGAGCTTGAATTGAAATCAGAGGGTAATGCACTCCATGCATCAGGAGTTTAAGGGAAAAGAATGAGATTCTGGTTAATCTTTTTGTATGAAAAAGGTTTCCTAAACGACACCTTCCTATAGTAGTGAAAAGTAAGATTTCATGTCAAAACAGGAAAGAACTATTGCCATGCACCACTGCCTTAGTGACACTCAGTGTCCATAATTATCCCGAGCCCCACTTAAATGAGACCACTAGTTTCCTATTTCTGCCCTGTGAATAGGTCTCATGGAAAGAGGCATTAAGATCAATGGCCTGTGAATTATGCTTGGTGCTGCTTTGTGCACTGACTTTATGACAGTGGTGTCAATTATTAAATGCAAAGTTGGTCTCTTTTTAAAATAATGGGCTCAAACTCACTGTACGTACTTTAATATTACACGGCCCACACGCCGTTTCTAAAGGAGTACAGTAAGCCACTTCGGATAAGAGCATCTATTCATCTACAGATTATTATTTTTTCTTTTCTGAAATCGAATTAAGTATTTTGGAATTGTTCTTAAAAGCATGCCATATGCCACAAAAAACCAGCTGCAGGTAACATGAATTCAATTGCAGCATATAAATGATAAAAGCATCAGACACTAGTGGTAAAGGTTACTAAGCAAGTTTTTCTCAGTTCGCCAATTTTAGACTGTACTGAATCTTACATGCTTAAAACCTTTATGCATCTCTCTTAGCTGCATCTCACAATAGACAAAATTGGATTTAATTTAATACGAGTAAGGGTGATATTCAGGTACAGTATATTTCTTTCAAGGTATGTAAAAACCGTCCTCGCATTCACCTGTTGTCATCGTTCATGGCTCCTGGAACATAACCAAGGGCTTCCTATCTTCCAACACATCCCTCCTTCACAGTTGGAAAGCACCTCCAAAGTGAGGGACCAGCTTCGCAAGGCGGCAGGTGGGAGCCAAACCCACAGCTGCTTCTGCCTGCCCTCTGCCCAGCTGTTGACTTCAGACTGGAGCTTTCCACAACCTGCTACTGTGGCATGGAACCAGGGACAGTGACTGCCAACCGACGAGGGCTTCCTCAGGAACAGATGCTGGGGGAGAAGTGAATCGCGCTCTTCTATTAGTTCCTAATAATTATTCAGACGGACCTAATTAAGTAAGAACTGCTCATCCTTTTCCACTAATGCAGCATACCAGAGTCATTCGGAGGTGGAAAGTGGGACGAACGCAACCTGAAAAAAAGTGTCTTTCCAGATAGAACAAAGGACTCAAATGTCACCCCCTTTTGTCCCCGGAACTTTAATACTATGCAACGCGTATTGCTTTAATGAATGTTCGAATGAATATTTTATCAAGTTATTCATGAAATGCCTCCACCTGCTCTCATTTTGAAGCTGCATGATTTATCTCAGTGTGCACTCCTGATTAAATATTTTTGTGTAAATAATGAACAATCAGTGCAATATTCATTGATCTTACTGAAGTCTTTGATCATGGTGATCACATACATCATCTTTTTTTTTACCCATTTACAGAGCTTCCTCCTCATAAATTAATCTTTTATTTATTTTCCTGCAAAGGGAATCAGTGTGTTTTATTATTATTATTAATTCTACTGAAGATAATATCAATTATTTAGGAATTGTTTAAAGTGTTATTATTCGTTATTTTAATTTTAAATGTCTTTCGCTATAGCAGTTTGTAATACTTTGGTGTTTGCTGGTAATCATGGTATTTATCGATAAAGAGTGTACTTCAGTTTAAGTAATTAATGAATATAATAACAACATATGTAGATAATAATATTTGAACAATTATCAAATTCAGAAAATGATCTTAAATCTGACCAAAAAGATACATCGTTCTTTTTGTGCATATTTCAAAATTGACATGTTTTTGAAAAAGAATCATAGAATTCATGCACAAATATAATGGTGTCAGGATGTGTCTCGTTGGTAAGGGCCCAACTTCACCTGGCTGGCCAGCCCATCCTGGCCATACTAAGAATAAAGCCGGGAAGTAAAACAAGTTGAAAATGAAGACAACAATGACAACAATTATACGTAGCAGCAGCATCGTTATTTATGGTATGTTAAGCTAAAGTAATACGTCTACAATGTATTCAAATACCGAGACAGTGGGAACCTCCTTCATTTTTATTTATATGGGGTACTGCAAGAAGGCCTTCATTCCATCATCTCAGTGTGTTATATATTATAAATTTGAAGGAGGGCATCATTAGGAATTATTGTATGATACAATGTTATACTTTAAAAACAACAGGAGAAGGCATGCAAAAACTGATTCATATGGCATCATACTGTGCTCAAAATACACTCAATGTTTCTGTATCCTGTAAATACCAAAAAAATTAAGTAATTAAAAGAAAGTAAATAAAAAACAAATTATAAATATACCTAATAGCTAGTTTCACATTTCTTTAGACATTAGATTTAGTACTTTTTGTATTTTTCTGCAATCTAAAAAAAGATTTAAACATTTAATGAGATAAATATGCAATGATTTACTCCATAGTATTGTTTATTTTATGTCATTTTGGTATTAGTTCTTGCACCCAGTTATTACATCCAGAAAAAGGCCTTTGATATTAAACGCCACCAAAATATGAATTGGCGATTTGCACACGTTCATAATGTTCATTCAATTTTACACGCAAGTCCCCGTCAGCCCCCTGCTCCCCCCAAAAAGTAAGAAGGTCGAGATATTTTTTAATATCTTGAAATTCTGTAGATACTTTATTCTTTTAACACCTCCATATCCGTACAGACCATTTCATACTCCCCAGCCGATTAAAAAGTAATGCACATCTGGATGGTTACACGGAAATCCCTGTGGGTGTAAATCTACATTTGCAAAAGGACAACAGTAATCACATTCACCTAATCTCCCATGACAGATTCAGGACATGCTTTTCATTAATGCAAAACTAGATAAGAGTGCAATCTGTGTTTCAGATTTTACTTCAATTCTTCCCTACAGCCATCAGATAGCTTCATATTGCTCAGCGGTTGATAGATGTGTGTTAAGGATTAGGCTAACACAGACAACAAACTTTGTAGCAGCGTGACACTTTAGATTCCCTTCATTACAAACAATAATTGAAGAAAGACACGGTGCCTTGAGGTTAATTTCAATCTGAGGTTAATGCTTCTGGGCTATTGCTAATCTTGTCATTGGCCAATGTTTTGGATGTAAGAACAAAATGTGCTTATTATTTTTTTTTGTCTACATTTAGGAAATTGCCCTGCTTATTTTGAAGACTCAATGAGCAAGTGCTTTTTGCATAGCCCACTTGCCAACCAAATTGCATATTCCTCTCTGCAATTAATATCAGTATGAATTTGTAAGATAAAACACTAAAAATGTTATAAGATGGGTTTGGGCTTTAAGCAAGTTCTGGCTGTCATTAATTACTCATCAAATACATGAACAAGTAGCTTACTAAATCAGCTCTTTTTGTGAATTAAGTGATGGCATTGAAGAGTAGCATTTCATGGAATATACTACTGAAGAATTTATGCTCAGAGAAAGAGAAGTATATAACAGGGCACTCCCTTCCAAGATCCAAAGTGGGCATCACAGGAATATATAAGAAATAGAATTTCATTACTATAAATATATACAGACACTCCTGACTTAACCACCTACCTGTTTAGTAACCGCCTGGATTTACGACCAACTCCCTGGCCAGTCGGTATCGTACGCTGCATGAGAACTTGGGTTGTGCGTAACATTCCACTGTCAAGCGTCTCATCTCGCATCACCTTTCTGATACTTAGTGTCATTCCAGCAGTCGCTCAGTTCTCACTACACTAGCATTTGCAATCCCCAGTGCTATATATTTCATCTATAAATTTGTACTTTATTCTGTTTATTACAGCAAACAGTACATTACTGTATAAACATTTATAAATATACTAAAAATGATATAAATGGTGCAAAGGTGACATTAAATCAATATTTAAAGATGTTTCACACAAACCCATTGAAAGCACAGTATGCCTGAAATATCGATAAAGGACAGCTCCATGCTTATTGACCAATTCGCATAACAACCAAGTTGTAGGAATGGAACTCAGTCATTAAGCGAAGAGGGTCTGTCAATTATAATTTTTCGTCATTGTCCGTCATAATTACAAAATAAAGTGAACACAAGGATTGTGAAAAACAATAATGATCTTTACTTGGAGAAAAACAGTATTTCTCAAGGGTAGAGAAACCTAGGACAAAGCTCAGAAAATTCTAAAACATATACCATAAATCAGAGCAAACTAAGCAAAGACTGTGCCCACAAACAAGAGTCTCAACATTGAGTAGAAAGAAGTAATATTGGCGAGGTTGAACAACTATTTTCATGAGGCATAGGTGATTCAATAATCATCCCCTGAATCACAATGATGTCACTTCCTGGCAGAGGGCCCAATTCCCCAGACCCTCTACCTTGATGGTACCATCTGCTGTTCATGCGTCCGTGACATTATCGTTATTAAATGTATGTAAAATATGATGAAGATCTCGATTTGGCCCCCACAATGGCAATTTTCAATTAATCTCCATATCCTTACTTGGTAAGCCTGTGAATGTCTTTAACTTGCTTTTCAGATGGTGCTTATTGACATATTTGTACACTAAAATGAAGCCTCTCACCTGACAAGGCCTTGCAGGGTTGGGGTTTGATGTCCATTCCAATTCTGCCTGTGGGGAGTCTGAATATTTTACAGGATTCAACTAGATCTCCTCCCATGGCTCAAAGACAAGAAGTTTCCATCCATTCATCCATTTTCCAGGCACTCATCTTAAGCAGGGTTGTGGGTTTGGAGGCAGTATAGGACCCAAGGCTGGGACACACTTTGGACAAGGAGTAGACAACCCTAATCCTGGAGTGCTGGAATCCAGCATTTTCTCTATCCTACTTCATGAGTTACTATCTACCTGAGATCATGTGTGGTTCATCAGAGACCAGGCGGGATGGAAAACCTGCGGGATGTCGGTACTCCAGGATCAGGGCTGCCTATCCTTGTCCTGGATGGATATTAGCCCATACAAATACACTCACACATTTTATAGGGCATTTAGAGATGCCAGCTAATGCAAAATCCTGCCTTTGAAGTGTGGGTGGACACTGGAGGAGACGTGCATGACGTGGAGATGACTTGACACTCAAGAGAGGCAGGATTCAAACCTACAGTATGCTGCCAAATATAGGTGAACTAGCATCTGTAGATTGCCCAGAGTTTGTTTTCACAGTGTCCCATGGGATGTCATGGCATTCCATTGAGGGTGTCCCTGATTCTCTGCCTCCTGAGATCGGGTCAATAACCAATGGAACCCTGTACTGGATAATTAGTTCTAGAACTTGGTTGGATGGATAGCCACATGGACATCATCCCCAGAATTTCTGCTTTCAGCAAATACATTTGATCACTTAAATATGTTATTTACATACGGTCACTTGCAATTTTAAGATGAATTGGTTTTAACTTACATTCTAAAAGCAGGAAAACGAGTGACGAACATATTAAATATTCAGCTTTTCAATGAAATTTCAGTTTAATCAGTACTAAGCATTTGCAGTCTGTATAAATGAAGATACTCAAACCTTATACTCAGTTTAATCAGTACTAAGCATCTGCAGTCTATATATATGAAGATACTCAAGACTTTTAAAACTTTTTTAACTCATAACTCAATTGTTCTACTTGTGAAATCCACCCTGCCTCTGCCTGTGTCACAGTTGCATATGTTCCCTTGTATTTCCATGGCTTTTTATCCCCAGCCCAAGTACAGTGATTGTAAACCACCATCCGTGCCCTGAATTATTACCTGTGCTTCTTACTGCACTTTAGTGATTATCGCTAAACACCGTGTGAATTGCTGTAGACCACACGGGGAAAACAGCAAATGTTATGTTCCATGAGAACTTGAGACAACTATAATATAGCAGTGGAATAAGTGTTGAGAAATCAATAGGAGCTTGAAATTAAGACATAAATCTGCTGCAGTTTAAGAGGAAGACTGTGGCTGAGTAGCTTTTTCAGGTACCAATGATCAGTCTTGGCCCAAATTGGTTATTATGCATATTGTGGATTAAACCTGTGGTTTAAAAGAAGGAAACAGAACATGTATCTATTGTATCATTTATTCTGTTATTAGTGATTGAAAACCTAAAAAATATGATTTCGCCATTTCAGAAACTAATTGCTGCATTAAGTTTATCAAGTTTAAAATGTGTGTCTGTGAATGAAAATAACTTTCAACTTACTGCATAATATCCATCCATCCATCCATCCATCCATCCATCCATCCATCCTTCCATCCATCCATCCATGATGTCATGATAATCTCAACATCCTGAGTTACAATCTCAAGCTGTTTTTGATGATCCATAGATCACTAAATTGTTACATTAATCTTTGATTTAGTCAAAATAATGCATATGCAGCCTTTTAAATAAACTAATCCAATGCCTCAAATGCCGAAAATGAATATTTATAAGGATAAATCATTTTTCTGGAAATTACAGCAAAGCAGTACATAAAATGCGTAACATAATGTTAATTTCAGATGAATTTAGACCCCTGATCTCTGATGTAAACATCTATTCCACAATTACACCCAGCTTGGGGCAGGTCTCACGCTTCTTGTTTAATTATTTTTTTTTGAGGTTTGTTCAAGTTCATTCAGGTTGCTTGTGATTCCCTTATAGACAGATGGTATCATGATGTCTTCTTCAAACTTTAACCAATCCTGAGGTGGAAAAGTCCACCTTTATTAAGTTATTAACATTAATATTTATTAAATGGTGATTGAATGGGATTATTTGCATTTTCTTATTTGTATTCATTTGTTTATTTCTTTGTTTTCTATTGAACAAACAGAAAAGCTAATTAAAGGTCCAATTTAGGCTTGAAACAGCTTGAATAGTTAACAGTACAGAACATTAGGAAATTTCACAAATGATCTTAATTCTGAAGTTGACAAAGTGAATATCAAAAAAGTCTAATCTAATACTAAGCAATAATTCAAGATTAATAACCAGTGCACAAATAGCCAGTCTAACAGTACAGCCAGAATAGCCAGTTTAACAGGACACCTTCCTGTCTAACTGAACTCTCCTCACACACAATGCCACAATATTACTAATCATGTCCATTTTTTCCCCTCCAAGGGCTACATGTCACGTCGCGGGGTGCGCAGCGTGCCTGGATGAGTGCGGCTTCGGGGAAACAAGGCGATACGAGGCAGAAGTATC
>JABFEB020000002.1:23804685-23826859 GCA_019775895.2 Stomatorhinus ivindoensis | reverse complement strand
TTTCTATTTTGTGGTATTGTAAACAACTATTATCTCTCCTCGGGGTTAGATAACAGTCGTTTTTCCTGTTTACAGTTTTTGAAAGAAAAAAAAAAAGTTCTTCCCCTAGATTTAACCATAAATTTTCTCGTACTGGAGTTACCTACCGTACAGTTTTTATGCCTCAGCTCCTGGGGCAGAGAGACTTCCAAAATAAGGATATTGATTGGAGTATACTGAGCAACATCAAGACAGAAATGGTTGCCATGTGTCCCATTTTGACTGTGCGATTACTTTTTTCTCACATGTGATTTCATCAGTTCCCTCCCTGATTTGATATATCGCCCATATTTTGCTACTTGTCTTTTACTGGGCTACAGTGATGAGAAGTCAGGCTCATGTCTCCTCAGGGAGCTGAAGATGTTCTTTGTGGTGTCTGCCTTAATTCACATGGTAATTTGCAGCTGAAAAGAATTCAACTGCTTATTCTGGTTGTCTGTGTGAAACATTATACCTTCTCTGGCCTCACATGATAAATATCAAAATATATTGCTTAAAAATTTCTCATTTATGTTTACAGGAATGTAATTTAGATATATCAGTTTTGCCTATACATGTCTTGTTTACATTTTGCAACATTTGATAAACATATACAAAAATTTGAAAATATACAGTTTTAGAAACTAATTATAGGGCCAAAACCCTTTGTTTTTGTTTTTTTTATTGCTTACACAAAGAAGAAAATGATTACATTTATTACTATGCAAATATATCATTGCAAACATTATAGTTTTAAGCACATTATGCATATTTTTTTGTTCAGTTTTAGATGCCTAAAACCCAGTATTTCATTGAAAATCCCTTCTGGATTGTAATTATATCTGAATACCTAGATGCTAGAGATGATTTTAGTATGTTTTCAATGTGTTTCCTTCACTTTTCTTTTTCCCAGCCACAGAAATTGCCTTTTTGACTATCTGTACCCATTTTTGACTGCTTCAGTTGTCTCTTTTCCCTTAAGGACAACCCAGATTACTGATTTAGTGTTACCAGAAATCTTGCCAATATCTTGCATTGTAATTTTCTCTCTTTCTTCAAAACAGCCACTTCCTTTTCAGTCATAGATGAGTCTCTGGTCTTCCTGCTGGTTTTTATAGAAGAAAAAACCAAAAAAGTAATAAAACTCAACCAATCCTAAATATCCTTAATGAATGTCAAAGTAATGCAACGTAAAACATCTGTACAAATAGAAATACTTGTAAAATCAATTAAAAACCATAACTTCACATTCATTTTTTACTCTAAAATAAACACTTTTGGAGTATGGAGATATCATGTGCTAATTTAATGTCATCTCAAACCTTTGACAGCCTTTATGCATATGAATGTAAAAATGTAACACTAACAACATGGGCTTATGGTTGTGAGGTTAATTTGGGTCCCTGCATGGACAGTGTGGATTTTGAACGTTCTCCCTCTGGGTCTGGACACAAACCCGAAACACATGGTTAGATTACCTTAGAAGGATTGCAAAAACTGATAAACGCCATTTCCGATTAATATCTGTAACTGGAGACTTTCGCTTTCTCCACACTAGTTTACAAATGTTAGTATTTTTTTTTATAGCAAAACTTTGCACTCTTGCTGAAAATTGCGATAAAAATTCCTCATTGGAAACAAAAATCAAAAATGGGGTTTGTTAGTTTTTGCAGTCAAACCCTTCATTCAATATGAATTGCCCAAAGTGTGTGATTTTATGCTGTACATTGGATTGGCCTCCTGTGCAAGGTTTTTCTGTCTAGCCATGACCCTGCATTATTACTACTGTAATGCTCTCTTCTCGTCAACTCACAAGTATACTTTTACAGCTTTCGCTGGGGTTCGTGATAGCTTCGTTGTGGTTATGTTAGTGGGTGTGACTATAAGGCAGGGGATTTTAGTGGATTATAGACATGTATTTACTCCCCTTCTTAAAGTAAAATAAAAAGTAGAAGCTCCCCGGCTCAGCACTACACTTTACCTGCTGCAGCCCCCCTCACGCCCCAACTCCCTCAATCTCCTCCACCATCTCATCTCACCCCTGCGCTCCATCCACCAGCCCAGCAAAGTAGACCCTCGCCATCAACACAACATAGCCAAATTAAACTCTTACACTACTACTACTATCATCAAATCAAAAACAATAATTATGCTGTCACCTTTATGTTAGCATCAGGACCATTAAGGGTAATACAGCACCATTTTTGCATTAAAATGAGATGCATGTTGGACAAATGCAAAAATATGGGAAACACAAACGTAAAAATTAAATTCATTTGAAGAATATAATGAAATAAATAAATAAAACCACATTTTTAAACCCATAATTCAAACATATGCAGGTGTAGTTAAGTTGTGCTGAACATTCGACCCTGCATTGGATGGCCTGCCTTCGTGCTTATAGGATATGACAGATGGGTAGCTGGATGGATATTAAATCGACATGACAAGACTATTAGCTGATTTTAAACGTGTGTTCATTTACGTCTCGCTGACCTTCAATACCCCTCAATTGTGGTAAAAAGACACTATCAGAGAATATTACACCCAAGGTGAAGCTTCTTCCCAGCCATGGATGTGTGCTGTTTGACTCCATGGGTCAGGATGCTTTGCTTGTCAATGTAAGGTTGGCGGTTCAAACCAACTGTTGGCAAAATGATGTCAATTAACTCCAGTTTCACCAGGGACATTCTGATCCTTCATCTACTAAATGAACAAAAATAAGCAGACAAAGTATAACATCGGTTTGTTTATTGATTTAAAATGTCAAGGATGTTTATTAGTCTGAGGTAAGGAGCAGGTCAGGAGCACACGCTGATTATAGTGCATTGCTGCACCCGCCACACGACCACCATAAAACCACCATAGGGATGAGATCCTGAGCACAGCCATGCGTGCGGTGATACCTCAGCACCACATCAGTCCGAATGGACCAGTGTTTTCCAGTGGCTGGAACGCCAATCATGCCAATCATGCCACCTACCCCCAAATTTCCCTCTAAATTGGCAGACCTCCTTACAAGGGATTAGTCTGAGATATTATTCTATTAATAATTCATGGGTTTACCATGAATCATGGGTTTACTATGAAATGCAACACCAATAATTCTACACTCAGTTCGGAACTTATGCAATAGGAAATCAACGTAAGAATGTGCAATTATTGATCAGTGCATTCTACTTAAAGCACTTAGTGAGCTTCCAAATAAGGTCTTTGAAGCATCCTACATCTCTACATTTCTTATTTTAAGGGTTTCTAAGTTAAATGACAATAATGCTTTCTGGAGAGAATACACATAAATGATTTTCAGTGATTTTTTTCCACGAAGTATGGTACAGGTAATGGTCACTTACAATAATACGTATAAAAATAAGTACAATGATAAGTATAAAAATCGCACTAAAACTAAATTAAAGCTCATTAGCACAAAAAACAATGCAAGTACAGGTTTACCATCAGTCCTTCCTTCTAAGCCACATCAATAGCACAATATATAAATAACAATGTTCAAAAGGGCAGACTGGACCTCCTACATGGAGGCTGTGGACTCTCGCATGTTCTGGAACCTCCCCAGATGTCCCCAAGCCAGCCAGGCTATATAGTCCTCCCAGTGTGAGTCTAGCCTGGGGTCTCCACCTAGTGGGATGTGTCTGGAACAGCTCTCTGGGATGCTAATCAGGTGGCATCTCTTTAAGGTGTCTGAACCACCTCAGCTGACTCCACTAAATCTGACGGAGCAGTGGCTCTATTTAAAGATGCCTCTGGATCTCTGAACTCCTCATTCCCATGTTCAGGAGTGCAAGCCTGGTGACCCTGTGGAGAAACATCATTTTGTACTTGTGACCTTGTTCTTTTGTTCATTACCCATGGCTCATGACCATAGGTGAGGACATGGACTGATCTGTCGTCTGTGAGTTTTTTTCAGATGACTCTCGCTTCACCACCACTGACCTCTTCAATGCCCTCAAAACCGCAGCCACTGAACTGATCTGCTTGTCAGTCTTATATTTGCTTTTACAGTTTTAACACCCTTGGCTATCTTTGCTGCAGCTTTTCTGTACCTTTAAGATGTCTCAGGATACCCAGCTTGAAAGCCTGTCTCACCACTGGTGTCCTGCAGCAGGCACTAACTGCCTTTTGGTAACAAGTCTTTGCGAGTGCTGCAACAATCGAGGCCTTGAACATGACCAAATCAGGCTCAACGTTTCTTTTTTTGAACAGAAGCCAGAAATTCCCAGCAAACTGTGACTGCTTATCAGTGTTGTCTTGGGCCATCCTGCCTCCTCCCCATGTTATGACCTAGTTGATAGTGCTGGTCCTCATCAATCGAATCTCCAAAACACATAGTTTCAAGTAAATTCACACAGCTATAGTTAATGATTGACCGTTAGCGAGAGGTGCTTTGGTATAATGCACAATTTTTCTTACACAATAACAATCCAACAACATTTCACTCTCTATTAGATCTGGGAAGCCACTCTTCTTAATCTTGCACCTCTAAATGGAAGTCTCCCAGTATATCCACACAGTTTGTAGGGGGTGCTCCTTCAAGCCCCCCACCACTTTCTCTAAGAAGGCTGGGTTCTGCCAACTGCTACTTGGTACATCCACACAAACAGCAGACTCAGTCCCAAATGGAGAAGTATCTGATCCTCCCCTTTCATCTTGTGGGTGGTAAGCCCACAAAATGGTTCAATGTGGCCATTCTGTCCTAAGCTGGGAAGCGTTACATGGATGTCCGTTCACCAGGTGCTCATGGGCAAATACCACCCAGAGATCTGACTGCTAAGGGAACCGCTAATGTGGGATCAATCTCGAGATGACATCATTCTTGTTAAAACATACCCATAGCTCTCCACCATAGTCCTCAGAAGGGTCAGTGAACGCTGAAGCTGATTACCTGCAAAGATGGGAGTGCTTGTATTTGTCTTTTGGTATAATTCATTGATATAGACACTGTCATTTTGTGATTATGTGAGACTCTTTTTCAACAAAAAAACAGTATTAAGTAAAAATGAAAATCATGGCAACAAAGACTGTTTTACACTATACCTATAGATATGCCGTATATAGATTTTGCTAACAAAAAGCACCAGCGGAATAAACTAAAGCAATTAGCAGTTTTGAACAACTACACCTGCCGTGACATCAAGAGGGGGCCGCGCCCAGATGTTTGCTGTGATACAAAATTGAAACCAACAGCAGCATCTTAAATTTTTTTGTAGATCACTGCAAGTAGAACTACCAACAATTTAATTTTAGGTGAAGTAAATGGTGGCGTGCTGAAAAGTCCAAATGCAGATATGTGCAGTCAGTGGCATCAATTTACCCCCCCCCCCCTCCCCCCTTATTTAGAAATTGTGCAATGAGCCTCTTGTCTTTCTAGAAAGGTTGGGATATGATTTTTATTGCATTTATTATTACGCAGTTTTATTGTAAGAACACCAGCTTTTATGTTACTCCCCATTTATTGCACCAATATAAAACTTGAAGTTTTAAACCAGTTTTCTACACCCGGACTGACACATTAACGGGAAATATATGTGAATTGAGGGTGACTCATCTATATTACGTTAGAATAAATGATTTTAATATATTATAGATTTTTTTGAGGAACAAAAGCCTCCTGAATAAGTTAAAATTGTTTAAAAATACAGAATTACCACTAGTAGCGTAATTCTAAATTACTAGTAAACCTTTGATTATCCTTGCCTTTTTTAATGATAAAAAAGACTAAGTACAATATAATGAAAGTATTTTCCCTTTTGCTAATCATTTACACTAAATTTGATCTTAGCTTCTGACAGTGTCAGCAATATTCACCCATCCATCTTATAACTGCATATCCTGGCCTTTGTCACCAGGAGTTTGCAGTCTTTGCCATGCAGTCTAGGGTTTGAGGCTCGGGTACAACCTGAACAGGTACTAATGCATCATGAGACATGTGCATGCATGCACTCACTCACACTCCTGCTTACAGACACCGGTTAGCCTAAATGTATTTCTTTGGACTGTTGGAAGGAACCAGAGTACCCAGACGAAATGCCCACAACACAAGTAGAACATGTATACTCCAAGTACAAAGTGAAACCCCTAAACACAGAGGTGTGCAGTCACTGTACAGCCCAACATGATGTTCAGAACAATTACAAAAACATTTGTTTTTTTTTATTTGTGCGATGTACACCCCGATCAAGAATGCAATCTTCCAATGTTTAACACTTATTGCCCCTCAGCCGATTTAACTTGACCAAAATAAAGGCATTATTGCAGCCAGCTGTATCAGTACAGCTGGACGTGGGTTCTGCTTTTTCTGAGACTGTTCTGTGTTTAAAGATTGTGCAATTTTTTCCACTCCCTTTTATCTAATATTCAATTTTCAACATTTTAATGCTATGCTAATGCATAATGCACACGGCTATAATGCGTTATGCCTTTTGAGAAATATTTATAGCCATGTTTATAATGCTTTATGAATGCATTTGTTATGAGTGTGTTTAAGGGGAAAAATTCCATTTTAACGGGTTATATTTTTTGCGCATCCGTGAAAAACAAAAGAAGCAGAATTCAATTGCCTACACTGATGGTTAAGGGTGGGATGTAAAGCAACTAGAAAAAAAATAAAAAATGTTTCTTTAGCAATAAGGAAATAGAGAAAAGCTTTAACTTTTTCTCGACCTCACTGTTTAACCTTCATGTCCCTTTGACTAGAACATTTTCCAGTTATGTCAGTTTGGATCAACCTGGGCCTCGACTTCCTGCATGTTTGTCATTGATGATGGAGAGGTGATCAGGAGGGTGAAATTGTGGTGCAGTGCTTTGCAGCGTTGCCTCGCACTTCTGAGACTGGTGCTGGAGTCTCCGCCATGGCTCTATGTGTGGAGTTTGCATGCCTTCCCTTTGCTGTCATGCGGGTTTTCTCCAGGTTCCCTGGTTTTCCCACAACAGACCAAAAACATGCTGGGGATAATTGGGGTTGTGACACTGCCTGTTGGGGTGTGTGTATGTGCCCTGTGATGGGTTGGTACCCTAGCTGGCTTGGGTTGTTCACTGACTTGCGTCTGCAGCCTCCAGGATAGACTCTGGACCCCCTGGAATCCTGAATAGGATAAGCAGTTACTGAAAATGGATGGATGGATGGATGAAAAATGTTCAGAAATAAGTTATCCTCTAAAAGACTTATTCTATGGACCAACAAGTTGACTTGAGGACCTTATAAATCCCACAAAAGCCAATTTATCACAGAGAGTATTTATTGTGTAAACATCAAGTACTTTTTCTGCAAATATGGCTAATTAAATTTCTGTTTTGACACCTGCATTATTGGAGTCCCTCAATCCCTGTCAGCTTCACAGTTAAACATTAATTGAACCTAGACAATTTACAGCTGCTGAAATATATTTACCTATTGCAGCTATTCTTTGTCAATTTAATGTTGAATTTGTTTTGGCGTACCATTTAAAATCTATTAAAAACCTTTTTAAAATTTATTTGAAGCTACGGATATATGATTTATTAGATTTTTAATAAAAGTCGTCTCGATGTGGTTCTGATTAACTTCTGGAATACATTTTTATTGCACATATAGTGTCATGAGCATTTTATCTCTTGCGGAGTGATAAACAATCATATCTACTGGAGTCATGGTTTTCCCTTGATTTAGCACATTTC
Organism: Stomatorhinus ivindoensis; assembly: GCA_019775895.2. NCBI lineage: Eukaryota > Metazoa > Chordata > Actinopteri > Osteoglossiformes > Mormyridae > Stomatorhinus > Stomatorhinus ivindoensis. Next base: position 23,819,170 of record JABFEB020000002.1, on the reverse strand, counting down.
TTGGTTGTCAGTTTGGGGATTCAGCTTATGAACTACATGCACAGGCAATAGACTAGATATAATCTGTTCCATTCTATGAAAAGTCATTGTCTAAGCTCAGACTTATTTCTTTTCATTCTTTTGAGTGCTTTCTTTATATAATCATTTTAGTTGTGAATATATTGTACTTTCCATTTAAGTCATATTTGTGGCTAGTGACATAATATTAAAACTATAAAATGGTCACATTATTATATGTTCAATAATTTGAAATAACTTACTTTTTTCACCCTGTTGACTAATGTCAAAAACAAATTAACGTTCCATATGAAGTCACATTTGAGTTCTACAAAGAATGCTGATGAGACAGGTAAAAATAAAGATGGCGTGAAAAGAATTAATTTTTATAAACCATTTCCGAAGTATTAATCAGAGATTGCAATGCTAGTAATACTGTATCATACTGTAAAAGAGCATTACTGAAGTATTCACATCACATCACATTTTGTTCTGTTACACCTTGAAATTCGAATGCATAGAAAAAAATGTTCATCCATGATGAAAAATGGGAACATATTCAATTTAGCACTTTCCCCAAAGTTTAAAGATGCATCTCCTATTTACAAAACTAACTCCGGCAGCAATTAGACCTATGAGTCTTTGTGGGCCTTTATGTATGAGCTTTGCACTTTTATATTTTGGTATTTCTGCCCATTTCCCAAAGCTAATTTGCTACAGCTCTGTCAATTGAGATACAAAGTGTTGAAAGACAGCAATTTTCAGGTCATACGTAAAAATTTTGATGAGATTTAAGTCTGAGCTTTGGCTGGGCCATTCCAGAATACTGACCTTCTTTTTAAAGCCCTTCCTTTGTAATGTTTGCCATCTGTTTTGGGTCATTGTCCTGATGGAACATGTATCATTAGCTAAAGTGAAGACTTTTTTTGCTGACTGAAACAGGTTCTTCTCTCTCATGAATTATCATTATTTTACTCCAAAATTATGATTTTGTGTCTGTCAAAAAGTGTTAGCGTAGCCAATTTAAAAGCTTTCCTAAAACTACCCCACTCTTTGCAGTAAGCATCCAATATACCCATTGACTCAACTAGCATACCATGTTTGACTAATCAATACCTCATCAAGTCATTTAACTAAGCGAGCTAATGGATTTGGCCCTTGTCAAACTCACTCAAATCTTTACTCCTACCCATTTATTCCACATTCAACATGTTGACTATGAGTACTGAATGTAGACTTCCCATCTTATACATCCCAGACTTTGACATGGCATTCCTTGTCACTGGGGCTGTACCCTGAAGTGTCTGCCAATTGCACCCGAGATGTGGGTAAATGTTCCTTACAGAAACAGACTCTGAGGAACATTTTTGTACCATTGGGGGTACATTAATGTTGTTTGTACCTCGGGATACCAAACGGCAAGTGGTAGGCAGTCTTATCCACAAAGGACCAGTGTGTATGTGGGTTTTTTGGGTAACCTTTAGGACAGCTGTACAAACACAAGCATGAGGACTCTTCCGCCAATTAGTCATCTAATTAAAGAGCTGCATCGAAAACTCGCATATACAGCAGCCCTATCTGGATCAGACTGACCAGCCCTGGTGTAGGGAATAACCCAGGACTGGTCACCCACCCATCACAAGACACACACACGCACCATTGTTTCACTCCACAATTGAAAGACGTGCTAAGGTTGGACACGCACACACACACATACACACAATTATATATAAAGTTCACCTGCCATTCAGGTGGGCTTAGGGTCTGTCATTGACGTGGCACAATATTAGAGATTTTCAGAGATGGCTTCCATCATTCTCATAAAGAGGCCAAATGTGTAGTGCTGAAGAGATAGTTGATCTCCAGGCTGTGTTCCCCATCAAAGTGCACTGCAACTCTGGTCGCCTGGTCACTTCACTGGCAATTGCACTTCTTATCAGTTTGCTCTGTTTGATAGTGTCTGGGTTCTGCCATATTTTTCCATTTCGTCACAAATTTTTTTGCAGTGCTCCTGGGATTCAAAACTCATCTTTTTATATACTCCAACTCCTCAAAGTTTCTCTTTACTTCATTCTGAAGTTTCCACATGCAGTTCCTTGGTTTTTATGAAACCACAGTTGATCTGATCAGTACTTCCAAGTGTAAGGGCTCGGAAAGGTCAATGATATTTGTTCCCTAGTCATGTAGTTTAATGTGCGTAGATTTTGAACGAACGCAGGTGAACCTAATTTATGTCATAATGCAATCTGGCATGAAAATAGAAACACCCCGGCTCAATTTGAGCTGTTGATTGTTCACCAGTCAAGCAGTGATTTACAGGTTTTTATTTTAATCTAATTCTTAACATAGACATTAGTTTTTTTAAATGGTTCAAAGTTACTTATACATAAGTAGAAAAATAATCCCATTTATGTATGTTTTACCATTCAACACAAAGAGGTAAATAATTAATGAGAGGGAGGGTAAATGTTTTGTACAGTACATGTACTCTATACACAGTTTAGTCATCTACATATTTACCGTAACTGCTCTTCCAATATCGGTTTACAACAATCCAGGGGCCTCATTTACCAAACGTTGTGTAAATTTCATCTTGAAAAAGTGAGTACCCATGAAAAGAAAAAAAATGTCCATGCACAAACAATTAGAAATTTATCAAACTTGGCATGCACACATTTCCCCTTGAAAATGTCAGAACTGTCTAATGAATTTCTGTAGGTGTATGAACCTGAGATCCCACCCAGTTGCTGCCCAGAAATAAGCATAATTGGTTAATGCTAATGAGTGGCATCCTCATATAATATGCAAATCAGGTTCGTCTGGCTGCAAAGTCCGAGGACAGTGTATGTAAAATAAAAGAAGAGGACTTTTGAACATTGCAAAGTATGGGTCATTTATTACCCAAAGAAAATGTTTCAAAGTAGATTTCGTAATGATTCATTTTTTACACGTATATATTTTGTTTCTAGCACTTTTGCACTTTCGGATTAGATGTCGTTGTCAAAGTATACTTGTACTTTGTTCAGTGATAAAAAAAGTTTCTTGAAAAGTCTGCTGAATCGCAACACACAGCAGATGCAGTAAGTTTAATCAGTTCTACAAAACTCCCTGAAAGAACAAGTGGTACGGTCTGGAGACGGGGGTGACTGGCTGCATCCAGGGCCACTGTGGCTATATTTATCGGGGGCAAATCCACATTTTCACCCTCAAACTTAGATGACATACAGTATGTCATTTTTAATAGGGGATGCACTGTTATGCAGTGTTATGGTAGAGTAGGCAAGAAGTAGTAATGTGGTACTTGAAACTCAAAATGAACATATCAAAATGTCATGTTGGTGTCACAGATGACGCATTATTAGAACAAAATGGCTTTCGATTGACAAATGCAGCTTAATTAGCACTAACTGTCTGCAGCATCTACTCCTGTGCACTATACCGTTTTGCATTTGATAAATAAAAAACCTTCAACTTGATGTGCCCTAATCACAATGTTAGTACAGTCGATTGCCTGAATACATTCTGAAAACTGGATATCGCTGCAGATTTAAGTTTTGCATTTGCCTGTTCACCTGGAGCATAGAAAAACATTCATTTAATGCAAAACAAAGAGCAAATTAGTAAAAATAACCTTCAAGACCTAATTCACCTTCAATATCCTAATTCACATTTAGTGCAACTTGTGACGGTTACTAATATTTTTCATTCATGGAAAGCGGTGACAAGACATAGTTTTTGAAATATCAAATTAAATTATTAAAGGCAAATACATAGTCTTTGGGCTTCTCAAATAAACGGAATTCCAATGCAAAATAAATGGAATTAATAAAATAATAATAATAAAAATACACACCAGTTAACATTTTGATATGTACTGGTTTTCATGTGAACGTGTTTATTGAATGTATGAAGTGCTGGCATGATTCTCTGGTTTACTGCTTCACTTGCCCTCTGCTGGTCAGCCGACTGGAGGGATAATAAGTAGCACTCCTCGTCTGGCTTCCAAATTCTCATTAATTAAGTTTGTTAAATGAGACAGTGGTAGAATTGAACAAATACAGTAAATAGAATGGATGGAGTGCTTCATAGGAATGATTTGAAACCAAAGTACGTACTCCCCAGATAAATGTCTTTTTTTGATTTCCATTTGCACAGTACCAATTATCCAATGTTGTATGTTGGATAGAATCTCTATATACACAATGGTTTAGCCAAACACAGCCCACAAAATCTCCCTTCAGCACTTAGCTGCAACATACATCATTCATCAAAACTTCATGTCTGCGTTGTTGTATTGGAAAAGGTCACACAGCTCAGTTTAAAGCACAGGGACGGACTATTTATAAAGCAAGAGATGAATCCCTGGAGTAAGTTATGTCTCATATGTCTCGAAAACATATTATGAACAGAAATACTTCTTTTGAAGAACATTCTCTATTTAATCTGAAAGTAGAGAACTTTATGAATCTCATGAATCTATATAGTAAGCATCTATACATGCTATGAATATTTACCATACTTTGATATAGTAACAGATAATAAAAATGCATTATGCTACTGAATGACTTACAGCTTTTCAAATACATGTGCTTTTTCATTGCTGGCACACATAATTGCTCTATGCACTGTACTCTCTTATTCTTTCCGTAATAGTCATGCACTATTTTGAATATTAGTGTCGGGCAATTAAGTATACTATAATGATGAGGCAGGAGCCAGAGGTGGAAGTGAATTTCCAAAGTTGTTGGTCAAAAATCGGAGTCCAATACATAAGGGAGTATGTTATGGAATAGGTACGAGTAACTCGATGAAAAACTAAATCCAGAACACAATCCAGAATCAGTCAAAACATAGGCTGGCTTGGGTAGTTCAACAAAGACAAAATGACCAAATCAAAGACCTGATAAAAAAAACAGGAAAACCAGTAGAAAGAAATTAATGAAGCAAAGGTGCGCTAACACTGCGGTGAGGCCAGGCTGGATGGAGATGTACTTGGGCTTAGCTAGATGCAGGTGTTACAGAAACCCCTGCGGGTGGCTGTTTAAGCTATGGAGTCCCCCACCTACTGGGTGACCATTTACTTCATTTAACTCCATCACTCAGAAGAACAGGGAATGCTGGCATCCATGGATACACTGAAAAGGGGTTATACATAATGATATTATGGCAGTATTACAGATCAATTTTCGATATACCCAAGCTATGTTTGATACTGCCCGCAATCCGTCTGGTTGGTGTAACATTAATGTCTTTAAAAAAATCTCCCTCTTGGTTCAAAAGTTATTAGTTGAAACTTTACAGGGCAACTGATGTAAACATTTAAGCACCTACAGAATGCTCTTCTGGAAATAATTGAAGTTGTACTCAGAAAGCTACATAGCATTTGGAACATAGGGATGAATGAAGATCAGCAATAATGTCCATTGCTATTTGTTACTGTAGAAATGGGTAATGTTTTGGGTGTACCTGACCATCTAAACCTCTTAGTCAGGAGCAGATAGGTGGAGACAAGATGAGGATGAATGCTGGCAGGAATATGATTTTCTTCGTTTTTGGTTTCTGGAGGGTTTGGATCTGTGCCAATAGTGGAGTACATTCATAAATTCCCATCTGATAATGGATGCAACACAAGTGGTTGTACGGTGTCTGGAACTAAAAGACAGTAAAGTGAGTCGCATTGCCAAGGGAGAGCATCTGCCTGTCTGGTGAGTAAAAAGACGGCCCACCTTGCATAGGATTGTGCCACTTGACTTCAGATGTATAAATGCATTAGTTACTCCGTTCAGCCAGTTCCACTGCTCAAGAGTCAACTTGATAGCTAGCAGTTCCCTGTTTCCCACATAGTAATCTCATTCAACTGTACAATAGTTACTAAGGAAATACAGGGTAAAATTGCTTATGATGATGTTTCAGGGTGACTCCTAATCCCACTTCTGAAGTATCAGCTTCCACAACAAATTATAGAATCTAGTCTTTTGAAGACAGAAGCTGCTGAAATTCAAGCTGTGTCATTGCAGATGTTTTAGGTTCCTTCTGAGCAATGTTATTGTATTGTATTGAAGTTATGGATAAACCATCCATCTATCCATTCATCCATTTCCTGTAACCACTTGTCCTATTCAGGATCATGGGAGTTTGGAGCCTATCCCTGAGGCAAGGGGCGTAAGGCAGGAATCCATCGCAGGGCACACTCACACGTCATTCGCACACACATTCACACCTCCAGGCAGTTTGGTAACTCTAATTCACCTTTGAGTGGTTTTGGACTATGGGAATAAACCGGAGTACCTGGAGGAAACCCCATGATCACACCAAGAGAGCATGTAACATCAACGGCAGAAACTTGATCCCCGTTCCCAGAGATGTGAGGTAGCAGTGCAAAACAAGCCACCCATTATGGATAAAGCTGTCGAAGAAATGAACAAATTCCAGGAAGATCTTTGACTATTTCTTGTTCCGCTAAGTTGCACATGGCATTTATGTACATTTATTTGTACTTACTCTAGTCATGTTATGTAGTCTAAGAGGTATAGTGTAGTCTGTTTATACTCACATTTCTGACCATTGGCACAGAGGTTGCATTCCCAGAGTGTCTGGAGTACTTGATTTACATGATCGTTGCCATACTATCAGCCATACTTTAGTAGTAGATAAGAAAATTACTGATATAAACAATCAGGGACATCAAGTCTCTGATCATCTTGACCATGAGGGATTGATATACAGGCACACTAGTGAGTCCACATAGCATAGCCAGATATTCAAAGTACCCCCTAATGGTAATATTTGCTGTCTACTACTGGTGAAGTTGTATATACTTTGGAGGTCTTATAGCATTTTTCCACTGCCATTGAGAACCAAGCCATACCTGAGCTGTATCCACGAACTGGTGGTTTTCCATTGTAAATTATGCAAGCCGTACCTGAACCATAACCACACTGACGTGGCCCTGCTTACTTCCATGACGAAACTGAGCTGGTTGTGTCACCACCATCTGACTGTTCGAAATTCATGGAGATACCAGTGTTCTGCACATGCTCTATATGAATTAAAAAGCACAAATTTCCCAACGAAGTACATGAGGTATTCTGTATTGATGAAAGAGGATACAATTTTGGAGGTACAAGGGTCATTTCCAGAGCTGTAGCCCAGAAATCCAAAACACAGGCAAGTCCAAATCGTGATCCAGAATCTGTAGTCAATACACCGGCAGTACATTGCTGGTCCATAAAAAATACAAAAGAAGTGATAGATTGTGTGAATGTATTCTAGAAATTATATGAAAAAAGAGAAACCTTGCAATACTTGGCAAAACAAGGTGCTAATGTACTGTACTAGTGAAGATGTGAATGAGCAACAGGTTTGCTAAGACTGGGGTGAGGTAGAGCATGGGCACACTGAACGGGGGGCCTGCCTGCCTGCCTGCCTGCCTGCCTATCTATCTATCTATCTATCTATCTATCTATCTATCTATCTATCTGTCTATCTATCTATCTATCTATCTATCTATCTATCTATCTATCTATCTATCTATCTGTCTATCTGTCTGTCTGTCTGTCTGTCATAGAAAATATGTTGATCAACAGATTGATTTCATTACATATAGGGGTGCCATAAGGTGGTGGAATATTAGGACACCTGCAAGGACTCCTGAGTGACAGGGGGCCTAGAAAATCTGGAAAATAACTGGATTGGTCTGGTCTGGGGGGGGGGGCAATATAATATGCTTTCATGGAACCCAAAATCTCTAGCAATGCCCTATATTATGTATAATTCTTTTTTCCTGTATTATTAATAATTAATAATTAATGAATATATTATTACATGATTATTTTGAATATAATTTTTTTCTGTTAAATTACCATTGTATTATGTTAATCGGTGCTGCTATATTGAACCAGATAAAGTAGCGGCAGCTATAATGGTGTATTTTTACAAACAACTTGCTGGGTGTAACCCACAATACATTTCTTGAACCCTTTCAAACAAAATAAGAATTATCCCCAGAGTGTCATATTTATAAATATGCCAATCTCAGATACATTTCAACTGATTTCTCCCCACTCTTAACAAATCCTCCAGGCTTTTCATTTACTTCACTCATTTTGGTAAGACTGTGTGACTGTAGAGCATGAAGAAAAGAAAAATAAATTTAATACCTCATTAACTTGTTTTGACTGCATGCTAAATGCCTCTTGGGGATTTAATTTAATAAAAGGGGTTTAAAGTGCCACATGGGGCTTTTAAAAGGATGTACAATATATATGCATTATTAAATTCTGAACCTAATCAAGCCTTAATTTGCCCACCTTTTAATTGAAAAGATTGCAAATGTAGTCCTTGTGCATTTCAGGATATGCAGAAACAAGCAGTGTAACTTGATTACCCCACTAGCACCATAAAATAGGTAAATGCCTCTCTTTTGTATCAAAAAGGTTGTATTGCATTAAACTGCTTGCATACGGTGGACATCAGAACTGAACATTTTGTTTCCTTTCAAGACAAAATGGAGATTATTCACACATGTGGAAAACACTCCCATCACACACATAAACCAAGAAATGTTTGACTGATCACAAAAATAAAGGTTTTATCTCTGGGCCATCATTCCTTGATCGAATTGAACATTTATAAATTGAGCTGGGTTGGCACCCCATCCCGGATTATTCCTATTCCTTGATAGGTTGCATAGGGCAACCAGGCTTGGAAAATGGATGGATGAAAGGGTGCATTGATGGATGGAAGGATGGATGGAAATTAAGCTGAAGAATGCAATCCAAAAACTCAAAAAATAAAGTAGAAATAATCAGTTTTCATGAATAAATCTTGTGACATCAATAATGTGGATAGAGGCTACTTTTTTCTACTTATATATTGTATGAGAATAGTATTACAATGCTACTTAGTATGTTATGATTCACAGCACATATGAAACTGAAATGAAATTCTACAAAAGCAGACAGTAGAAAAAAGCCTCTTAATACAGATACATTGAGCCCCAAGAAATTCATTGTGTTTTATTACCTTTCAGATTGTTTAGTAGTCGTCTATTTAATATGGCAGTCGTAATGCATTGTTTTTCATTAATGAAACAATTTTTTCATTTCTACTTCCTAACATTGCCAACATATACAGAAATGTCAAGGCAATTATGCACATTAAATTCCAGCAGGATTTTTAAAAGGGAAATTTTAGGTAATAGTTCTACAGACAAAAAAGCATGGCAAGACACAAATTGTCTGATTTGTGGGGACGCTCCATTCATTTCTATGGGGAAAACTCTAATCCCAACATGACAAGCTTGACCCCCACCCAGCTCTAACCTTAACCATAAGTAACCAAACAAAATACAAGACATTCTGCATTTTTAGTTTTCACAGATCTTTGTGGGGACCTGAAAAATGGTCCCCACAATGTCAAAATAACAGGTTTTTATTTATTTATAAATGGTAATATAAACCTTACCCACAAACACACACACACGCACACACACACCCACACACACACACACAGACACACACTCACGCATTTCTTTTTTCATTGTCTGTAATTGACTGGTTAAACATATAAAGTCATGCTAAGAGGCATCAGCTAACTCATAATTTTATTTTACTTTTGCCTGCAGTTTTTCTTCTCACTTCTTGTCTCCCTACGTAGAACATTTCAAATATGATGTGCAGCATACAGAAATCCATAGGACTATCAATCCACTTGGTTAATAAATTAAACGCAACTAATAAATTTAATAAATGAATATTAAAGTGCAACATCAAAATGACACTGAATTTGAGAGTTTGCTCTCTCTAACAAGGTTAGGATTTCAGGAGCCAGTAAATGGACATTAATGGTTCTGAGGTCTAAAATTGTCCTTGGTTGACTTGCATTGGACTCATTCTAGTTTCATCTACTGGGTGGAGAGCCCTGGACAGGTGTTGACTTAATGGGGGAGTAATGTTTCTTAGCTCTGGGAACAATTGGGTATCTCTCAGGAGGAGCTGTAATCTGTATCTGTCTAAAGGGATGTTTGGGTTGTCTGACAGCTTTATGCCATTGCAACCAACATCTGACAAATCCATTTAAAGACTGCCTTCTGGATGGACTATAAGATTTATATAAATTACCATTCAAGAAGGGCAAATTCAAATGAATATGGTACATCATGAGCTGCAATGAAGGTTATGAAGGGAACAGAGTTCGGGAATAATTAAATTCAGTCAGAAAATTCAGTCAGCTGTACTCACTTTTGTTACCAGGCGATACAGTCAAATGATGCTGGATCTTATATCGGGCTGGAGGGAAGTCAGGGCCTGATCTGATTTTCCCAGAGGTTGGTCTAGCCTGATAAATCATGAAAACTATTGTAGCCTTAGTGTGACATGCCGTAAACAGAGGGTCATGTGACTGTCACGTGGCTAGTTGTTCAACAATGCATCTGCGTCGGAGCTGTCACGTCGGTCATGTGGAAATACAGTAACCACTTCTCGATAACGCATTTGAATTTTATGATTTTGATTTTTTGTGAGTTGACTATGAAACAGGAATATTTTTGGAACCTGCCATAAGCTTGCAGGACGTGTAAGGCAATAACAATACTGAAAATGATTTGGATCACATAAAATCATATCATCTATAAATATAAGCAATACAAAATATTTGTCAGTGTAAGTGCATGCCATATCTTTAAAAGGGTCCTATTGTGATTTCCCGTTTTTCCCCTTCCCTTCAATGTGTAATATGGCTTTTGTGCATGTAAACGCTTCGCAGAGTCTTGCCCAAAGTACAAACCAACCAGACTTCTTGACTACTTTCTGACTAGAAATGGTTACATTATCGGTTATATGTTTACAAATATAACACAGTGATATTTTTATGATTGCCTTCTTTATTATATTTAATTTGGCAACAGATTACACAATTTGTAATATACTTCTGTTCATTTTTGTAAAAGTTGTTACTGAATAAAACAAAGAAGCAGACTTGTGTAAATCATGTAGGCTGCGGGTTTCTTCCTGTAGCGTAGTGGCTAAAACTTTTGTTTGAGCAACATGACCGTTATATTTTCCTATTCTTAGCAAACTCAAGCAACACAAAATGCAGATTGTTTGCCATGCTAACTGAAATCTCATTTAATGCTTAGTAGTTGATGAAGGGGATAAATATCAGACTGGTAAGAGCACCAGCAGATACTCAAAATCATACCAGAAAAGATGATATTCAGCCATCTCCACTATAAAGTGATCTACTTGTGCTATATGATTTATTAAGTTGAGGTCCAAATGTCTCAAGTAACTACTAGTTATTTTTGTAGGGTGTGGACAAAAGGTGAGGAGAAGCAGGATCAGACTCCCGCCATTTTTATAACTGAAGTACTCATTTTATTGGTGTTACTCATTTGGTAGAAGATTCGTTATCTAGTGCTTAAATAAAAGGTAATTCAGCCTGTTGTTCGAAGACTGTCATCAAGGAGAAGATGACCAATTGCTGACGGGAGGTTCTGGAAGAGCTGAGTTTAGGGTCAGGAGAATTTAACCTGATTGAAAACATACATATCAGATTGGTATTCTGTACTATACGCACCAGGGATAAGATTCAAAGTACAAGTGAAAATTATGTTTCAGCAGGATATTCAGTCCTACCGCAGTCCGCTGCAGTGTTATTCAGGTAGGTGTTTCAATTTTCAGCTTGAAATCTCACGCGCTACTGGATGATTAAATGTTACAGCATTTCATACTCCCCTAACAGACATAGCTTTTGTGAACATTTTGCTCAACCTCCTTTAAGGACATTAAAAGAGCAACAGAGTGTTTATATGCAGCAGCGGTGTCCAACTTGGGTGCAGGAAAGCCCCTAATTGCGACATATGTTAATGAAGTACGAATCATAGCCCTAATTAAATGCTTCTGGTACATCGTAAAAGTCTGATGTAATCTCTGTTTTGGGACCAAAATATTCACAAGTGTATTTATTCTTCACTGCTGTTTTCCTTTTTTTGCTATGACTGTGAGCCTTATTGAGTAAAACATGCATCTCTGAGTCATGGGCAATGACAGCCAGGGTGATGGCTGAACTGCGTTTCCGTGACAACCCTGCATATGTACTTTGAATAGTCCGTCTGTTCCAGTTGGCATGGTTCTAGAGTTGTGGTGTGTGTTAAAAATATATGGATGTTTGTGAAACATTCTCTTTGCTAAATTTCTGACTGATAAAATACAAGCAAGAATGAATATTAAGAGTTGTGAAATTGGTTTTTGGTATGATGAGGATCAAAAATATATTGTTATGGAAACTTCTGTTATACTTAAAACAAGCTGATATTTTCAAGTGATTATTCAAGTAACTTCAAGAAATTTTTATTCAAACATTTATCCTCCATGCTCAGATCCCAAGGATTTTGCATTGTAATTGTTTTGTTGCATACCCTTGTACATTTACTGTTCATACTCGCTTATCCAGTACAACATTGTTATGCGCCTGGACTGAATCCAGAAGGCACAGCATACAAGAAGGGGAAAATTCTTGATGGAATGTCACTACATCTCAGAGCTTTCAGACACACACACACACACACACACACACACACACAGAGACCTGTACTCATATCTCTGTGAGGGTCATCCATTCATTTCTATGAGGAAACCCTTAATACCAAAAATGACAACATTAGCTCCTACCCAGGCCAAACCTTAACCATAAGGAACCAAATAAAATACGAGCTTTTTTGCATTTTTACTTTTATTGATTGCAGTCACATATTTTGATACAGCTGAATTTCCCCTTATGGGGACTGGAAAATGATCCCCACAATGTCAAAATGATAGGTTTTTATCACATTGTAGTTACATTTGGTTCCCACAATGTAATGTATACCTGGACCACGCACACACACGCTTAAATATAACAGCTTTTTATTAAATTGTGGAAACAGTCCCCGAAATGAAATATACTGTAGTCAGGCCTGTTACAATAATGTTCTAACACAATTGGTATATTAGTACCCAAATTCCACACATGGAATCGCATTTATATTTTACACGATTTTTAGTCAGAAAGAAAAGCACTCTGCAAAATCGAAAGCCATAAGGTCTTAGCGAGAAATACTACTTGCACAAAATCGTGAGAGATAGTCTGATGTATGAACAAATCGTTCTTTTGAACCAGTTCTTTTCAGTGAATTATTCGAACTAGCGTCAATTCTATAAGAATTTAACTTTTTGTACATACATGCATTGCACAGGTCAAGGTTTTGGATTATAAATATCTAAAAATATTTGACAACTACTATATTACCACACCAACTTACATTTGCGTTTCATAAACTGTCTCTTAGCCATGCTTCCTCCAGTGCCCCTCTGCATGCTGCAAACACAGAGCGGTTTCAACAAAAGGAGTTGAAAAATAAACAGAAATGAACACAAAAAGAGAAACCACAAAATAATAGGGCAGTGAGGGGTCAAAACTAAACAGAAAAAAGGAAAAATATGGCAGGGAGCAACACCAGAATTTACAATACAACAGAGAAGGGGGAACACAGAAAAGGTACAATGACTAAGAGGGAGAAACAACCATGACTACAGCTAACAACAACATCAATGACTGACCAAAGAATAGAACCAGAACAGGCACATAAATACATAACTAAGAAGACCTGACGTGGGACAGGTGAGAATCATAACCATAATAACCAATCAGTAAAGGCACAGGAAAACAAGAAACAAGTGCTGTCAGGATCTTATTTTGCATGTGACACAATATTATGCAGTTTTACAATTTATATAATTTTTAAACCAAGAACACCATCTAGTGGGTTCTGGCACTGTGATGAAACAAAAGGGGTTTATTTTACTATATGAACTAAGTCTGGAAAGAAACAGGTCCACGAGGGATTCAAAATGGGAGGATTTGAACCAGGGAAAGACACAAGCAATAAGAAGGCTCAACGTAAATTACTGGACTTGGGCTGACGAGAAGAGTAGGTACTGAAATATAAAGCCTGACCAAGGGTAACAGCGACAGACGTGGCCCATCAGGGCTATGTGAGGGAGTCAGAAGTGCAGGGCTATGTGAGGGAGGTGACAGGACAGTCAGATGTGTGGGGTTACGTGAGGGAGGTGACAGGACAGTCAGATGTGTGGGGCTATGTGAGGGAGGTGACAGGACAGTCAGATGTGTGGGGTTATGTGAGGGAGGTGACAGGACAGTCAGATGTGTGGGGTTACATGAGGGAGGTGACAGGACAGTCAGATGTGTGGGGCTATGTGAGGGAGGTGACAGGACAGTCAGATGTGTGGGGTTATGTGAGGGAGGTGACAGGACAGTCAGATGTGTGGGGTTATGTGAGGGAGGTGACAGGACAGTCAGATGTGCGGGGTTACGTGAGGGAGGTAACAGGACAGTCAGATGTGTGGGGCTATGTGAGGGAGGTGACAGGACAGTCAGATGTGTGGGGCTATGTGAGGGAGGTGACAGGACAGTCAGATGTGTGGGGTTA
>JABFEB020000002.1:23754474-23769353 GCA_019775895.2 Stomatorhinus ivindoensis | reverse complement strand
TGGTGTGTGGGTGTGCCCTGTGATGGGCTGGCCCCCCGTCCAGGGTTGTTCCCTGCCTCGTGCCCGTTGCTTCCGGGATTGGCTCCGGACCCTCTGCGACCCAGTAGGATAAACAGGTATAGAAAATTGATGGACGGACGGACGGACGGACGGATGATGATGATGATAATAATAATATGCAGTTTTTGTGACCAATACTCCTGAAATTTAAGGACTGACTGTTTGAAACATTGTTAGTGCTCTAATGTAACTATAAAAACTCACATTATCCAAAAAGTTAGTAAGTCAAGGAAGTACGTAGGTTAGTAGTAGGATTTCAATCTTTAATTGTAATTTAGTTACTTGAAATGTAAAGTTTTCTGTATGTGGTGTTTTGAGTATTTTTTGTGTTTGCTGTGACACACACACAGACATACACACACACACTAAAGAGCCAAAACATGTTCGATGGAAAGCCAGCGTTTGGTACTCTTCAGCTAAAGAGCCCTGTATACAGCACAGCTTGATACACTATGTGTCCTGGCACATTACTCCCATGACCATCATCAAAATTATCTGTGATTTGTGCCACAGTCGCCCTTCTGTTGGTATGTACCAGACAGGATAGTGTTCAAGCACAGTCTACTGTTAGCAACCCCCAAGCCTGAAGAGATGATCTGATCCATCGTAATTTTGTTCTTATGAAACTCACTCAGGTAATTACCCAAACCCACTTCTTTTGCATTCAGTTACAGTATGACCACAAGTACCGATTGGTGGCTTACCATCTCATATATGCCAGACCGCAGCATGCTATATCTTTAACAAGTCAACGTCACTAATGCCATGTGGGGGTAGTAGTAATGTTTTGGCTGTAATCCCAAATTATGTATGAACATGTATTAAATAGACATTGCAAACAAACATCCATTAAAAGTTAACATGAACTGATCACAGAACTAGCCAGTTTATTCCCTGCTGTACAGACTTGACAGCAATAGGACCCATGTGAGGAAGCCAAGACTTTTATTTAAGGTCCAAAGACAGGAACACAGTCGAAAACAAGGTACAGTTAATACAGGCAAACAAATCCAGGCTGTAAACTAAATTCGGAATTAAGCAATAGGTAGAAGTCAATACAATTAAAAAAAAAAAAGAAAACAAGAGAAGCAAGTAAGGAACCATCTGCAGATATCAGATCAGGACACACTCGGGAAGGCAGAGCACTCAATACTACAGAAAAACATGGCCAGGCGTCACTAAGCCTTGCTAATTGATTATCTTGATTGGTTGCAGCTGGGTCTGATATTCGGGGTAGGGGAGTGGCTGGGCAGATGTAGAGCTTGGGACAGATGTGACATCTGCATATGTAACATTTATTAACAAAATATAAATAAATAAAGTGCCAGAACATCAAAATGGAGAGAGAATAAATCACAGAAAATAAACGTCTTGTTTGGTATTACTGTTTGGTTGTTCAAATATATCCAGAGGGTCTTGATCATATTAACTCATCCTCCTACTCATGAATTCCCATAAACATAATCTAATAGCAAGAAAACTAAACTAAAAAAGCTATTAAAAGTAGCTTTATGCCACAATACTGAAGTATGTTCATGCATCAAGGAGGAGTGAATTCAAAATGTATGGAAGTGTTTTTCTGTATCCTCAGATATACAAAATCAGCAGTTACTTTTATTTAACTCACAGTGTTGCAGGTCTTTTTTGTCTCTCTGTATCTCTGCCTGATATATGCACATTAAGTAATAGGAAAATGGTAATATAATATTGGGAATCAGTCAATCAACAACCACACCTCCAATATTTTCCTAGACTAGAATAAGATCATGCAAAACATTTCACTTGGCTATACATTTTTGTGCAACAAAAGCTATACATTTTTGTGCAGCTAGTCATTGGATTTAGGGCACAGAAAAGGGAAAGAAAAATAAAATGACTTTTTTCAATCCTGTTTTATATGTGGGAAATTCACTCAGCTCATGAATGTACTTTAGTATTTCTACATCTTGAATTCACATACCAAGCTCAAAAATAAGTGAACTTTAGTTCAAATGAAAATAAATAAATTACAGTTTTCATTAATTGGTTTTCAAGAGGTTCAAGAGCTTCATTATTGTCCATGTCCATACACTCTAGCGTTGTGCTTCACTGATACTCTTTCATGACATCTTGTTACCCCGGAGCCCACAAACAATCAAAGAAACAGATAAACAAATAAATAACAACTACAAACAATATTTCAAAGAGATATTTACTAAAGTTAATTAAAGATGCCTCAATAAAATATGATAAACTAGCATTCAAGCATGTTTTGGCATACCATGAATATTCTGTAAATTGCACATTTAGTAAATCATGTACTGATTGAGAAATTTTCCTGAAGCTTCTTCTGCAGCTGCTGCATGCCAGCTTACTCAGTCTGGTCATACATGGGCCACAACGTTGGTTCAGCTTCCCCCAATTTGCTATCAACACACCTACAATTATTTACATTGCATGCACGCAAGGGTAAGCCTGGTCAAAACACTGAGCAAAACCTGAGCTATGGCAAAACAAAGAAAAAAGAAAACTTACAGTGAATTAAAATGGTGATTTTGCTCTTCTGGTAGTGATGACAGTACAGTACATGCAACCAACCTCCATGAAACAGTATACAATATGTGCAACCACTGTGCAATTTCACCACAATCCACACATCTACACAGTACTATGTACAATGGCGAAAGGGAACAAAACACTAGTATAATAAGAATAGCAAGAAATGTCTTTGTTTCTCTCCTTCCTGTCCTGTTTATACTCTTTCAGCAGGAAATATACTGAACCAACGCACTAATACTCATAATCCGTCTAGCATTGCATCTGTCTAGCAAGAGGGGTGGGGGAGAGAGAAGCCATACCCATACAACGAACAAATGAATTAAGAAAACAAACAAATGAATTAAGAAACAAGCAAACATATAAATAAATATGTTACAGATTGTAACAGCACCTTTATATGAAATGTGAAGCTTTGTCACAATGTCAGTACAGTCAATATTGTGATTGTCTTTATTTTTCTTCATTGTGATAGATTGTTTCAGAGCTCATCTGTCAGTAGGATGGAGAAATTTAACCTATGTGTCAGATTGTAAAAATTGCCATCTTCATGAACAATATAGGACTAATGTTCTCTTCTCATGTTATGGAATCATGGCTGAAACCTGCTGTACTTCAGCTGCATTCATTGTCATTATTCTTAACTCCTACAGTCACCCTGACTTGGTGATGTGGAGTATTTTCCTGATCGAGCTACTTAGCTGCAAACTCAGCTCCCGTCTTCGATTTACTTCTTGTCTGCACATGGTAATAAGGTGCTCTACTGGTAAAATGTCTTCTTGCCGTTTTCTGCGCTCACTCATTGTCATCTGGGGATTTTGCATCAGCCTGGGTTCTGTCACTGGGGAACATAGTTCATACCATTCCTGCAAACACAGTAATAACAATTCGATATGGCTGTGGAGTCATTGTATGGTGTATCAGTCATCAAAATACATTGCTGATACAGAATTAAAATGTAGTAATTGAAGTTGTGTTGTGTATAGCGATTATCAACCTGTCCGTACGCAGACAAACGAGTCCATGGCAGGGCTCTTCCGTGTCTGTGGTACAGTAGGCTGCGTTTTAATACCATATCCGTGACAAAAATTGGATTTTGATCACAATGTCCGTCAGAATTTGCTATGGTGTGACCCCTGGTTTTGTAGTCATTATGTCCAATCTCATGCTGTAAATAAACATTTTTTCACTTTGCTTATAAATGATATTATTTCTCTGTGTTTAACTGTATCATCACAGCAGCCTAGTGTTTTTGGCTGAAGTCCCCCTGGGTTATATTTATGTTGATTAAGTATGTTGAAGTGTTCGAGATGGCACTGATCTGACAGCAGCAATGTTTCTGCTTTGCACCATTATGGAGTCATTTTACATTATATGTATGGTCTGTCATACAAAACCATCCAATAGCATATTGTTTTAGTGAAATGCATATATGAAATTAAAATATTGAAGACTTGAAATATTATGAAGTTTATTGCACAATTGACACAATTCAGTTTTAGTGCTCAGTTTTCAACTGGAGGATGTCAAAAATGTATCATTCTTAAGGTTAAAGGATTTATTCAATTCATGTGAGGAATTAATTAATCCCATAGTTATATAAATATAATATAAATACATTCTGCATCAATAAACTTGCTCCAAGGTCTCCCTGAACTACTTATATGTGGTGAATGCAGCATTGTTCAATATTAATTAGCACAGTTAATCAGGGTAAAACTTTCTTTTTATAATTCCTATTGCCAATATACCAACCTGCAAAAGTATAACAGGTAAATATTCCTTATAGAATTACCAGTAAAATAAATAAATAATGACATTTATTAATTATTTATTTACTATTGTTGTCATGTGACATCTCTGATTTGCATATCTAATAAGGCTTGAATAAACACAAGGTAGTTTTTCCTAGAAAAAGGTTTAAGGTTAAATTATTAAAGAATCTGAAGAAAAGAAAGAAAAAAAAAACTTTTGCACTGCACTGGGAAGGTGTGGTGGTGTGAAATTGTCAAACAACTGAGCTGGTTCTGATTTTAGTTATTTTTTATTATTTTGGCTGATCGTCTTATGCATTGTCCTCAGCAACAGTGTCAGTGTTGTCTTGTTATACCCACAGCGATGCTGCTGGACATATACAGTGAGCATTATTATAACACATTACACAGCACATATTTTACATAATACTTAGCACATAATACTACACATTGTGAGCATGTTATGATATAAATGAAATACCACACTTGTCTTTCTTCATTATTGTTAACCTTTCACATTGATGCCTTTCAATGTTAGTACAGAATGCAAATTACAAACTGTGACAGCTTATAAAAAAAATCAATAATGCAGAAAGATTGGGAGAGAAAATAATATAATTAATTTTAAATATTCCATCCATCTTCCAGCCATCTGCTTATGCTGATCAGGGTCAGCGGTAAAAAGTATTTAGCAATTTAGTTAATGGTTTTAATGTTTTGCTTTCTTGCAGGATTCTTGTATTATTATCCCTGTATGTAGTATAATACACAAGATTCAGTGCAGTTTTAGTGTGAGTGGGTTTCCAACAGCCATTGATAATCATAATTAATATATTGTTCATGGGAACAGTACAGAACTAGGTTGGGTGTTATTCATTAATGAGTGAAATGTCAGCAAACTAAAGCATAAATGCCTGACAACAAATTGATTAATGATTATTTGTGTAAACTTGATAAAGAAAGCATAAACAGAACAGCTTGCTACATATATACTGCCTACATTGCTTTAAAATGAAATGAAAGCATAATTGCATAGCAATACATCTTGAAGATGCAAACTGGAATTGCAGTGGAGACTTTGAATAATAATATACTTTTACACAGCTCTCTGGTCACATAAAGGCTCAAAACAGATTGCAGGTAAAATTTCCTTCTGTTCAGAGATGTCCATTGAAACAGAAATCCCCATGCAAAATTGTGTGACCATTTTCCCATCAGCTTACAGAACATATATTTATGCAAGCCACTTCAGGCAAAGGGGGATTGGGTTCTGGAACTAATGTACTGAATTCTGGAAAAAGTATGCAATGCTTTGACATAAAGCACAGAATTGCCATGTAACATATGTCGGTTGTTCTTTAAAATATTTTACACAATGTGATTTCAGATATTTCCGTTTCATAAACATGTTGCTACAATGTTTTTAAGCATTAAGTGTAGCTTTTTTATTTTTCAGAAGAGCAAACATTAAACATTCTTTTTGAGTGGTTATTGAAATAAGAAAATTTACATTTAAATTGGTACCTGTGAAGACAGTCCAAGAGAAAAAAGCTTTTTCTCACCCTATTATCTAGTCTCAGAGTATTATGTTGTGTATTATAGTAATTCCTTTCTGTGTTCTTTATTCTTTTCTGCCACTGTGGGTTGAATTTTGGACATATCCTTACTTGGTAATATGTAGTTTCCTTGCATAGATAAGGTGTCCATTGTTCACATTTTTATTAAGGTGACAGTATATTTTAGTGTACCAAAACTGAGGGCTAGATAGTAAAGCTATCACCTTCTAGTCACATCACTACAGGAGAATCGTAGAAATCAAGGGTTCAGTCAGATATATAGATTTCATTCATTTATTTTTTTTGCTCCAGATAAAATTAGCATTAATTACGAAATAATGGAATAATCTTCTTTCAATGTCTTACTTGCAGTTATCGTTTGCAGTATTATCTCATAAAATAATAATATATAAATAACTGGGACACATAGCTTAGCATGTAAGAAAACTCAGGTCTCAACACTTGAAAGATAAAGTCTGGTATTCTGCATGTATTCTGCATACTTAGATCTTATCTTCCTAATGCAAATGCCTGTGTGAGAAGAAAGTTACATAATCAAAGGAATTATGAAAACACAAACAATAAAAATGCAATACAATTGCAAGGCCACCAGTGAGAGCAAGGTACACAATATTATAATAACAGTTGTAGTATACAATAATTTTATACAACCACGTTGAATGTAAACATTTGGAATGGTATTTTAAGCAAAATTTATTCATGATAAATGGGATATAACTTATACAGGAACACAGTATTGCATACTTCAGTTTTCAGAAGATAGTTGTGGAAATATAGGTCTATAAGACACAAGAGGAAACTGTACATTGCAGTTGTTGCCACATTAGAAAGGAGTATTTCAGAAAATCAAAGACAAATCAGCAGTTGATGTTGGTGTGCTTCAAGCTTTAGGGTCATTGGTCTGAAAGATCCTAGATCTTGAAAGCCAGTGTGTGGTTGATTACTAGATGGAATGCTGCTTTGTCTCAGCTGGAGCGTGCTGATGGATTGTACATAGCTTCCACAGAAGATAATATAAGGGCTTCTCCAGATCAGCTATTGAGGAAGACCACATGGTTATATACTGCAGCGTGAGCAGCTCCTAACCAGAAGGGCCCGATGGATCTCTGAAGGTCAGGTGATGCCTCTGTGTAGGGAGAATGCTTTCTGCCACCAAGGGGGCATTTTATTAACTACTGCCTTTCACTGAGCACATGCAGTGCCTTTGAAGTGCCATGGTTCTTTTAAGCAAAGAATCTAAGGTTATTCTTTTGAATTACACCACAACAGTGACTGACTTTAAAGGTTAAAATACAGCAGACTATGATCAGAAGCATACATATTAAAAGCTGAATAATAGCTACCCACACAAGGATCAACAGCATGTTTTATATACTGGGATCTTAAAGTAAAAAGGAAAAAATGGCTTTAACTCCTAATATTACATAGTAAATCCAAAATAATTTTGTTGGTACTGATTAGAAGTATTCAGCTTTATTTTGGGTGAGATCAGCTGTTGTATGAGATAATAACGCACATAATGATGTAATAATGCACATAATGAAGGAATATTAATTTTGCAAAGTAAATAAGGAAACCCATTTATTTTATATGGATAATAAAAAAAGTCTATTTTCGACATCCATAACAAAACTATTTCATGAATCATCCCCAAGTGACTGAGTATCCTAGATAGTGCCGAGTAACTTGAGTGACTCATGAAAAAGAAGCAACCCTTTTCCATGTGAGGTATGTAGTCATTTAGGGATTATATCTCTGTTACTAACAAGCTATCAGTATGTTTGATTAATATGCTGCATATACACTGTACTACAAGCAGGGCTGGTCAGTCTTACAGGTGACATAAGAGCCTGCTAGAACTGCAGCTACTGATGAGGTGCTGACTTACTATGTCATAGTTCATCATCTTGCATTTCACTGAAAGCTGCGGTCTGACCGCATGCCTTGCATGTGATAAATAAAACCTTTGAATCCTTGACTTTCGCTGGCGATGATGCAAGGATGCTGGCTATCAGTTCCAGGATATCAGTAGGCTTCATACATATGCAGGTTATTTTGCTCATGTCCATTGTTAATCAAGTAACATCGATACCACTTTAGTATAGAATGTAAAACCATGTTCAGCTTTTTAACATGTTTGGATCAGATTAGCTGCTATAAGTCCTAATAAATTTTTTCACTGTGAAGCCATGCTTTCGCGGCGTTCAGGCTCTCTGGGAAATGAACATAAATTGCTTCAGGCACCCAAGACAGATTACACATCGCATCTTTGAGCGCGACGGATTTTACATAATGTCACCTGTTCAATAATTGACAAGTGACAAATGTAGAGGACCTCTTCTAATCAAGATTGACAGATTGGCAAGGTTACTGCAAGGCGTTGTTTTTTTAGATAGAACATATGCAAATCAGAGTTCTTGCAGTCGCTTCTCTGAGAAGTCTGCCATGGATAAAAAGTTAATTATTTCCACCAGTATTTGCTAAGGCCAAAAGTATGGCACCTACAAATTAAAAGTAACAATAAAAATGTGCGGGAATATCTTCTGTTTTCTAAAAAGAATCAATGATATCTAGTTTCTTAAATTTCACTAACAGCTCAATTATTTTATTAAGTTGTAAAAAGTGAATGAGATATTCATTATAGCCATATGAAGTATAGCAGTGGTTGAGTCAAAAAATACATTAATATATTGGATGGTTACTGCAAACACTATGATGATTTTCGGAGAGGTTTTGAAATGGTTAAGCTGACACATCTTGATAGACATAAACATTTTACACCAACATGAAGATCATTTAAATATATGTTATTTTGACTTTTGTATAGTTTTTTTGTCATTTACTTTATATTATATATTTATATATTACGGAGCAAGTAATGTCAGCGTAGTCATTATTACTAACATCTTTTTAAGCTAATTTAAAAAAAAATTAATTCAAATAGAAATGCAATTATATAAAAAAATTCACCACCAAAAACAGACAAAAACACAAATTGCTACAGACTCTTTGAAGTAATATAAATAATTAATCTGAAAGTATAAATAACCAAGCTTCATATGTGTGCCATAACTAGTAAATACAGTTTAACTGACTGCATGGTGATATTTTCTTATCTTATATTCACTGACATATTATTATATTTAAACAACAGTCTGCTCATCCATCCTGTGGGTGAGAGACAGGGAAGAACCCAGGATGGGGTACCAACCCATTGCAGGGCACAGTCACACACTAATCACCCACACATTTTGGGGGACTGGAGTATCCAGAGAAAATCCCACATGTAAATTCCACACATGCAGAGCCATGGCAAAGACTCAAACGCAGGTCCCAGAGGTGTGAACCAACAATGCAAACCACTGCACCACCATGCCGCCCCCAAACAATTGCCACCTATTGAAATGGTACATTATGTACATTAGTATACCTATCACATTTTATTATTATAGAAAGCCTATTGAATGTTCCTTCAGAGTATAAAAGTGGCTTTTGCACAGAGCATTTTACATCAAAATTACTTTTCCACAGTGATTGCACGGTACCCTGAAAAGCATTTGCCCCTGTCTGATCTTCTTAAATGTTGCGATCCAGCACGGGCAGGATGTAAGAAAACGCACATAAAAGGACAGCAGCAGATTTGAAGGATAGCTCCCACAAGGGCTGTGAGTTGGTGTGACTCTGTCAGCCCTGGGAATTGTCCTAAGGAGAGACAGCTGAACCCGCTTACTTGCTGAACAGCAGAGACAGAAAAGGCCAACCTAAGTAGACTCAGGTCAGGCTTTGCCACCAATATGTTGGCTGGAGATAATTGGCTTGGGAATAATGGAGGGAGAGAGAAAAACATCACCCCTCTTTGTTTTCTTTGTTTTGTAATTCTAGAAGCCAGAAAGAAGCCACATCATTAGATTCCATAACCTAGTGTTTAATATGAGCAGCGACTATATGCAGAAATCCTATTCTCTGAGCAGGAACTATATGTACAGAATTCCCATTATGTGAGCAAGGACTATACATGCAGAATTCCCATTCTCTGAGTAGGGACTATATGTGGAATTCCCATTCTCTGAGCAAGGACTATATATGCAGAATTCCCATTCTCTGAGCAGGGACTATACATGCAGAATTCCCATTCTCTGAGCAGGGACTATACATGCAGAATTCCCATTCTCTGAGCAGGGACTATACATGCAGAATTCCCATTCTCTGAGTAGGGACTATATACAGAATTCCCATTCTCTGAGCAGGGACTATGCGCAGAATTCCCAATCTCTGACCAGGCACTATACGCAGAATTCCCATTCTCTGAGTAGGGACTATATGCAGAATTACCATTCTCTGACCAGGCACTATACGCAGAATTCCCATTCTCTGAGCAGGGACTATACATGCAGAATTCCCATTCTCTGAGTAGGGACTATATGCAGAATTACCATTCTCTGAGTAGGGACTATATGCGGAATTCCTATTCACTGAGCAGGAAGTATATATGCAGAATTCCCATTCTCTGAGCAGGGACCCTACGCAGACTTCCCATCCTCTGAGCAGGGACTATATATGCAGAATTCCCATTCTCTGAGCAGGGACTATATATGCAGGATTCCCATTCTCTGAGCAGGGACTATATATGCAGAATTCCCATTCTCTGAGCAGGGACTATATATTCAGAATTCCCATTCACTGAGCAGGGACTATATATGCAGAATTCCCATGCTCTGTGTGCAGACCTTGTTTAACTAGAGTTGTAGATTTATCTGCACACTGTGTTGATTTTATGTCTTGCAAAAATATTTGTGTTTTATGTTGGGTCTTTGAACATAGCTGTTCTACAGTTTTTATTTTTTTAGTCAAACATTCCTATAAATGGATAAAGCACCTGATATAATCCTGTACAATTTGTTGTATCACTTTTTGCTGTGTTCTAATAATGGGGCCATTGACACTCACCCCAACCGAGGCAGATTATTGGATGTCATTCTAAGGTTTTATTGTGATTTTCTTTATACTGAGATCTTAAAGAGATCTTGGCAGATAACTCCTGGCAAGAAGCACTGTGTTACATTTTCTCCATTTGGCCCTGCTCGTGCTTTTCGAGCTTTGATGCCTTAGACTTAATGACCTCAAAATCCTACTGAGATTGACAGGTATCGATAGCTTATTTTTCCAGACAGGTTCTTTTTTTTCATTTTTTCACAACGCAGTGTATCTTACATCTGATTTTTCTGCATCAAAAATACATATATGTTTACTTTGCATACCAAACAAATATATGGAATTTTTATTTAACTATTTATAGGCATTGATACACCTTTTAAATGTACAACTATTTAACATAATAATTCTCAAACACTACACACAGGTGCTGATTAAAACACAATTTTGAAGACTGTTCTAGGCAGCAATCTCAACAGGGAAACCCAGACTTCCCTCTCCCCAGCCACTTCCTCCAGCTCCTCTGGGAGAATCCCGAGGCGTTCCCAGGCCAGCCCAGAGACATAGTCCCTCCAGCATGTCCTGGGTCTTCCCCGGGGCCTCCTCCCAGTGGGACATGCCCAGAACACCTCAACAGGGAGGTGTCCAGGAGACATCCTAAACAGACGACCTAGCCACCTCATCTGGCTCCTTTCAATGCGGAGGGGCAACGGATCTACTCTGAGTCCCTCCCAAATGACCGAGCTCCTCACCATATCTCTAAGGGAGAGCCCAGCCACCCTGCGGAGAAAACTAATTTCAGCCGCTTGCACTTGCGATCTCATTCTTTCAGTCACTACCCACAGCTCGTGACCATAGGTGAGGGTAGGTACGTAGATTGACTAGTAAATCGAGAGCTTTGCCTTTTGGCTCAGCTCCTTCTTCACCATGACAGACCAATGCAGCGCCCGCATCACTGCTGACTCCACACCGATCCGCCTGTCAATCTCCTGCTCCATCCTTCCCCCACTCATGAACAAGACCCCGAGATAGTTAAACTCCTCCACTTGTGGAAGGACCTCCTCCCTGACCCGGAGAGAGGACTCCACCCTTTTCCAGCTGAGGACTATGGTCTCAGATTTGGAGGTGCTGATTTTCATTCCAGTCGCTTCACACTTAGCTGCAAACTGCTCCAGTGAGAGCTGAAGGTCATAGTCTGATGAGGCCAACAGAACCACATCCTCTGCAATAAGCAGAGACCTAATCCTGAGGTAACCAAACCGGAAACCCTCAACACCCTGGCTGCGCCCACAAATTCTGTCCATAACGGTTATGAAGACAATCGGTGATAAAGGGCAGCCCTGGTGGAGTCCAACCCTCACCGGAAATGAATCAGACTTACTGCTGGCAATGTGGACTAAGCTCTGACACCAGTTGTACAGGGACCAAACAGCCTTTAAAAGGCAGCCTGGCACCCCATACTCCCGGGACGCGGTCGAATGCCTTCTCCAAGTCCACAAAGCACATGTAGACTGGTTGGGAAAACTCCCACGTACCCTCCAGGACCCTGCCGAGTGTATAGAGCTGGTCCGCTGTTCCACGACCATGGCGAAAACCACACTCCTCCTCCTGAATCCGAATAGACCTTACCAGGCAAGCTGAGGAGTGTGATCCCCCTATAGTTGGAACACAGCCTCCAGTCCCCTTTCTTGAAGATGGGGACCACCACCCCAGTCTGCCAATCCAGAGGCACTGCCCCCGATGTCCATGCGATGCTGCAGATGCGTGTTAACCAAAATAGCCCTGTAACATCCAGAGCCTTGAGGAACTCCGAGCGGATCTAATCCACCCCCGGGGCCCGGCCACCAAGGAGATTTTTCTTTTTAACCATCTCAGCAACCTCTGCCCAAGAGATAGGTGAGTCCAGCCCCAAGTCCCCAGACTTCCTCATTGGAAGGCATGTCGGTGGGATTGAGGAGATCTTCAAAGTATTCCTTCCATTGACCCACAACGTCCCGAGCTGAGGTCAGCAGTTCATCATCCCCACCATAAGCAGTGCTGATGCTGCACTGTTTTCCCACCCTGGGACGCCGGATAGTAGACCAGAATCTCCTCGATGCCATCCGGAAGTCATTCTCCATGGCCCCGCTGGTACTCATCAGCTGCTTCTGGAGTCCGTTAGGCCAAAAAGGCCCAATGGGACTCCTTCTTCAGCTTTCAGGTTCGGGGATTGCCGCCGCGACAAGCACTGACAACATTATGGCCACAGCTCCTGTCAGCTGCATCCACAATGGAGGCACGGGACATGGCCCATTCGGACTCTGCCGGAGGTAGGAGTTGAAACTTCCTCTCACAGGGGATTCCACCAGACATTCCCAGCAGACCCACACTATACGATTCTGCCAGTTTTGACTGGCTTCCTCCCCCACCAGTGGAGCCAACCCACCACCAGGTGGTAGTCGGTTGACAGCTCTGACCCTTTCCTCACTCGAGTGTCCAATACATGTGGCCGCAAGTGCAATGACATGACCATATATTCGATCATTGAACTGCGGCCTAGGGTGTCTTGGTGCCAAGTTCACATATGGACACCCTTATGCTTGAACATGGTGTTCATTATGGACAATCTGTGATGAGCACAGAAGTCCAACAACAAAACACCACTCGGGTTCAGATCAGGGGGGCATTCCTCCTAATCACGCCTCTCCAGGTCTCACTGTCATAGCCCACATGAGCATTGAAGTCCCCCAGCAGAACAAGAGAATCCCCTAGAGGAGCGCTCTCCAACACCCCTTCCAAGGACTCCAAAAAGAGTGGATATTCTGAACTGCTGTTTGGCGCATAAGTGCAAACAACAGTCAGGACCCGTCCCCCCACTTGAAGGTGAAGGGAGGCTACCTTCCCGTCCACCATGGTAAACCCCAATGTAAAGGCGCCCAGCCAGGGGCCAATAAGTATGCCCACCCCAGCTCGGCGCCTGTCCTTGTGAGCAACTCCAGAGTGGAAGAGGGTCCAACCCCCTTCAAGGAGACTGGTTCCAGAGCCCAAGCCGTGCATCGAGGTGAGTCCGACTACATCTAGTCGGAACCTCACATCCTTGCGCATCAGCTCAGGCTCCTTCCCCGCCAGAAAAGGTGACATTCCATGTCCCAAAAGCTAGCTTCTGCAGCTGAGGATCGGACCGCCAAGGTCTCCACCTTCGGCCACTGCCCAACTCACACTGCACCCGACCCCTATGGCTCCTCCTACAGGTGGTGAGCCCATTTGAAGAGTGACCCACGTGCCTTGTTCAGGCTGTGCCCGACCAGACCCCATGGGTACAGACCTGGCCACCAGGTGCTCACCATCGAGTCCCACCCCCGGCCCTGGATCCAGGGGGGGGGCCCAGTGACCTGTGTCCGGGCAAGGGAAATCGTGGATCCAATATTTTGTTCATCATTAGGGGTCTTGTCAGCCGCACTTCGTCTGGTTCCTCACCCAGGACCTGTTTGCCTTGGGTGACCCTACCAGGGGCATAAAGGTGTCAGCTCCAGGAAGACATATTTGATATATATGGTAAATTTCTATTGAGACTGGTACTTTTTTAGTATGGTGGCTTCAAAACATGCTTTTGCTTAAAGCAGCATAATTAATGCCT
Organism: Stomatorhinus ivindoensis; assembly: GCA_019775895.2. Classification (NCBI taxonomy): domain Eukaryota; kingdom Metazoa; phylum Chordata; class Actinopteri; order Osteoglossiformes; family Mormyridae; genus Stomatorhinus; species Stomatorhinus ivindoensis. The sequence goes on along the minus strand of JABFEB020000002.1, from coordinate 23,754,879 downwards.
GGACAAAATATTCTTGAGGGGATGTGCTTTTCTCTGCATGGTTTAAATGATGCAGTTTGCCCAGCATCCTTTGACTTTGACTGATGCTTTATTCACTAGAATTCACAGCCATGAACATTTGTTTGCTAATTATATTTCTCTTTCCTTTCCCACCTGGCTTTCATTAATTTTGGTGACAGAGATATCTTGTTCTCTCACCCATCGCCTCATTCTTCAACCCTGTGTTCTTGACTCGCTGATCAGTGGAATCACAGCGATGCATCAGAGAATCTTTCGTTTGAATTACATTTTCATAAAGGCTATATAATTCTGCTCTCCGCAATTTAACTATCTTGCAAGTAGTGTGTGGGGGGGGGGGGGGGGGGGGGGGGGGGGGGGGGGGGGGGGGGGGGGGGGGGGGGGGGG
>JABFEB020000002.1:23737656-23754374 GCA_019775895.2 Stomatorhinus ivindoensis | reverse complement strand
CTCCGCAATTTAACCATCTTCCAAGTTGTGTGTCCCCCCCCCCCCCCCCAGTTATACATTACAGATCCCCTCCAGGCTGTACCCCAGCCTAGTGTGACCCAGATAAGTGGTTGGAGGATGGAGAATATGGTTACTCTAGCAAAAATGTATGTACAACAATGTTCTTCAAAAAGATTTGTTGTGACTGTCACTTATGAACAGAAAAAAAGTGGTTCAACCATAAACATTAAAAAGTTCACTTTAAATGAACAATCTAATCATTTTCAGCTATTGGAATGAGAAAAATAACCCATTTAATGAACAAAAGCTTTGTTTAAATGTTTTCAGTGTAGGAAAAAAAACAGTACATGGCTTAAATTTTATTTTTTTAATTTGAAAACGTTAGTTTTAGCCCATTAATCAGACTTTTCCCTCTTACCAGAAGCTAAAGGATAAGTATTTATATATTTATATAATTATGGAGGCAGACTGACTACTACTGAATGACCTCTTTGGGAAGGTGGGATGACTGTCCCCTGTCCTGGCAATCAGGTTTGATTTGGATGACTGTCCAGCAGTGAAGATACGCTCCCTAAATTGGCTACTTGAAGAAACAGGGAAGGAAAAAAAAAGCAGAAATAATGTATAGTCCAGAAAAATCAGGTTTGTTTTGCTATCATTTACATTTAGCATACTTTTTCAAAGCATTTACATATTTTACTTCCTCCATCCTTTAATTTTAGTGTTCCCATTATTTTATGTTCTCTAAACATGTTTTTTATAAACTTAAAAGCTAAATTCATATACTTATGTAGCCCATTTTTCAATGAGAACTCTAGTAATACAAGGTTTGACATGCTACAAAGTTATGTGTTGTTACTCTTTATTCTAGTAGAAACTCCAAAAATATAGAGGGTGTGCTCCAGCCTTGTACACAGTACTTCCAAGGATACGCTTCAAGGCCTACCTTTGATCCTGTCCAGGATAAGCAGTTGGAAGATGGATGGATGAATTAATGGATAGATGACACTAAAATTTTGTTTCCCAAAGATTTAATATTGAAATAGAAATAGCAGAAATTTTAGCTTTGTCTGAATCCAGACTTCTCATATACTGTGATACTATGTAATATTAAATGGTTGTGATTTACTTAAATAGCTTTTCAGTAGTAATTGGATACAGGTCACAGCTTGAGAGATGAAGGACTTGAGGTCAGGCATTGGGGCAAAACAAAATGGAATACTGAACTTAAAGCAACAGAATCGGGAAACAAACTGGACTGTGGGGGGATTAAAAATGGGAGGACTGACAATCAGGAAGGGCATGGACAACAGAAGGATTTGATGTCAATGACTGGACTGTAGACCACAAGACTGGGAAGCAGGCATATATGAGACTAGCAAGGGAGATAAAAAGAGGCAGCTGGGAGTGATTAACAGGCGTGACTTAGAGTCAGCCTAGGAAAGAGACAGGGGGATCATGTGGACATGGTGGGCAAGACATGGCATTACATTTATAAGGCTCAATATGAAATATTAACCATGCATATCTGTACAAAGAATAACTGAGAAAATACATTTGTTAATTGGGATATAAAGTACTTCACACTACTGCATACTTTGCACATATTGTAATTCATATAGAACAAAAAATAACATGCCTTTCTATTCACTAATTTCAAATACAAATAGAAGAATCAAAACCAAACATAACAGATTAAATAAAGGCGTGGAAAGAAGTAATATTATAAGAAAACTTAACAAGGAGGGAATAAATTGCAAACAGTCAATAAGGAAAAAGCAAATTGCAAAACAGAATGCAATTACTGAAGACTTGACACTCGTTGCTTTCCTAAAAGCAAGGAAAGTTACTATATATTTGCAATATGTTTCAGGTTTGCAGATTCCCAGGAAACCTTCTTGTTTGAGTTATATATTATATTAGTTGTTGTCCAAAAGCTTATAACAAGAAGAGTGTACAGTGTAGTAAACAGGGAGGATGACTTATATTTTATTTTTTTTTAAATCAAGACAAATATAGTTTTATGGCATCAGGTGCCCAACACAATGTTTAAGAAGACAAAGAATATATAAATCATATTAAAGACGGATAGAATTTTCTGTACAAAATTTAGATTAGGCTGATTGTAGTAACTGGAATCAGGAATATGAAATGGAATAAAAGCCAGTGAAGAGTTGCTTTTAAGGGAGTTTTAATTCTTTATTTATTTCTATAGTTATTGCTCACTACCTGTAATCCAAAAATGATTTATGAGAGATACTTTTTTGAAGGCACTGTGCCAATTTTTGAAACAAAATAATAATAATTTAAAAAGGTAACTGTTTTAAAGTTTTATTTAACAAGGATGGGCCAGGAAATAGTAACTTAAACATAAATGAAATAGTAAATATAAAATCTCCCATATTACATTTAATACAAGGCCATTTAACTAATTTACCTCAGAAATGTCTGCATAACAATGCCATGTAGATAGTATAACAGAATAAAGAATAGAATACAGAAACTGCATCAATTTATTACACAAATGCTGCAATATCATTCATAACTCGAATTGCGTGTATGTTTTCAGACAGTTTTGGAGATGCTTCAGCAGAAATCCTTTTCATCATTTCAGTGGCAACCAAAAGGGAAAGAGTACCACATTTGGCAGCTATAACACACGGCTGAATGATTGAGGTCACATAGGTGACCTCATAAATAAAAGTATATTGCATTCTCCCAAGGTGAGCACAAAATTATGATGTCATTATAGAACAGGGCAAGTATCCAAGGTTACTATGTAAAGTGCAATCATCTGCTTCTCTCCACCAGTCGCTCATTAGCTGTGCTGTTAACACAAGTCAGAATATACCTTGAACTTCTCCTGATACCACACCTGTCCTGCTGAAAGTGGGTCTATTGCAACAGTTTCTTACTGTATGTCAGACATACAGCAAGTGAATATGTGTGAAAGATGACATAAATCATTACGGCCATTTCAAGAAAAAAGAGAGATGTGCTGACCGATGGATACTTTGCAACATTATCTGTAAAAGACCAGCATCCTTAAAATTTCCCACATAACCAGCACATTTATAGGAGTGACTTTTGGATATCAAATCATTTAAAATACTTCCCACTCTATGATCCTATTTTTTTCAGTACAGTACCGGAAATTTTTATCCCATGTAAAGAATACGCCCCTTAGACAAGATTGTATCATGCCATAAGTGGGATTTTTTCTTGAACGATAACAGGGCTCCAGGCAGTCCTTGTGAAGTATTCTAAGAAAGGCAGGCATTATTATTATTGTACTTATTAATCAGGTACAGAGTTTGACACGTTATTTGACATGGGTCAGAGCCCACCCATCCGTGTTCTATGTGCTGAGTCTACGTTTGGCCAGCAGGTGCTACTGGACATCCTGTTCCCACTGTCCATGTACTTGTCCCTAGTGTGTTTTCTTTTTTCTGTGGGCTGCTGCATAGCTCAAGGGAGTGGAGAGTACGGCAACAAAACTGCACCTCTACAGTCATGGGTTCAAGGCCAGCTTTCCATGTTTTGTTTACTGGGTTTCTGTTTTCTAGTGTTTCAGTTCTGTCTATCCTATTTGTGTCAAGTTTATGTTCTGCTTGTGTTCCTAGTCCCTCCTAGTGCCCTCAGTTATGTCAAAATTCCTAGTGTTTATTTCCCAGTATGTAATTAATGTTTCATAGTTTTGGTATTTGTTAAAGTTCCCTAGTTTTCTGTGCTTGATAATTGTTGGTTAAGTTTCTCCATCTGTGGCCTGTTTCTTTGCATTGTACTCATTGGTTAATTGTCTTGTTAATTCACATCTGCCTTTGTTAGTTCTTGTTATTTAAGTATTTAAGTGGCTGCCTTTGTCCTGCTCTTCAGTCTGCTATTGTGAATGTGCACATTTGTCTGTTTGTCTTGTTTAGGTTCTAGGTCTGCCCTGCCCTGCCCTGCCCTGCCCTGCCCTGCCCTGTGTGATATCTGGTTCCAAGTCTTTCCTTCTTCCTTATTTGTATTTAGTTTCTTGGTTTTTAGTTAATGCAGTATTTTTCCCAGTTTTGTTTTTCCCCATTGTGGTCCTTTTGTTGTGTAGCACTGCCGTGTGTGTTCAGATTCTTTAATAAACTCCTTTTTTTTCCTTGGAGGGGCCAGTGGATTGTCACCTTTCTCCCTGCTGTGCCATGCTGTGCAATAACAATTTTACATTTAAATGCACTGAAAATGCACTCAAAATATGCTGTCAGATATTGTGATTTGTGACTTTGACTTAAAACGTGCTTTTCAAAAATGTATCCATGTATAATGGAAACATTGCCTACAATGTGAATTAATCATGTGTGTTATTATGTAATTAGCTTTAAAACTACTGCCTGAAACCTGCTGAACAAGCAGCATCAGCTAAAAATAACTGGAGAAAGGAACAGGCCATGCAATTAATAGGAAATTTGCATATTGCAATTAACTAAGGATAAGTAATGGTGGGGCAAATATGACCCAAAAATTGCCTGATATTTTCCACTGTGTTCGTTTATTCTTCAAGTACCGTACTTGACTGTCCTAGCAGCATCCAAGGACAATTTCTTCTAAATTGCCCTAAGAGTAAGGTTGTGTACATGAGTGTGTTTGTGTAGGGGCTTTCGATCCTGTCCAGGGGATACCCCTGCTCAGTAAACCATGTGCAAAAATGTGGACTGCCTAGGGGTCCCTCAGCACCATATTTATAAATAATGCCATTTGCTATAGTCTCCAGTGCCCCACCCCCCTGCACATTATAACTCTGACCAGGATAAGAGGCTCTATTTAAATACATATTTAACTGATACATAACTGCTAAGTGATACGTAAGAGTGGATTTATTTCTCATGTATCACCCATAACCTCCATTTTTAGATTTATATGTCTTGGAAACACTGTCCTGTGAAAACTGTGAAATCTGCTGGACAGTGATAACAATGAGAAGAGCAGACTCATATGATTACTCTTGTCAGCATGATAGCGCAAAAAGTATTTGCTGGATCTTTTCCGAACAAAGCAAAACACATTGTATGGCTGAAAATCTGGGTCTCCGCCAGTTGTGAGTTACCTCACGTGACCCTGGCAGCTATGGCAAAGGTGACTGCAGAAGATGCATGACCTTGTGAACAGCATATCTGTATTTCATCTTTGGTTAATCTTATTATCACTTCACAAATACATTATATAGATGAAACAACATTACAGGGCTTGGGGGAATAGATGGGGAGAGGAGGCATCTGGAGAATACATTGTTATCATGCTGACAACATCTAGTTTACTTCAATGCTACTTAGACAATCTATTCAGAGTTAACATCCCCTTTAACTTATTACTTTAAATACGGTTTTTCATTCACTAGGTTTTACCATTTAATAGCCTCCACCTTCAACCCCCAACAAATGAAACCATAAAATATTGAAACTAACAGAACCTCTTGCTTGAATAGTCTGATTTGCAGAAGAAAAAGCTATCCAAAATAGTCCTTGTATTGTGAATACAAGAGTGACTTTATTCAAAATGATTCAGTACATACCAGTTGTGAATAAGGCTCCATTTAATGAACTGCGGTGTCTTCAGGGGTACAAATAATTACAGCTGAATGCCATTGTGTTGTCACTCATTAGGTGGCAGAGATTACATTCAACCCAGTACAGAAAGGCCTCTGTGCTGGGGCAGAGTGCAAATCTGCCAGCACTAGGAAGCATTATGTTGTTGGAAGGGATTACACAATAAATCCTAATGAGCTATCATACTGGGCAGGGGGCAGTCTGGCTTGTTGCCACCTGTCGCCAGGCAATGGCAGTTTAAAATATCAGGAAGGAGCCTATTTTCAATTATAAAAACAATTAAAACAAATATGGAAATGTAATAAAATAAAACTTGCTTAGTCCTTAACCAGTGACTGTATTTTGCTGTTAAAAATATAATAATAATAATAATAATAATAATAATAATAATAATAAAGTTTCAGGTTGAAATATTCTCCTTTTGCAGAGTAGTCAGCACAGAGACCACAACTCATTTTCATATATCTTTTAAACTACATGTTCTGCTTATATTTTGGTCAGGTAAATTTCCTTTATTTGGTGAACAAGTCTGAAGATGTTCTTCTGGGATTTTCATGTCTAGAGTTTAGAGACAAAGGAGAAGCAACAATAATTATTAAAAAAATCCTGTCAGTGGCGGTTCCGAGGTTAAAAACTTCTTGTTAGTGAGAGAGGCCAGAGGATAATGGTCGGACTTAAATGTAAGAGGATGGCCACAACTGCAAAAGTCACAGTGCAGTACAACAATGGTGTACAGAAAAGCATCTCTGAAAACACAAGTCATTGGACCTTGAAGCTCTTCTAGAAAAAATGGGGCTGTACCCATTATATTTGGCGTACCTGCATCAGCCAGAGCATCCACGCCGGGTCAATTCCCACTCGGCCTCCTCTGAACAGTAGACTGACCTGTAAATCAACAACTTGATCTATTGGCCTGGTCTAAAGTTGTACCATGTTGCATAACTATTTCATAACCTAGATTCTATTTATGATTCTTGCTTGCTTTCCTGAATTTATTTCTCATGTAGATTGGACTTAGTTCTTCTTCCTGTATTGGCTTAATTACATTCCTGTGTTTGGACTATTGGTTTGGGCCACAATACAAATTTTTTGTAAAAATGCATAATGATTCTTTCACAATAGGTATAGCATGCCATATGTCACATGTATTATCGGCAAATTTTTCATTAATGTTAAACATAAGAAAGTTGAGTGAATATAGATGAAAATATACATCAAATATATCAAGTTACCTTTAAGACTTGGATGAGTATGTAATAGTGCATGTCACATCTTTTTAACTGGTTGTGTGATGATTTCATATACTCAAATATTAGGCTGTCCTTTAACTTTAAATGCACTAGTTAATTGTTTTGTCCCATAAAACAGATCAGTGTGTAATGTCCCTTGTAGAAAGGATGTCATATTTTCTCTGCTGTTATAACTGCTACAGGAGGTGATGTGTTTTTGTTAGTAAAAATACTGAAATGGTGGACATACTGTAAATAATTGTTAGCAAAGACTCTGTGTATTTCTAGTAAATGTTAGGCGAATAACCTTAGTGTAAACAAAAACTTTTGACTGGTAATGTCCATATGACTCAATACCATTTATACTGATATATTTTTATTGTGTGTTAAAATTTGGGCACAGTTAAAGATTTTGAATAGAAACCAGCAGTATTGCTTCCTGGTTGTAAGCAACACTAGAGTTTAAGTCATGACGTTGCACAGAATTGCCATATTGATGGTTAAAATCAAGCCATTCATAAAGTGAGATATGTCTTTTTTCTGTTTTTCTAGAAGATAAGGACCCTAAGCACACCTCTGGATTCTGTAGTAAGTATTAGCTTGTGAACAGGGAAATAAATACATGGAGTGCCAAAACACACAGGCACCCACAAGCCCCCAACGTAAACCCTATAGAGCTGGAAATATGAAAATAAATATTGGTTAGCCATGCAACCAGTAGCGTTATGCTACTTAGTGTGCACTGTGTGCAGTACGTTAGCTGCTGTGAGAAGTACTGTATGTACTATGTGGCATTGTAACCAGCCCAACCTCACACGTAGCTCCCGGTTTCATTCTTCTACATAATTTTCAGTGGGCCATCTTATTCCGACATGTCCATTTCAAAATACATCTAATTGTCGGGACAGGATATTTGGACATGAACATGATGGATCAAAACCTTTCAAACTAAATATGAAACTTTTGCAACTGATTGAGAAACATTCACAAACCAAAAGAAAATGTCAACCAGTGACAAGTATTAGTGGCTGTGATTAGTTTTTCTTGTTAATCTTTTGAGCAAAAAGTGAAAAAAATGCAATTTCATTGGATACATCCAATTCTAAAAAAGCTTATACTTTACAATTACCATTGTTTGGTCAAAAAGAGCTTTGGATATATTTATCTATCATAATAATGACAGGTATTCCAGAAAGTGGGTTTAGTGGTACTTAATGAACTAATAAACTAATACTAAGAACATACAGTAGCACTTAGAAAACAGCACTTATTGATTATTTTTGACTGTATTTTTTAGATATTGATTATATACAGATAAGTCTATAAATCAAGCAAAATAAAATATTGATAAATAGTCAAAGTCTAATATAATCCAAGAGCCATATTACACAGCTTTAAAAAGATGATTGAAAAATTTAAAGGATACTGGCAGGTTGCTCTCATCTTTCAGGCTTCTGAGTTGTCTGCTTTTGTGATGCCTGATTCATTCCTGCAGTATAAGGTAATGGCATTTGGCCTCAAAAATGCTCCAGTTACATTCCAGAAGCTGGTAAACATTTTATTTGATGTACCACACTGTACAACTTACTTGGATGATTTGGTATTCTATTCAGCTGATTAATTGAATATAATCACCATCGAAGTAGCATTAAGAAGGTTTCGAGAAACTCACTCCAGAAAAGCTGCAAACACCTTATCATGCCCCCTGGCAACAGATTAGATGGATTCTTTCGATTTGAATGTTTTCATTTTGAGAATCGATTCTAACGTTAAAATATTATAATTTTTAACCTTGCAAGTTAAATATTGTATTATAAGGAGCAAGATATGAACTGCTATTGGCCAGGGATAACTATCAATGTAGGGTTACCATGTTTACCTTAAAATTTAAATGACATGTACGTTCCTATGTGTCACACTGCTCACAAGTGAGGTCAACTTCCAGAAACCATTGACACTTTCACACTTTATTTTTCTTTTTTGAACAGTGAATCATGTCGTTCGCTTGAAGTTTAACTTACTTTAACTTACTGTTTTAGAACTATTGTTGAAATGGACATATATTGTGTCAGTTGTGTGTAGATTATAACGCAAGAGCTAACTGTAAGGGTGCCATACATCTGGATATCCCCAGATATCATTTAATGGGGTGGTTAGGGAAAACATTAATATTCATATGAGAAGGGCTACCTGATTGGGCAGTGGATGTTCATTAATATTTAGATCCTTGGACACGTCCTCTTTTTTGCCTCACCAAATATGGTAACCCTATATCTGTCGGGAGAAAGGGGAAGTCACCAAGACAAAGTATGATTGATCCTTCGGGAAATCCCCCACTCATAGTTTGTTAATTATTATTTATCATCAGGGTTGGACCTGCACTGAATATTGGTATCTGCAATACCAACCTTAGATCGAATCAAAGTTTGATTGAAAAGAAAAGCATGTTGCCACCTGTCATTACAGGTTTGTGTTGTAAATAAAAAAAGACTGATCACATGTGTATAAATGGACATCCTATTGGTCATTCGTTTTGTAACGTATATGAAAACTGCAGAAATCAAGAGAAATATTGTAGCACTAGTGGGCTTAGTGTATCCTGGCATGCTCGTGAGCCATTTATATAGTCATTGTATGTGTCTTGTTGTAAGTGGCTGTATGTATTTGTTAGTGTGAATATTTAGGCTTCCGACTATCACATGTACCCTTACCTGGGTTGAATGTGTAATCCTGATGTGCTCTAGTATTGTGTTATGACCTACTGTGCAGGGATGGAAACAAGTCATTCCTTGACGAGTCTGAGTCAAGTCTCAGTTCAAAACATGGCAGTCTGAATCCAGTCTTGAGTCATTTGCCCGAGTCTTTTCATCATTTTTGCTGTCAAGTCACAGGTCATCTAATTTGTGACTCGAGTCCAAGTCAAGTTGTGAGTCATGTGTCTTAAGTACCTACCTATGTGAGCTATTTAAGTGACTAAAACTTGCTGCAGCAAAAACCCACCACAGTATATCATAGGATACATTCTCTATGGGCAGAAATAGGCTGAAAACAAAGTGTCCACTCACAGTTGTCATCACACAGTTTTTATGTCTGTATATATGCAGGGAGTGATGCATCTTTTCAAGAGATTGTCTCAGGAGACCTATTATTCAGCCTATTAAAATGCAAACAGCAGAAGAATTGATATAAACTGATGTATTCAAATTAACATTATGGTAGTAGAAGGGGTACAATTCAAGACGTACAATTCATCCTCAAGTCATCTCTAGTCATAGAGTCCAAGTCGGGACCAAGTCTTGAATCATTGCCCTCAAGTCCAAGTTGAGTCCAAGTCTTTCTATCAGTTTTGTAGAGTTGAGTCATCAGTCGTCAAATTTTTGACTTGAGTATGAGTCAAGTCGTGAGTCAGTGACTCAAGTCCCCACATCTTGTACCATATGTGAGCCTTCACGTATAGCATGTATCCTTCCTGCTTTTCCTTGCCATTGAAGGTCTCACTGTGTTGTTGCTTGTGTGTAGTCCTTTTAAGGACTGTGATTAAAGAGTAACTTCATGTGAATCCATTTCTCTTTGTCTTTATTACCACCACAATGCCTCCGGCTGCCCGGTGCCAGAATATTATGGATCATGACAACGCGAATTTGTCAGACCTGATATGAAACCCTTCATAGAAATCCACTTCACAACGATGTCATTCGGATGTTTTGTTACCTGAAAAAGTCTTAACAAGAGAAAAAAATAATTATGGGAGAAGTCCATTTTGAACTGCATTGTGTCATTTCAGAGTATTTTATCAAGGTGTTGGTTTTAACCTGATCCCATCCATCCATCCATCCATTATCATCTACTTATCATGGCTGGGTCTTTGGGACAGCAGTCTAAGCAGGGATGCCCAGACCTCCCTCTCACCAGCCACATCCTCCAGTTCCACCAGAGGAATACCAAGGTGTTCCCAAGCCAGCCAAGAGATTTAAACTCTCCAGCATGTCCAGGGTCTGCCCTAGGGTGTTCCCGGTTGGACATGCCTGAAACACCCACCAGGAGGCATTCTAGATAATGCCTAAACCACCTCAACTGGCTCCTTTCGATGAGGAGGAGCAGCTGCAATTTTATTATTGATCTGCAATGACCTAAATACATCTTCAAGCAAGAATACCAGGGAGGTATTCCCGAAAGTGGGTTTGGGTTTAAACCTTAACTATGCCACCGGGGTAGTGTTCCAGCTGTAATATCTTTCAAAAAAATCAAGCAATATTTTCTACATTTCTTCATGTAACAGTTCAGTGCCTGGGTGTCGGCGGTGTGAGGCAGGCAAAACGACGAAGCAGGGAGATCCAGGGAAACAGGGTTTATTGTCGAGAACAAGATGGGGTAAACGCCACAGAACACCATAATGATGGATCTGACAAGATTGACTAAGACGCGTACTAAATACATGAGACGGGCAAGAACTAATATGAAACAGATGAACACGATATGACGAATTGACAACAGGTCATTTCCATCGGGGTAGAACACAGGGTAGCGAGGGGGGCATGGCACACACGATGCTTGGACCGACGGATAATGACACATCACAGGCAAATTTTTTATTAATATTTCAGTGTTTACTGTGGCACATTACGCTCAATAGCTGTCTCGCTTACAGTCACTAGTGATGAATGCATTTAATAATAAATACATATACAATGTATAATCTGAAAATTAAATGTATATTATCCTTCATAATCTAATTCTTAATATACACCCTACTGGATATGTCTATGTTATTATATTTTATATTTATTATTCCAGTTCTACCATTTTAATTGAACTGGCGCAGTGCAAATATTAATAGTAACACAGTAGTATTGCAAGATCTCACGAAAGGATTTATTTTTTTGTCCTCCCATTCATTTGTTTTCTCTTCTCATGTGCCCTTGGGGTTTGGAAGGGTTGCAATAAACATCATTGTAATCATTTCTGATAATTGACACAAACCTCTTATTTTATATTATAAGCTGAGTCCAAATTACTTTCTTTTTGCTACAGTATTAAATTATTTGCATTATTGATTGCATTGCTGAATTCTGCAGAAATTTCCCTAGTGTGTTTCAAAAATAATATTGCAACAATCCAAACAGCTGGAAAGAAATATTAGAGTCTGTTGAAATAAACAAGATACCATATAAATCTGGCTGTTAGGAAGTTTGCCAAGTATACTATAGCATCATTTCTCCAGTTTGAAGAGAATGGATTCCCATATAACATGAATAAATAAAGGCTGTGTGAGCAACTCATTCGAGGAGTGTATGTGTCCCTGTGGTTTTTACAGTGAGTAGGATCAGTTTCAAGCCAGCCATGGTTATGGTCTTCAGGAGTATAATATCTTTAGGATGACATCAGTCTTGTCAAAATATTTCATTGAGCATTGTGTGATCAGAACAGTCCACAGTACATTCTGTCTACAATTTGCTCCTTAATAATGCAACTACATTCCAACTGTGCTTAATAATGGAACTATATTCCAACATTTCTTCATCCACTTAGTTTGTTCTTCGAAGCTTTTGTTGCAGGCTCAAATTATTCTTTATTCCACTATACCCAAGTAGGGCTTGGCTATTTTATAACACAAGATAGTCAACACATTACTCAACAATCGCTTTTGATATATTTCTTTAATTTGTTTTACGGATCCCTTCTACAATGGATTATTTTATACTTCATTGTAAAATAATTTTTGCATGGAAAACTTTGTCCCATTGTTGAATAAAAGTATATAAAATATATATATATGGAAATGCTGTTGCAACCAAAGCCTCTCAGTGCCCTGAAAGCATGCCACACCAATCAGTTGACAGGTGACCGCATTCACCTTTCAACACGATGGACAGCGGCCGTCTGTTAACATCTCAGCATCATTGTTATGGACACTAAGGCCGGTCATGGAAACATGCCCCCGCCCCTAACATTCAGAACATTCACGACTAGGACCCATCGATTAAGGCCAGCTGAAAACATTGAGGCTGTCTGCAAGCACAAAGAAAAAAGAGCCAGTAGCACAAGGATAGGGAATAATACCCTACAAGGAATTTCTGCCTGTTTATGGAGAAGAACTAAAATAATGTGTCCTGTGTGTTTTACCTTTTTGCATGTTGACAATGACAATTTTGTTTTTTTTTTTGTGATCCTGGGGTTGGTGCAGTTCTTCACCCCAGGGGGGGACTTTCAAATCAGCTGCAATGAGACTGCATGGTCTCACACACCCAGTCAGCCACGTTTGGTGGACTCATCTTGACTACCACTGAGCAAGATGTGGCCCAGAGTCACACTGTTACATAACTTCTGCACATAAACCCATCCTTTCCTCTTCCTGTCTTCCCTCACCCATTTGTCCCCTGTCCAAAGTCACAGGAAGTCCACACAATTTTGATAGTATTTATGAGAAGCATTGTTTAATGTGTATGTATGTGTTGTCCATATTCATCTTTGGTTTCATTCATATAGTCTTACTGTAACTGGTACAATTGTCTCTGACGTAACAATGTATCATATCATAACAAAAATATGGATGTTTAATCCTGTATGACATCACAGACCGGGGTGAATTAATTTAATCAAAAGTAAGAGTAGTTGAGAAGCAATCAGAACAACCCTAAACTAACTAGAGATCATAATTAAAGTATTCTACAACAACCCCTAAAATAAATTGGGGTCAGATTTGATTCATGTTTAATTAAAGTGTAAGTTACTTTTTCTAGAAAGATCTATACCCATTCAATGGCTACATCTGCCTAATTAGATTCCATTGCTGGACCAGTGGGTGGACGTTTTCTTATACAATAGCTTCCTGCTGAGATGTCTACTTCTTGAGATGTAAACACCGGCTGGGATGTCTACTTCTTGCTCCCTGCCCCTGTCCTTCCACCAAAACCCTGCATCCTGATCTGTTGTACCCTATCAATCCAAGCATCCCTCTGGGACCTGCAGTGGAAACCTCACTATCTAGTATGTCCTCTTCTGTTGCATTGTTGACCAAACTCATGGCAGCGGGGATGACACTATAGTATACCCACAGACTTTTTAGATGACTGTCATACCCTGCAAACTCCTTGGTGCCGATGGGGTATTACATGAAGTCCATTCCTCATTTGTCCTCCATAGCCTCACTTTATAAGAATGAACTATGCCACCATGGCACAGTTAAGATTTAAGAAGAGTCAGCCGGAGAAAGTGATCTGGACTTCTGAGGCCGGGTTGGCTTTCCATACCCTTAAAGTTGCTAAGTCCTAAAGTGTTGCCCAGTATCACTATCCAGGGTCTGGTCATGGCAATGCCAATTGGCAGGACTCATGCTTTGGGTAGGGAGATCTAGACACCCCCAAACCACACTGCACTTGCCAATTGCAAGACAACTTAGCACTTGACTAATAACTGGCTTTCTTAGCACTCCTTTTAAGGAAAGGAAAATATATATAAGTTGTAACAGATTTGATAAAATTAAGGAAATTAATTACAGAGGAACTTTTAAAATGTTAAATCTTGACTTTTATATAAATCACGTTGTAAATAAACACAATGAAACAGGAAACATAAAATCTTTTATTAAATTACTAAGATATTCCCTTATCAAATGAAATGGATAAGCAATAATTTGCCATTGAAATCTTCATGTCATACTAATAACAAAAATGTAATTTATGTTCTCTAAAAGGTGAGACTGGGCTGCTCATTTCTAATGAATGCATAGCAACTTTATGTGTTAGCTTAGCTTTGATACAGTGCCATATTTGGCTAATAAATATGTCATCAAGTTATGTAACTGATTTAACTAACTGAATTTAGTGAGCACTTGGAAAAGCTGTGGTGTCCCTGAAGAGAGATTTGTGAACTGAAGCTATGTTCTTCTAGCCATGCAAGAAGATACCAGTGACTTTCTGGAGAAGAGGAGAAATTCTTATTAGTTTCTGTTGTGTTACTCTTAGGTTATATATGTTCTTATGTGATTTTTTCCCCCTGAACATAAATAGCTGTCTCCCTGCCCTGGATCTGCTCCCTAAACCGCACAAGTCATAAGTGGTTGGATAATGGATGCTTACAACAGTACGCCCTGAAGTCTATTGGTATTTCTTTGTTATATATTTTCACTTTTGTGGTCCATTTAAATGACCATAGAAAGTTTTGAGCCAAACAAATCAGAATATTTCAGGTAAAAATGTGATCTATTTATTCCTGCTGATTGTGAGTGAATTGTATCTCTGACCAATTGTGGAACCATTGAACCACGCATGGGCTTTTCTGCACTCTAAACTCATTTTTCTTTATCACTTAGCTGGTCACATCACACAATGATTTATTGTGCGACAATGTGAGCTGGGAAATGGCATTGTCTCTGATGTACCTAAATGTTCTGCATTGACTTTCACCTTGATGCTAGATCATTTCAACAAAGCCCTTTATAGATAAATTTATCCTGTCTT
Source organism: Stomatorhinus ivindoensis (assembly GCA_019775895.2). Classification (NCBI taxonomy): domain Eukaryota; kingdom Metazoa; phylum Chordata; class Actinopteri; order Osteoglossiformes; family Mormyridae; genus Stomatorhinus; species Stomatorhinus ivindoensis. The sequence goes on along the minus strand of JABFEB020000002.1, from coordinate 23,739,110 downwards.
GTACACCCAAAGGGGTTACAATTGGATTCACTGCAGGCATGGCATGTTGGTTTCTTGAAACATACATTATTTTGTATTGCAGCTGTATTTCAGTTTGTTTGTGCATATGTTAGTCCACAAGCATAGAATTTCTAAGCCCCGATTTACAATTTATCTCATCATGTGACATAAATTCAACTTTACATGGAGATAACCATGCACCCAATGATCCTTATTTAAAAAATGACTGCATTTCTCTAAAATAGTCAAGTAACATAACTGAACCACCATTTTGTTAGTTATTTATTTGTTATTTGTTAGTTAGTGATTATTTTTTCCCTCATTCTTTCACCACAAAACACTAATCATTTTGGAAAATTTCCTTAAGCAGTTGACCAGAGAGCTACTTGTCTCCAGAAAGAAAAAAAAGTAAGAACAGCATATAATCTTCACCAACAAGCTGTGGTTAGATTCAAGCACATCCAAGTATGATGTGACAATTCTAACCCCTGAGCCATTAACTGAACAATATTTTTGCTAAATAATTAAATATATGCATAAATTGCTGTCTGGTCTTTTTGCAAATTTGATCATATGCAAGTTTGGTAATTAACCTGAATTTTTAAACAACAGCTACATAGCATGGAAAATAGCTAACTACACTAATTCCCTCCAGGCAAAAATATTCACAAACATATACATTATGTAGTACATATTGTGCCGACATGATTAATTGAACACATAGCATAATTTTTTCTTGTGCATGTATACTCACAAAAACCTTTGTTTAATTGCTGTGAATACCAGCAAATGAATCTTAGAAAGATCATCATCATAAGGGGTACGTACGCAAAAGTTACCAAACAATGTTTTTATCCATATCTTTGTGGGGACGGTCAATTCATTTTTATGGGTAGAACCATATGCCCAACTATGACAACTTCCTACAGGCACTAAGCTTAACCGTAAGTTACCATTTTTAGTTTTTGATTGCATTCACAGACTTTAATAAAAATGAGTTTACACTTGTGGAGTCTGGACAAAAATGTTTCCCACAATGTCAAATAACATGTTTTTATTACATTGTGGGGACATTTGGTGTAATGTAACCCTAATATTTTCATTTTACACACACAGACACATGCATATGTTGGGAAAATATGTTTTTATGAGGACCGCGCATTCATTTCTATGGGAAAAATGCTAACACTAACTATGACAACCTTAACCCCTACCCAGCCCTAACCATAACCGTAAGTAACCAAGCAAAACACAAGAGTTGTTGCATCTTTAGTTTTTCCATTGCAGTCACAGATTTCAGTTAAATTGAGTTTAATGTTTCCTGGTCCTCATAAGGTAAGGTATACCCGCTGGGAATGGGACTCTCTCTCTCTCTCTCTCTCTCACACACACACGCACACACACATATATAATCCTCCTGAGGGGGGGGGGGGGGGGGGGGGGGGGGGGGGGGG
>JABFEB020000002.1:23712283-23735680 GCA_019775895.2 Stomatorhinus ivindoensis | reverse complement strand
ATAAAATCACTGTTAATTTAAATATTTTAAAAGGAGGAAATCTGTCACACGGTCGTGTCATGGCTCAGTAGGTACCAGCCTGCCATGACAGTGTCACATCCTTTATAGTGGCCAAATGTACACGTGTTTATGTAAAATACCCCCCTCCCCAAGGGAAAAAAAAACATACAAATAAAGAAAAAATGATCATAAATGATCCAATTCTAAAAACATTTATTCGGGCTACTTGTTGGCTCCCTTTGAGGCATTGGCAATTTTTGGCGATTCTTTAAGTGTTCAAAGTAAATAGCAATCACTCATCACTCAGGTTGCAATCAGAATCATTAAGCTTAAAGGAATACATTAATGACAGCTTCTACTCATCTATTGTTATTGATTGTGCTATTGTTATTGATTGCCCACAGTGGCAGTGGATTGACTCCTTAAGCTTATTTCGTCCGAGAAATATTTCATATTGCCATAAACCTTAACTTAAATGTCATGTGTACAGATGGTGGCTAATAATAATTTGCTTGATCTACAACATACACATAAATCATTAAGGTCAAATTAGGAAAGCATTTTAAACATTGTATCCTATTTTGAACGCTTGGTACTTTTCATTATTCATTCATGCATAGAAGCTGAGTATGAATTAATATTTTTTTACCATAAAAGTTAATTCCATAAATTTGTACGAGGATCAAGAAAAAGTGAATTTGTATGAAGTTCAGTTTATCAATCAATTATGTGCTGTAGGTGTTAATTCAGCTAATTATTTCAGCTGGTGGTAACAGCTACACCCTGTCTGCATATTTCAGTCGACACAGCTAAGGTAAAAGGTAAAAAATGTCATTTGGCATGACTGCATGTCACACAAAACTTGGATCTTACTGTATCCATCAGTTCTTGTTGCGTAAGGCGACTTTAAGGTTACTGGCCATCATAATGTGCATCGATACATTCTTGAGTGTTAATGGTTATTTATGTCAGTTGCCATGGGGTACTTATATTTGAATTCTAAAGATCCTTTACTGAATTCTTGAAGAACGGGCAGCTCTGTCTCTGGGGGTTTTCATTGAATCATGTGCTAGCACATACTTGATTAATTATAGCAATCATTTAGGAATAAAAACTGATGCCCTACCAAGGGTATAGTTTTGGTTTCAACAATGGTAGGGACCAAATCAACCCCGATCATCCTGCCCTCCTACTCTTCCCACAGTAATGGTAGGGGTATGTCCATACCATCCGTACCAAGATCTCGGCCTTTGCTCCCCACTTTGTAGATATGAATTAGGTTGGCCAAGCTAATTGCTAGTTTGTGTTTACTTGCAAAGTCCAGTTGATGCTACTTTCTGTTGAGACTCAAGAAATTAATTGACTGCTGGGGCTCAAAGAAAATCCGGCCCATTCTGGACTCAACGGCCCATTCTGTTGTGAGTTATGGGGTTAAGAAGTGAAGTCGCTGGAGTCCTTATATCTTTGCTTTTCTTGCTTTCTGATAGTGCTGATTTGTGAAAAACAGACAGATGTATGTACATGTTTGTAATTGGTCAGGTGCTTTTCATCCCACCTATAATCTGCTGCTTAGGGGGCAGGTCGCAGGTGCAGCAGTCCAATCAGGGATGCCCAGCCCTCCCTTTCCTCCTTCAGTGGAATACCAAGGTGTTCTCCAGCCTGTTCTGGGTCGGCCTCGGAGTTTCCTCCCTGTTGGACATGCCAGAAGCACCTCCCCAGGGAGCTGTCCAGGCGGTATCCTGGATAGATGGCTCCTTTCGATGAAGAGGAGCACCAGCTCTATTTCAGTTCCTCCCAAACGTCTGAGCTCCTTACCCTATCTATAAGATATTATATGAAGGAAACACGAGATCACTTGTATCTGAGATCTCATTCTTTTGCTTACTACCCAAAACTTGTGACCACAAGTGAAGATAGGAACTTAGATTCACCAGTAAATTGATAGCTTTGCCTTCCATCTCTGCTCTCCCTTTGATACAACAGAACGGTACAGTGTCCGCATCACATCATTTTCTATTGCCTCATCAAACTCCTCTCACACCCAAATTTTTGCCCTAGCTGCATTCCACTAGGCCTGCTGATAGGGATCCCACCAGACAACCAAGCCCAGGGGTCTCCTTCTTCAGGTACTATATTTATGCAATTACCAGTATTTTAAGTACATGCATTCAGTTATGTTAAAAATTTTGCACTACCTGTATATGCCTCAGCAATGAAGAAAAATAGATCGAGCATTAAAGAATAAAATTAGAAATTACAGACATGACAAGATTTTTAATTCAAATATTCAAATATTAAAACTCAGCTAAAAAACAGCTTGTGCCATTCATTTTTCAATACTTTGTACCTGAAGGTATGTTTTACAATATTTTCATTTTAAATTATGCACTTTTTATTATTTAGGGTCCTAGCATGTAGTACTGGTGCTATATTTAATTTACTTTTTTTCTTAGTTTCTTATTTTTCTGATTCTGTTCTAAAACTTCATGGCCAGAAAATGTATGTTCTGGACAATATGATTTATTTCCCCTTATTTCCTGGTTTAGACCACACAGCGATGCCATTCTTATTTCACAAAAAGATCACTAACTGAATACTGCAGACAATTTTCATCGCATTTGATTGGCAAGCATAGGAAAGCATTGTGGGATCATAGCAAAATGGGCACCTTTCTATCCATTGGGGGTAATGAAACATGTGAACATCTTTGGAGCTGCTTTCATGAGCCAATGGAAATGTTCCATATTTGTTATTTGTCTCGAAAGACTCTAGTACCTGTTCTGTAACTCAACAAATAGGGAGTTTGTGCTGCTGATGCAAAGGTTGCAGGTTCTAATCCCAGGGGCGGTGAGCAGCTCAGCAGGCCAAGTCTCTGGGTCTGTCAGAAAATCTCTAGTTCAAGCCTTGGCAGACCAGTCACATGTCTGTGTCCCCTAAACCAAGGCCCTTAAACCCCCCCCCCCCCCCCCCCATCTCCAGGGGTGCCACATGTTGCTGACCCAGTGCTTTCATCCACCCCTGAGAAAGGGAGAGCAAAATGAAGGAAGAGATGTGCTTGTGAATTGGGGGCTTATCCATTTAGTGTTTAGGTGCTGTACAGTGATCTCTTATCTCTGATAGGTGCTTTATAAATACATTTTACTTACTTGTTACTTATTTATACTGCTCTCCCCTCTAAGACCTCAGGTATATCATTGTTGTCCTTTATCACTGCAATGATGCTTACCTAATAAAGTAAAGCAACTATTTAGTTATTTTTAAATTGTTGAAAATAAAAAAAGTAAATAGGACATTTTACCATGAATGCTTTGTTTATCCTGAAAAATTGCATGCTGCTTTCTAGCTGGACTTGTTAAACGAAGAAATCTGTACTTGATATTGATTCAGATTTTCCCCAGATAGACCAACAAATTAGAAAGACACTATTCAGCAAGTTAGGGAATTAAACATATTAATTAATTGTGTCTATATGTGCATACCTCATAGGTGATAAACCTTGTTTCTATTTTCTTGGTCATGTTTTTCCATTCCTGTTTTTACCTCCAAATTGTCTGCAGTGGTCCGAATGCGAGATCTGTAATGGCTACTTTGGGTCAGTTTCAAGGTTTATTCTGCAGTACACTATGAGAACACTCTTTGGATGTAAATTTTGACTTGTTAATTTTAACCAGTTCTTAAACCCATGCTGTTCCTTTTCACAGCTTGAAAATGAGTAGATGTTTCAGTTTCTTTTCTTTAGAGAATGGGGAGAGGATCTCCCAGTCTCACATACTGTTCCCTCCTGCTGCTAAGCGAAGGAGTAACTGGCAATACTTGTAACAGGAGACTTTCTTAGTTACCCAGTAGGGATTAGCGATGCTGCAGGCTCAGGTGCAAGACCTAACCCAAGTTAGCTACGCACTTAATTCAGACAACAACTGCCATGGCAGATCTGCGGTAGTCTAAGGGGATTTCATGCAAGGCAACTTTACATGGATTCTCTAATGAGAACCATTCTCGTTCTGCACTACAAAATGATTGGGGAAACGTCAATCTTTCTGCTTAACAGGACGTGACACATTGTCCCCTGTGCTGCGTTTATATCTCAGTTATGTTTATCCTCAGGTTGGCCTGCTCCTCACTCAATGGTTATCTTGCGGATCAAGCAGTATTAGTCATCCCATTGGCTGCAAGATGGCCCCAATGAGTGCGATTCGTTGACCTGCAGCAGATGTTAAATAGGCCTGTGTGGGATATTCCAATTAGGTTTTAAGTGTTAATCCAAGCCCCTGGGACCGTGCGCAGCCCTGGCCTGCCTATGCACATTGCCACTGAGGATTTCATACCTAAATGGGAGCAGCTGCAGACAGCAGCATTTCAACTAAGAAGTAAATAAAACCAGTCAGAGTCTGTCTACATGCAGGCACTGAAGGGACAATTGGGCACAAGTATTAAATCAAACCAAAACTGAAAAACTTTAAATTTTTTTATTTTATTTTTTTATCATGGCACTTTCATGTTCAGAAATATTTCTGCAACTAACTTTCCATGGAAAGCAAAACATTCCGAAGAAAGAGGTGGATGGTGCTAAACCTTAAGCTGTATTGCAATAATCTATTCATGTATCTATGTGTCTCTCTGTCTGTCACTCTGTCTGTCTATTTACTAAACTGAAATGTCTACTGCACTTCCGATTGACTGGTGTATAACATACATTTTGGGTGAATCCGGTTAAATTTTTTGCAGCGCCTGAATATTGGAGAAACTGTACAGTTAATTTTGATAGGGATGGATCTGTCAAAAGTTAGTTTATCAAATTCATTTAGTAGCAAACATTTACAGTTTGTCTCATGAATTGTTTAATAACATATGTAATAACATATGTAACAGCAAACTGACACCACATCACTACTTACAGTGAACATTCAAGAGTATTTGACTGGGTCAAATCTTACTTCCGCAGTTGTCAGGAAGCTTCACCAATATTTTTATCCCCTCACATTTCTGCAAAAAGATTTGAATTGAACACAGACTTAATAGCCATGCATTAAAATAAAGAAATGTGCTAATGCATTAATTGTGATTCACCGAAATAGATATAAAATTATTTCAATGAGAAATACAAATAGTTTACCTCCCTGAACTACCCTACTTTGCATTATGTGCAATTTGACTATTGCACCAATGCTAATGAGTACTGATTTGCATAAAGCATTTAAGATGGATATTCCATCTTTTTACAAACTCATTGGTCATTGAAATAATTGATTTTTTAAAATAAAAATAAGCATGATGCTATACAAATATAAATTTTTACTCAAAACCATTTTTTGAATAAATATTTATGTACTAGAGTGTTTATAAAAAAGATATAAAAAATATTTCATAAATATATATTTACTGACAGTCATAGAAAATTATGCTGGATTGTAATAAATTTAAAACGCATTTTTATTCAATTAATATTTATTCAATAATATTTATTTTCAGAAAAATATAAACAAAAATAGAATATATTTTGAATTATATACATAAATTATCAAAATGATATTTTCAGCAATAAGTGATTCCTTTCCCTATACTGTTTTATTCTGTGATACTGCCACATCAGACTAAATAACTAAACAGGTTTGCTTAAACAAAGACTGACAGTATTTAGGGACATAACTGACAGAGATTGTAGCATAAAATAAAAACACGAAGTATAAGATATGAGAGATAAAAAACAGCTATCTTGTTTGCATCAAATTCCTGTCTTCCAAAGAGTGGTTGTCTTTTTGTCAGCTGCCCTATTGAATATAATAGAAAATAAAGGTTTCTCCTGACTTCTGGGATGTGACACCCTTTTAAAATCTTGCAGAGCAAGGTGACTGACAACCCCAAAGGTGTCTAACTTGGGAAAAAGAAAATGTCACACTTCTACATTTTGTGTGGAAAAGTCAAGTCCTTAATAGAGACCCTTCCAGAAAAAAAGTCAGTGTTCAGTGTTTTCCTCCGCTGGGAGGGAAGGCAATATTTTAGCTGTAATCCCCCCCCATCCCCCCCGCCCCACACACACACACACACACACACACACACACACAAGCAGAATTTCACAACTTCATTCAACAGCATTAAACAATTCCTGTTGTTTAATGCAGTTGATCTTCATGGAAATATATTCTTTAAACAGTCAAAAAGCAAGTGAAATTCACCTCTGTCGGCTATGCAGTGCTTAGTTTTCTACTTCTCTAATATTTACCTTTTCCAGATTTACCAGTTAATTATGTTTTTTAGAGCTTTTTGCCATGTGCTCATTATTTCTAGGATAAGCTCTGGATCAATGTGATCCAGCACAGGACAATCAGGTTTGGAAAATCAATAAATGGATGATTTATATGTGAAACTCAGATATGCTTTTATTTCAACAGATCCGTCAACAAAGAGAAAAAAACCAGATTGCTTAGACTGAATTTAAGAGAAATAAAATGACTAAACTCCACTGTTACCCTAAAATGAAAACTTTGGATCTAATTATCTTGGGAAGCCATGTCATTATGACTGATCCGATTTATCCACCACTTTTAAGTCGTCATTAGTTATTTTTAAAAATCCTAGAAGGTTATATTAACATGTTTGTTTTATCGGGAAATATATGTTAAAGTTGAAAGAAGCCTTTGGTTCAACCTAGTTCTAGTCATTTTGTTAAATGATAGTGAAATACAGGGACATGGCCTTATTATGCTTAATAGCCTCAAACGGCTTAATGCTAAATAGCCTCAAATGGGTAGAAAATGCATTTTTATGGTGTCTACTTTTAGTGAAGGTTTTTATTTTTTCTGAAAAGATATACCATCAGTATATTTAATTATAGGCCACCCTAAAAGCCATATGCTAATGTTCTTACCTCACTAACAGAAAAAAATATATTGCACACTCATACATATTCCAATGTTATAAATATTATCTTACATAACTTTAATGTATACCTCTTTTGTATTCCAATATAATGTACAGCTGTATCATGGAGAAGTGTAGTACGTAAACTGGATAAACACTGGAGAACAAACCACAAACTCCTGAATTTGTTTATGTTAGGTTAACTATTTTGGATTGGCATGTGTACTTTGCACCTGCGTTAAATTGGCCCCCCATATGTTTCATGTTTCAACCAAACTGGTCTCAATTAAGTATTTAGCATGTGCCACGTTTGTGCCAAATTGTGTCGTTAAAACTGTATTTTGTGCTGCTTTAGTTTCTGAGATATAACTGTTTATTTACATGGTGATGTCATCAGTGTGAAGTTAGCCCCCATTTGCGTCTGATTTCCGTCAAACCGATCGCAATTGTGTGTGTTGCATTTGTGCTAGTTTGTGCCGTTAAAACTGTCCTTTGTGCTGGTTTAGTTTCTGAGATATTAATGTTTGTAAGGTTGCCCCTCCCCCCCCATTTTGCGTCTGATTTCGACCAGATCGATCGCAATCGTTTGTGCGGTGTTTGTGTCAGATTGTGCCGCTAATACTCTCCTTTGTGCTGCATCAGTGCAGAGATATTGCTTATTTACATGGTCACGTGACTCCTCCGTTAAGTTAGCCTCCCATTTGCCTTCGAACCGGTCTAGTTTGTGCCGTTTAAAAATTGTCTGTACCGTTTTTTTTGGGAGTTATACCTTTGAGTCAATGCCTTTACATGATCGCCGTATTGTGCTCAGGCTCGTGTTTTTCATGTTAACAGAAGGTGGAATGTTTGATGACTCTGTGACAAAGCTACTGTATATGTACTTTGTCAGCCCGCCCAGCTATATACCGCATTTCAGGATCATTCTGAGCACCTAACACCCATATACATTTCTTATGTTGCACTTTGTATTCATTTCATGCTGCTGTTTAATAAGGGAGTGCTGCATTTTCACGTGACCAATGCCATTTTAGAAATTCGGGGGGTGGGGCTTAATATTTGAGATCTACTTGTGCATTAACTATACACACATCCATACATATGTGCATGCACCTACCTCGTAAAGAATTGTTTTTGTAGGGTAAACTGCTGATTATACCTGTCATTATACAGTATATCGCCTGTGTTTCATACAATAATGTGCACAGATAATGTAATCTGAACGTCTCAGTGACACCATTTGATCCTTAGGTAACAACATGGTGACAATGATAATACAGGGAGATTGCATTCCCCTTTTTTCAGCAAGGATAACTGAAATTTACACTACTAGCTGGTAACAGCATGTGATTCTAAAAATGTGGGAAAAAAGTGTGCAAAAAGAAAATTAAAGGGGGTGCATTATTCGGCAAGTCTCATTTCATAGCTGCCGAGATTTGCATCCCCCATTTTTCACAAGGTGCATGCAGTTCTCGGCAGGCATGCAAAACTCGGCATTACACCGGAGGTAACCCTTTCTCTTGTGAACGCCAGTCGGCGACACTAGAAGTGCAGAGGTGGAAGGAAGAGAATATATCGTAAAAATATAGCAAAAAATATTAATACCTGTTTGTATGAATACGTATGTATACTTTTTTGATAAGTACATAATAGCATAAATAAACCTTTTCATGGGAAGGAAAATCCACACTTCTGACTGATACTCTCCCTTTCTCTAACTTATCTTGTCTATGGCAGCAGATATCTTTCAATAACCAATATGCTTAACTTGACCAGTAAAACCTGGCAATGATTCCATATGGATGGAAGGATCCATATGGATATGTGTATGTAAAATTACAGTTTACAATAATAATGACGTCAGCGTTCATCAGTAAGTGACATTTCTCTGCCAGTCCCAACAGCCAAAATAAAATAGAATACTTGTATCTTTCACTTATGGCCTGCGGATGAGCAACATTTATCTTTTAAAACATGCCATGTATAGTATCAGTCAGCCACAGGAGGTCTATTGATTTCTATAGATTTTTCTATATATTTTTTCATTTTTTTTTTCTCTAAAGAAACTGTGTACTCTATGAATGAAAAAAATATAGACGATATTCCTTTAAATTGTGCTTTTACTGGAATGGAATAAAACTGATCTAATAAGTACAAGGACAAATGTATTTGCATATATAAATATATCAAACATCAAATACTAATATATGTTTAATATCAGTACTACGATACTGTTCTTGCCAATTAGCCAGTTTGTTCAACATGAAAGAGGTACAGCAGGTGTAGGTGACTAGTTAATTTACTCTTGGGCCATAAGTGGCCATAAGCTTCTATATCCTCCCATAAGACAAGCAATTAAGTGCTTATAGGGCATGAGAATTGCTGTGTAGAGAGGTAATATTCCTCTTGCATGGTTAGGGACAGTCACTCATCCTAACTTAATGAGTCCTACTGAACAAAATGCCGTGTGACCACACCTCTTCCAAAAAAAAAAAATGTCAATGTCAAACAGAAAGACAGCCATGATCATCACATCACGTCAAATAAAATAAAGATTGTTTTCTATATAAATGAAGCGAATTAAAGAAATTAGACATATTCCATTGAAACTGATTGTATTCTTTACCATTTAAAACTTTGCCGTCGTGCTGTGATAATGGATACATCGCTTAAGCCCAGATACCCCACGGAACCACTCAGACTGTCAGCATACCTTTATAGCCATTTTTTCTTTTTTTGGGGTGGGGGGGATAAATAAATAAACCTCCCCTTCTGCCCCTATTCACCTTAGTGCACCTGTCTGTTATAGTCTGATGTATTGGATAGCAGAATGTCACCTTGTCTCCAAGACACCTAACACCTTCTTTAAAGTGTAATTTAGCTGAGGTACAATCACATTTAATTGGAAGGGGGTGGGGTGAGGCAGTGCTTAAGTTGCCATGCGTTTCTGCAGAGGGCCACGTAGAAAGCAACCTGGCTACTGTCCAGACTTCATGGTCCACCTTCTGCTCTTCACACCCCATCAAAATCCCCTGCACCGTGGAGGTCAATAAGCCAGAGCTGTGGAGCCTTAATTAATGATGGCCAGAGACCACAACGGACCAAAATTACAATGTTGGAGTCTTCCAGGGGAGCTAACTTACTTCAGAAATAAGTTGAGTGATGATACTTAGCATTAATATACACCTAGAACACTTACATATATATGTCTGGACTACTCTTCTCTGTTGAATGCCAGTTGGACCCATTTCAGTTCAGTCACAGAGCAGAGTTGTGCAATGTTAATAGAAAGATGAGGTTCTGAATAATTTTGTGTCACAGAATTTTACATGTTCAAATGACCAATAATCCTTTGGTCTAACTTTGCTGATAATAATTGTATTAGTATGGCATGGTGGAAATTCTGTAATATATCTGAATACCGTGGTTGATTTGTTTAAATGAACAATGTTTCTATGTGCTGGACATGAAAGAGACAAGTTGTCAGCAATCATACACCATTAAATTATGCAGGAATAACTCATAGTGCAGAAGCACCTGAGAAGTGTCAGGGGATGTGGGTGGTGCTGAACACGAGACTTGTGGTGTGTATGGACATAAGAAGTGTGACCTTCATGTCATTATCAACCTGGAGTTCAGCTATAACAAGCCATAAATATGCTTGACACATTGAGAAAAAATAAACTGCAGGCCCATAATATGTTTCTGAATTATTCAAAATCTCCTGTCTCTATAATCACGACAGAGTTGCCCCAAGCACGGCTATTACATTCCTGTCTTCAGCACAGTACACAAATATGCATCTTATATGAAAAAGAAATAATAAGAGGACTGCAAAAAACCAGCAATGGCATGATGGATAGCTGTGACATTCCTCAAGAAACTCTGTCAATCTCCAGATCCAGTCACATTGATCCCCTGCTATGGCCTGGCCGCTGTTCTGGGTTCAGACTGAGGTACTCAGGCAACTTCATACCCAGATCAGCTTCACATGACTATCACTAGAACTAAATATACCAAAAATAGAAAGTACATCTACAAGATTTTATCTGTTTGATAGTGCTTTCTCTGCCATGTCTAGAAGAATCTATGAACACGTTCATAACACATTATAATGCATTCATAAAGCCTTCATAGCATTCATAAATATGGCTTACTTACAAGAAAAAGTGTAACACATTATATTCATCATAAATATGCATAATTAAAGCTTTATAAAACGCTCATCTACAATGCAGTATGGATACTTCACTAATGTAGTATAAAGCATCCTTAGTTCTTATACTATACATAATACATTATAAGGTATCCAAAGCACATTTTAGATGAGAGCTTCATTGGTGCTTATGAAGTATTATAATATTATAATTAATAGTAAAATGTCATATGGCTGTCAATAGAAGATGGTGTTATGCTTTAGTATTTCTTGAACTGACCATTATAATGCATTAGAGATGACAGAAGTAAAATGTTACCATATTTTCGTCATAGTCAATTTCATTTTCACAGATAAACGTATAGTCATATTTCAGTTTTATTAGTGCTTGTCCTGGGGTGGCATGGTGGTGCAGTGGTTAGCACTGTTGCTTTGCACCTCAGGGACCTGGGTTTGAGTCTCTCCCTGGGTTCCATGTGTATGGAGTTTGCATGTTCTCCCTGTGTCGACACACCTACGGGCAATTTTAGTAACTCCAATTAGCATTAGCATGTCTTTGGACTGTGGGGTAAAACCGGAGTACCCAGAGGAAACCCCATGTGATGGGCTGGCCCCCTGTCCAGGGTTGTTCCCTGCCTTGTGCCCATTGCTTCTGGGATCGGGTCTGGACCTCCCGTGACCCAGTAGGATAAGTGGGTATAGATAATGGATGGATGGATGATACTTGTCCTAATACTACTACTACTATTATTATTACTAATGCTGCTGCTGCATCTACTACTACAAGAATTTCTCCTCTGGATCAATAAAGTGCATCTTAAGAAGAAGAACTCCTACTACTACTACCACTAAAAGTGGCAGTGCTAGCCGTTGTACTATTGAATTTTGTCATCTTTGACATTGTTTGTTTCCATCGCAGTATGTATTTCAGATCTGTTTCCCCACAGTGCCCCTGCCTCCCCTCATTTGTACATTCTGTGTATGAATACTGATGACTGCTGTTTGGTTTGAAATGAGCTGCTGCTGAATTTGTCAATTGTGCTTCAATACTGCTGACAGAATGCTAGTCTTTACCATCAGGACGTGGCAGCGCATTTTTGATGCTTGTTAAACTGTCAAAGTGAGTGAGCGTTTCCACCACTTAGCTTTGCCGCCATTGTTGCGCCGCTCTTCTGCTTTCATAAATTTTCTCAGAGGCATCAATAATAACAGTACAGCTGTCATAGTCCATTAATAAGCATCTACATAAGAGGGTGAGTACACATTCCAAGCAACATAAATTTTCATACCAGATTTGGGGGAGATTGATTGCACTCACACTTGTAGCAGAAATTAACTCTTTCAATGCTTTCCATTGGATTAGAATAAGGATAAAATATTCAAGGTGCTGGTTTATAAATTGAGTGCCATATTGATCACCTGGAGTCAATAAGTGTATTTAGTTCTGATCTTTTCCCTTTTAGATGGGTTTTTACGTTTTCTCATTTTGCTAAATATAAAATATAATTTGTTTTCAAAATTGTGCTACAAAATGGGGGGAGACAACATATTGTCACACCAGCACAACCCCTTCAGGGCTCCCGGTCCCCAGAGTTCTAACCAGGTTTTCATTCTCTCCCAATGTGTTTCCCCATTATGTCAGTCCACATGTGATCCACTTGTGTAGCCCCCAATATGTCTTCCCTTTGTCTTTGTCTAGTGCAGTGTTTCTCAACCCAGTCCTCGGAGACCCCAGATAGTCCACATTTTGTAGTATGACATTTTGTGGGCTGTTTGGCCGGGAGCTGGTAGAGAGCATAAACAGAGACCTTCTGGGGGTCCCCGAGGACTGGGTTGAGAATGACTGGTCTACTGTTTGGTTTCCTTTGGCAAACTTTGCATCCTTCTTTCACTAGTCCTAGCCCATGTGACTAGTGAGTTCATGTTATATTTCTTTCAGGCTGTGTCCAGCGGTTTGGCTGTTTTATTACTTGATACCACAGCGTCGGTAAATACTGTTTTCTAATTGGTGCAGAGATAAATGTGGGTTTTGACGATTCACGTCGGGCCACATTACACCAAGTTCATTATCTTCCTATAGCCGCACACCTTGTCATGATTTTTCCCTTATAAAACTCAGTTTCTTGGGATTCTTGTTCATCGAATCTGTGCACGTCGTGACCCATATGTACAATTTAAGAGTACCAAAAAATATCATTTGTTTAATTTAGTGATGCTTGGCTTCATTAGTGTATGCCTATGCTTGCTTTATCCATTCTTAAATTATGTATTTGTATACTTCTGAGAATATACTCAGTGTAATATTCATACTGGTTTTTTGGTTCATTTAAATGCTACTAATTTATGCAGTCTTTGTAATGTTTAAATGGAATAGGTTCAGTCCCCCAGTGAATGATTTAAAAACCAGGGGTGTCCTTCAGAAGATGTTAAATCTGGATTTACAGCCCTTATATTTTAAAGCATTAGGAGTTGTGAAAGTCCATCATAACTTTATCTTTACTTTACAAATCAATGTAACTGTTATATGTATAGAATTTTCAAATAAATAACCAAATCAAACCAAATTCTAACTGATAAAGGAATCAAACAGAATGCATACTCAAGCACACTTTAGTGTTGAATATTCAAATGAGTATTTTAGGTTGAGTCATAGCTATAATTGACAATATTGGGTCCATTTTTATACCTGCATGGGTATATCAAACTTGGTCAACAACCAAAAAGCAAATATTAGATATTATTACAAGATATACATAATATGCCAGTCAAAGCTGAGATGTAATTACCTTTGAAATAATCTGTAGCCAGTGGTTTATGATCGACAATAATTACATTTTATTATTCTTGTTATAATATTGGATCTTAAAAGTGTTGTGGAAACTTACATGATTAATATGTTAAATTGTATTTTTTGGGGTATTGTGAGAGGGTGGCATAGTGCCACAGTGGTTCGTATAATTGCCTCATGGCTTCTGGAATCCAAGGTTTGGGTCTCCAGTCCAGATCCTTATGTGTGGAGCTTCTTTTGCCAGTCTCATCATGGGGCATCTCCTGGGATCTCAGCTTGTGAATGACTTGTGAAGGGTTGGTAACCTGTCATAAGTTAAATGCCCAGAGCTTCTGGGATAGTAAAGCACAAACTGCTATGGAAAATGCATGGATGGGTATTGTAAAGACATAACTAGAGGTTATATCAAGTATGAACATAATACAATTTTAACATCCAATGTTTTCTAGTAATACCTTTAGTACTCATCACTTTTAGTACTCATCACCAGTAGTATTCATCACGTTTAGTACTCATCACCTTTAGTACTCATCACTTTTAGTACTCATCACCTTTAGTACTCATCACTTTTAGTACTCATTGAGAAAGTGCAGTTATATTTAAACTTGGCGCTTGAAGCTACACTTTCCTGTTACATTGAAGCATCTTCTTTACTTTAGTGTATTTAGAAATTGAGGCTTCCTGAAGGTGCCTAAATTGTGCTAAAACTGAGTCCACAACTCTAACCACGGAAGAACTTTTATGTAATCTTTTACTTTGTCTTTATTTCCCCTCTTTTAATTGTGTGATTCACAAAAAGTAAATCTTGGATCCTTTTCCCATTTCCTCATAACAAGGGTTCTGTTCTTGAGCCAAGTGCACCAATTTTATACAAAATTTCATGAGCAGATATTTTGCACTGCACGTTCCATATAAAAATTTGACAGACTCCTTGTTTCATTTTGTAACTGTATTATATTGCAAATCAACAAACCACCTTAAATTCAGGAAATGCATGATTTGACTTTCATAAGAAAAGGGGAAAATACAGCAATCTTAATGCAAAATGATATAATGGCCAGAAATATCTTCACAAAGATGTTATATTATTTGAGCCAGTAAAGTTATGGTCTTTTTTTGATCATTGCATATTTTGCTCTTGGCCCTCAGTGTATTCAGTGGGGTTCCTCGGTGTGTGCTAGACTGCGCTATGCGGCAAAAAAATCTGGAAAACTTTCAAACACTGTTTTCTGTTGACAAGTTGACATTAACTGAAGAAGGCTGCCAGGGAAATCTTGAATCTCTCGCCTCTCCTCAGCCAGCTCCATAACATGACTTCTTTGCAAAACATTAAGCTATTTTTTATTGATGCTTTGACTGTTTATGACATACACACACATGGAACTCTAAAAACATGACCACCTTGAAAAAGGATTTTCAAACCAATTTCTTATATAACTGTTCCTTTGATAACCCCCATCTTGGACGTTTTACAAAAGCACCACACTGGCATTTGTAGCCTTATGAGTGGGCAGCGTCTTGGTTAGAGAGCAGGGCAGTCTCATTAAGAGGTTCATGTCATTTTAACCACATGATCTATATGCAAGTATTCATGCTGAATACCATATTCTATGTTCATTTTAAATGCAGACTTTCTAGAATTTTTACATTTAGAATTAACAATAAATTGTACTTTAACAAAAAGCTTCTCATGATCTCTTTGAGACAGTTTAAAATATTCATTTTAAGCCTCTGTTAGTTCTCATAATAGCCGTGGGTATTATAGTTAAAGGGTGGTGCAATGATTAACTTCTCTAGCCTGTCAGATCTCTGATTTTAGGTTCCCCTTGGAAAAGAAAATTTATGAGGTCAGCTGAGAAATGACGGCACATAGCTGTCAGTTTGTGGGTTAGACTGAATGTTTTATTGTTTTTCCTACTTTAATTTGTACATATTTTACTTACTAACATTTAGAATTCAATGTCAGGAACATCCTTCTAATGATATCCCACCATATAGTTTGATCTCTGTAATACTTGCCTAAAAGTATATTACCTAACAACCTAGCTAAAATATAACTTAATTGTCAGCCTAAGGTAGGAAAGGATTAAGTAGCTTGGCAGACATTATCAGACAATATAATCTGCTTCTTAAACTAATATGGTCACAGGCTGCAGCAGCCCTGCAACGTAATTATAAAGCTATATTAGCTATATTAGGATTTAGTCCGTATATATATATATACACACACACACACACGCACACACACACACTCATCTTTTCTTGGATTCATTTTTGTAACAGGAGTTTCAAGACTTCATCTAATGTTTTTATGTTCTGGGAGTATAATGGACAGAATAATGGAGACACCATTTAACTATAGAAAAACTGAAAAGAAAAGTAAATGACAATTATAAACACAGTTTCAAAGGTGATTCACAATAGTTTGAATGCCAATAAGTAGCATATGTCAGCTATAAAAGCAGACTGGCAATCAACACTTTGACTGTCAGAACAACACCTAGGAGAATACAAAATAGGCCGAATACTCACTGCAAGAACTACAAGTGCATTAGTAACAAAAAACTGAAAAAATATTGTGGGTCAAGGGGAGCAGTCTCAAAAAATAGTTACAGAGTATATCAGACATGGACTGCTTCCACAAAAAGAAGCAGTGGTCTGTCAAAGCTCGCCAATAGAGATAGACAGACACTTAAAAACGTCATTACACAAAAGTATTCCACGATCTATTGAAACTATTTTGAAGGAAAAGGGTGGACCTTAGGTCCATAGTGCTAATATATTGTTATACTGTTGTATCTGTTTTTCCCTATGACACTGATCAGTAAACATCTGTCCCCACCATCCCCCCTGTTACATCTAAACGCCGACATTTGTATAGTGTGATGCTGGTTCCACAGTAAATGTTTCTATGCAAAGAAAATAGTTTTTGCAATTTTATTTTCTTAATGAGCTTATATTGATGCAACAAAAATTCTACAACTCTAAAAAGAGGACATTTTGTTTCAAAGGCGAGCACTGATACCATAAGCAAATAATGAGTAAATAAATTGAACAAAGGTGTTTTTACTGGAAATGTCTTGAGGATAACCAATCAAAATGAAACAAAAACATTCTGCTAATTCAAGGATGGGGAACCTGTTCTATGGAGGGCCGGTGAGGCTGGAAGTTTTAGGGATGGCCTGTCAATCAGCCAATGACAGAGGGACCCCAGGGCTGGAGTCGAGAATCACTGCTTTATTACTGGATGATTGAGAGGCCATTGCAAAGACCTGCACCAACACCAGCCCTCCATGGATCAGGTTCCCCATTCCTGTGATAACTGATAAAGTAGGGAGATTAAAATATTTGATAAACATTTTGAGTTACCATCAGGGACGTCATTAGGCCTATTTCAGACCCCAGTAAAGACGCAGCTCTCCTATACATTCACCTTTAACTATACCCCTGGTTACCATATACAATGCTTTTGAAATAGAATAACAAAATACTGCATATTTCATTAACAATTATGGTCAATATGCCAACTACATGTAGCAAAGTTACATAGATTACAATGTGCATTGCAACTGAATCTGACTTTGAAATTGCCTTGAATCCAAAATGTTGCTGCTAATACACTGAATCTACAGTAGAATAAATTAAACCAATGTAATATATACTTCCAACATCACCCCATTTGCTATTCCTTAATTTGTCATATTTGTACTCTACCACTGCATTGCAAGTGCTTTTAAATGTTTAACTTCATACGTTTACGTAAGACTGCATGAAAATACATCTTCCTTCAAGCAGCATACACAAGCACCCGCTTCAACTTCTTGGCATTCCAGAGATTCTGGGGGGCAAACCAGTGGGGATGGACCATTACACAGTATACACACAGGAATACAGAATGTCAAGGAGCATGCAGGCAAAAGCCGTCATGGAACCAGCGCCAAAGCATTAGCTGTGCACAAACTGGCAGTTAGTATATTTTTGTGAGCAAACAAAATCTAAAATTAGCTTTTTCTCTGACCTCTTTAAAAAAAAGTTATTGCACAAATTACAGCTCTTTACATAAAATGGCCGCTATAAATATTTGAAAATTGCAACATAAAATCAAATATTTTTATTTCTTATTTATTTGATATTTGATTAATCATACAACAGCAGATACCTAATTCCAATATCCAAGCATTATCAATCCATGATCCAGATTTTCTGCCATGCCTGCATAACAGGAAAAGTCAGCTTTTGACAGGAGTTTATAATAATGGTGTCATTTTTGTGAACTACTCATTCACAAGAAAGGAGTTCCTGACTGGAACTACACATTTGTGTTGATTTCCTTGGACAGATTTCTTCTTTTCGTTGTTCTGTTTGTCCTTAGAATTATTACTTGAAAGCTTCTTTCCTCCTCAATTATAGCCAGTGAGAGCCAGTGAGACATGTAAGGGTGTGTTAGAAGTGAGCATGTGATTGGCTGGAAACTAAACCTGGGACTGAACATATATGACTACAGGGAATGAATGACTGAGTGTCTTGTTCACCCACTCATCTACCAACTCAGTCATTCCGTCTGTTCCTCTTCTGAATGAGACTCGAAGGAGTGAACAATTGTGTGAGTGAATGAGTGAGTGAGAGACTCAGATAGGCTGCTCATGGTATATGACTACAGTGAATGAATTACTGAGAGTGTCTTGTTCACCCACTTATCTACCAACTGAGTCATTCCTTTGGGTCTGTTGTTCTTCTTCTGAATGAGACTCAAAAGAGTGAATAATTTGGTGAGTGAGTGAGTGAATGAGATACTGTTCATGGTCATGCCTAAATGATAGACCCATACCTTGGTCGTGACTGAAATACACCATCTACTGCTGTAGTATACAGTCTACATGTGCAGTGACTTCCGATGTGCTGCAATTGTATATTAAAGATGCAACATTTTCACAGTTTAAATGATTTTAACCCAGGTTTGTTAGCATGTGGACTCTTTAGCTGGCTATTTGGTGAGCTGCTGGGTTTGCATTTTTAACATACATAAGCTAAGGTGTCATCTTGCTAAGACTAAGACTATATGCGCTATAGGCTGTGCCATCTGTTTGTGTAAGCACACTCTATGATGATCTCACAAAGTCGCCTCACTACACATTTTTCACGTTTCCCTGTATTTAAGTTATGAATTATTGTTTCAATTCTGGTAAGTAAAACTATACTGCACATGCATTATTTAATGTAAAATAGGCTGTGTATTTATCATATTGTAGCGCTGGTGAGATGGCTGTGCATAGTAGAGCCCCTTAGCATACTCTGGCATGCTGGCGAACCTTGTAAATATCCAATGAATGTGTGTATTATTGTAAATATTTGTGATGCCTGTGTCATGTGTGAATCCTGTGCGATCCTTTGTGTCACTAGTTACTGTGTAAACTACCCACTGTTTGTGGGCCTTACCGTCCACTGTGAGACCTCCCTGCGCTTCCCTGTCAGGTGTGTCGGAGTTGTGGTCATTGCCTGCCTCCAGTCCTTTTACGAGCTACAATAAAAGAGCTGCCATGTTTAAAACTCCTCTCGTTTCTGTGCCTTACTCCACACTGGTGTCAGGATTGGGATGCAGGAAGCAGCCCCTCTGGCTCTGCTAGAGTTGGCTCTCCACAACATTGTTCTGCAAGTCAGGTGCACCCTGGCAGACCTGCAGGAACCTTGAGAGTTGGCGGTTTTGCGGTGAAGAAGACTCGCGTCCATAGGCATTGTGACAGGAAGCTCGCCCAGAGGCCCGTTTCAGAGCCACCAGCAGACAAGCTGAGAGTGTTGCAGTGAAGGGGAGGGGGGCATCAGCCCGTCCTTCAGAAGCGCTCCGTACCCATGCAGTGCATCCTCAGGCTGCCCCTGCCAGCCTTCCAGTTGCCCATCTGAGACGACATCGGTGACCAAAGAAGGCGGGCATTATTGCAGACTCTGATCACTCACCTGCCAGCATATCACTGCACAGAAAATCTCGCCGTGGTGCTCGTGCTCGTATCTCATACGCAGTGATTTGTTTCATGTGAGGAGTTTGGAAGAACAAAACAGTTCCTACATTAAACGATTTACTACAATGTCTGCCGGTTTACTAAAATGTTAGAGAAATTTTGAGCTCCAAGCAAGAGTGTGCTGTCCGAGTAGACAGTAATACACAGAAATGGTGTAATCTGGCAAATAAGAGAAATTAATAGACCATAAAGGTTGAAAGAGGGCATGAATAGAAGCTGTACAATTGGGATGTCTACTGCTCTGATGCTGCATAACAGATAATGACTGTAACAAACATGGCAGGGGTCTATAATTTTATAATCATATTATATTATTAAATGCTGAATTATACATACTGTTACAATATTGATTTGACAACATCAATGTGAATCTTACCATTTAAAGTAAAAATTGAAAATGTTTGAAACATCTCTGAAAACGTCAACTTCAAGCATAGAAAGAGGATTATGAATTTGCACTGATCTTTAAATATAATGCTTATTAAAACTGATACTGTATTACCATACCAATCATTGTAGACTTGTCAAATTGCCATGAAAACCATTTGGCAGCATTGATTCTCAAGATTTTAAAAATATTTATGTATCTATTTACATGTCTATTCAGTCATTCATTTAATTTCTTTTTTTCATTCATTCGTTTGTTTGTGTATTTATTTATTTATTTATTTTTGTATGCCAAGTGTAGACAATGGCCTCTCTTGCAGACCTTCAATGACATTGAATGTGGAGAGAAGAATTGCTTGAACAGGTTTGTATGAAAATAGCATGCCACAATTCCCAAAGGAGACATTGACTGCTATATTGCAAAGACTGAAGAAATAAAAACACTATCTTTAACTTGGCCAGATTTCCATACAAAATCGATTGTTATTGTTTCATTCGTAGCAGAACATATGGGTGTCGGTCTTTAATTAAGGGGAGACAAGGAAAGACACCTTTACTTTAAACCTTACCATTAAAAAAAAAATAAAAAATCCAATCGTCTTCGGTCGGCTGGGATTGATAGTTAAATTGTTTTACAACATCCTTGGAGAGAGAAGGACATTGAGCGAAAATGTATAAGACCAAAATGTAAAAGACAAAATCTATTAATCTAAAAAAAGAAAGAAAATATCCCATTAGGTGGATGCTTGATTTATTTATTTGTTCGTTTGATTACTATATTTTATGTGTATTTATGTATATATATACAAATTTAATTCTCTGCTGTTTTACGTGAACTTTTTATTACATGTTTTTGTCAGATCCCTGGTTCCCTCTACAGCAGCATCAAAACCAATTGCCAATTATTTTATTATATAAACTGCATAATCACTTATATTTTTTTACTAATTACTCTTCATAAACATTGATGCACCAGTACGAGGAATTCACTTCACCTTTAAAAATGGACTTTCAAAATGGTCTGACCAAGGACAGGCTCCCTAACCATAAAAAACGATGGATTTAAGTGCAAACATAAAACTTAAAACTTTTAAGGAGAGGATAGTGGTATATATAGCTGGAAAGTAGTGAGTAAAATGGGGTAGCATAAAAAAATATGACTGATGTGCATATTAGGGATTAATCCTAAGACAGGGTTTCTCAACCTTTCCAAATGGGTGAGAGATTGCCACAACCCAGAATCTCATACGTGGACTGCATTTTAAATGCAGGAGACCTTTAGAAACTGGTAGACATCATACAACAAAAGTGACCAATAATTGTTTTGATAGAACTAAAATTGAAATCCTGTCTGTATGAAATAAAACATTTAAATTATAGTGGGCAGTAGCTACAGTATCACTACAGGGTACTTTCTTCGGCAGTGGAAAGGATGGTCACTATTTTATTTAAGCAAATCAGGTCATAGTCATTCTTACAATGACTAGCAACCAATGCTAATTAACTAGTTAAATAACTAATGTTTTTTTTTTTCTATAGTACCGTATAATAAGAACCTGGGTAATCAGGGAAAAGCATAGTATCAAGTAAATCTTACACTCAGAGTTTGAAGTTTCTTTAGCACAAAACAAACATAATTCTCCACCAATAACAAAATTAATGGTACACCACTCTGTATATAGACTGTCTCTCTGCTTAAACCTTTAACATGGTTCGTTCTAATCAGTCCTTTATAGGGGTGGATCAAACCCAACACTTCAAGCACCATCCTGCTGAGTATATGTGTTTTGGGTGTTTTTAGGGTCTGCCTTTTATAAAATTAACACTCTCCAACCTAACAGGAGCAGATCAATAGTAGAGGTCCCCGCCGCCCAAAGTCTTGCAATGTTATGTTACAAGTTGAATTTATTTCAACAGTCCACTTTTTATCATTGACATGGAGTCCCAGAGCTGGGGCATCCCATAGTTAACATAGCCCTTCAGTTCCAAATATACTGAGTAATACCAAATGTAGGAAATTTAATTAGGCCTTGCTACAAATTCACCAGGGGTCCTTGTGTCAATAATTTAATCTGTATAAACCCATTAAAGTAAAAATCAAAACTTGTAATTTAAAGGCTCAGCTCACAGATATTTAGCTGAACTCATTAGTATGTGTAAGGCAGATTTCACTGTCTGAACGCTAGATGCAGGTTCTTTTTTCATTATTTTAAATCCATTTTAAATACACCATGCAAAGGACAGCCCTTCAGTGCCAGCCTATTATGTATGTTCTGCTGTTCCGCTGCTATCCTATGCCTCTAAGTTGTTATATGCATTTGCAATATTTCTGGCTCCATAGCAACCACCTTCCTTGGCAGAGGAGATGATCACAAAGGGTAAAGTTTAGCTTGTTGCGCTGTGACCGTACTGACCCCTGTAAATTCTCCAAATGCAAGAACGTAGACTGCATAATCTCTGGTAGAGGGAGACTGCGTTCATGCTCAGTTCCTAATTTCCCTCTGTGGATCAATAAAGCACCATCTTGTCTCATCTCATCATTTATCCCATTTCTGATTGCAGGTGGAATTTTGCTTGATTGAGATCTGTATGCATTCAGAAGCAACTTCAGGTCTGGAATGACCTTGCAAAGGATAAAGCATACAATATTTTAACATTTTATTTTACTTTTACAGATCAAAAATTTTGATTAAAATGTCTCCACAAAGTTAAGTAAACTAAGAATAGTAATCTTTGCTGTATTGATTTTTGTTGGAGCCAAAATGGAAAATTTTTGGGCAAATGTTAAACGCTGTTGTGTAAGTGTTAGATCCCAAAAAGTATGAAAAATGATAAATAATTATCTGTTTTTCTGTATCTGTGTGTCCAGTTAGAGTAGTAAATTAAGCTTGCATGTGCTATCTTTGCATTAATCTCAATAATGATCTCAATAATAAAGTCAATATCAGATGGAGTGAGAGTGACTTAAACCTGCAGTGAAGAGTGTCGAAGCACTTTGGCTAAAGGGAATTATGGAAGCTGCTTTAGCTGATGGCAAATGGGATGTATTGTGTAAAAGAAGGATTAAAACTCATGCACATATGTTGGAAACAGATGAGTCAATTAGAGGGAAGTTGTTAGTAGGGTACAATAATTTTTTAATGGTTCCCTGTCTAACTGTAATTTCTACTTATGTTTTTGTAGTAGGTTGATGTGTC
>JABFEB020000002.1:23689263-23700597 GCA_019775895.2 Stomatorhinus ivindoensis | reverse complement strand
GTACCCTGTCCAATGACAACACTAATCAGTCACTGCACTTCCAGCAGGCCTGGCTCTCTTATAATCAGAACATCGGTCACACCTGCCACTCTTCTGCAAATTTCATGCAATTTATTATTTTTTTAACGTGAATCAGTGTTAAATTAATTTCATAATACCAGTACAGTCTTGTTCTTGCTACAGTGGACTTCGGGACTCGTGGTCTTCAGGCACTCACAGAACACCAAGGCCCCACTCTATATCAATGGCCAACAACGAACGGGAATGGACCCTTTCAGATTTCTGGGCAGATCAGCTCAGACCACATGATTAAGAAGGCAATTCTGAGGCTGGATTTCCTCAGACAACTGAAGATACACGTACAACTCCATATAGTGAGCATCCTGAAATGTTTCATCACACTCTAGTATAGTCAAACAGATTCTTTCACTAGTAAAAAGAATTCAGCAAATTGTCACTATGTCCTCAAAGATCTGGAATTCTACATTCAACACATCTCTTAACGTCTCTGCCGCTTCCCTCAGGTAGATAACTCACCACAAAAACAACACGCTTCAAGGACAGTTTCGTCCTTGGTGCTGTCAGACTCCTCAACAGGTTCCCTTGCTTGTAATCAACATTTCAACATTTGCACTGTATCAGTGTTTAGACTTTATTCAACTCAGATCCTAACAACCTGTTTGCACATTATGATTGCACATTTCATATGATGCATGTTATGCATGTGTCTAATATACATTTTACTTGTGTCACCTTTAAGATTTGGACTACTTAAATGCACACAAGCCCCTGTATTTATCACAAACCTTGCTTTTATTACTCTCTGTCATAACAAGCAAGTTACGGTTCTGATTATATAATTTTCAAGTACCACATTACCTCCTGCTACCAGCTGCTCAGGGGCAGGCAAGCTGAAGCAAGTGATCAGCCTTGGACTCGGTTTCTAATCACATTTTATACCAAAGTATTTGTCGCTCATAGAATAAAGAGAAGATGCAAAAGGTTATATCAAATGGGTAATGACAGTCGCCACGTTCTTCATTGTAGGTTTAGAATTACTGTACAGTGTTGACAGAGCATGTTCGATGATCATAGTATAGCAAGGGCAGTTAAGTAACGTAATCTATTGTTTGTATAGCGGCAGCATGATTTCAGAATACAAATCTAATATACTACATAGATCTTTCTGCAATAAATATGAAATACAAAAATGTAGCCACAGTAATTTATATTGTAATGAAATATTTAAAAGGCAAATTTCTTGGAAGTTTTTTGGCTAAGTGGGCTTCCTCCTACATTTATGTATTTTGTAATATTTGACCTGTAACTCCAGGCTAATGTGCAGCATAGCTTTTAAGGATATGGACTAATCAACTGAAACTTGCCAGGCCTAGTCTGAGGAAAAGCACTGCCTTTGAGCAAAACACTTAATCTGCATTGTTTCAGACTCCAACGGCATTAGTGGCTAAGTTTCTTTGTGTATAATGGGCAGATAAGCAAGTAAATGCAAGCTCATTTTACACAGGGATAATATGTATAAGATTCAGAACACAATAGGTACTTAGGTAAATATAATATAAAAATACACGCACACTAATTGGGGAATATATGTATAAATTAATACCATTTTTGGTAGAATGTTTTTTTCTTATATTAGATTTGTACTAACACTATTATACTAGTGACTCTGCCTGCCAAACTGTACTTATTACAGCAAATACCTTCATTAAATAGCCCCTATGTTCTGTTCCACTTTAAAGAATAACCACTCTTTCAGAACTACATTTTCTCTGCCCTTCTCTGTTGTTGCACCTATTTACAGTTACACTTTTGTAAATGTGACAAGCTCCGATAATGTATTCAGTGTTCAAACTCAGCTTTGAAAGACGGTACTGTTTTTCTTTGTGTTTTCTAGCTCTCAGTGAATGCCCCTAATGGTTGCTAGCTAGTTAATACAAATAGGCAGCAAACACTGGCTACTCACACAAATGAAAGCAAATATTTTTCTCAGTATTTTCTAAATGTACTATTTCAGTATAACATTGATTTTGGGATCTAGAAGGTGAAATTGTGTGTTGGCTCTGTCCCCCACAGTATAAGTCTTAATTACAAATATGCTTTAAAAATGTTCAAGAAATAAAGAACAGAAAAAAGTCAATTAGTCCTTGAAGCAGTGTCTTGTGTCTCACTCAGGTTACTTTAGGCAGTTTTATAAAGCTAGTTTTAACAAGAGCCGCTGGGAAATGATTTTCAATCTACAAACCTATTCTGCACAGAAAGTCTAGTAAGGAGTCCACAAAGGACAACCTCTTTGGGAAAAGTGATGCCAAGTGTTGTACAAAGGACACTCTTTAATTCTTGCTTGGAGACTGTCACCTAAATGAAACTGATTTAGAATCAGGCAGATTCTCTTGTTGACCGCCAAATGGTAGGAATGTGTTTTGAGACATGATACGGCACTGTTAAAATTCCAAATCAGACCAAAAGGTGATAATACTCAGGGCAACATTTTCAGCAATGTTGCCGGCAACAGGTAACCAGGCGAAACACAGGACGACTCTTCAAGGCAACGGAACAGCGGGCAGCAGCCAATCAGGGAAGCACAAATCTATTGCCAGGGAGACCGGCCCCAATAAGATGGATGCCGCAGCTTCAAGTTGGTTACATGTTCGGCAGCTAACATTCTGATTGGAAAACCTCAATAAGTTGGCCACTGAGGTCAACATAGCCCAAACAGAAATGTGTTGCCCATTCTCAATCAGAAGTCGCTATGCAAATTGCCCGGAGACACTGCTCTAAAAGCTGCCCTACATATCATCATACTCCCATGCAGGTCCCAAATCCAAGTTTTCATGACTTCAAAATCATGTTACCCCTTAAGTTTCTCTAAAACACATTTTAATAGTTTGATATGATGGTATGATACATAGTTTTGTGGTTTAAAAAGGTGCAACAGTAAACAATATCACCTATTCTACAACATCACCTTTGTCTATAAATTCAGCTAAACCCACTGTCCTTCAGTCAGCCAATAAATGGGACGTGAAAGTTGACCTGGTAAGCAAACCCTAGTACCCTACGGCTGGACAGTCCACTACCCTGAGGCCAGATGTGGTTACCTGCTGAATGGAAGGGTAGAAAGTCAATATAGTAGAGGAGACCATACTGTGGAAAGCAGAGATAGAAAGTTCAGGTCCAGAAAATACATATACAGACCAAAATTCAGTTTCAACAAGCCAGTTCAGTATAAAGAGTTACATTCACAGAAAACTCAACTGGCTGGTTGAAGCAATACCTTGGTCTGGATGGATGGACGTTCCACCTCTGCAGGGAAGAAGAATGTCGATCAAAGAGCAGTTAATCCCAGCTGATAATGGAATGCACAAAGGCTGGCAGGTCTTCCTGCTTGGAGAAGGGCTGTTGGGTGTGTCTGGCACAGTCAGTGTGGAGTCTGCTGACCGGGATGGGAGTTAGAGGCTGAAACTGAGGAAAAGCAGACCGGAGGGTTGGGAGAGGCTGAGGTGAGAGCCTCCTATGGCTCTGGTACAAAAGGGAGGAGATGAGCCAGAAGGCAGGAGGTGAGGGACTGTGGGCTGGTCACCACTGCCAAGCCACCAGCTGAGGAGTGTGGTAGCTGGGATTGAAAGTCAGGCACCACCTAATGACCTGCTCTTCTGGCTAAGGCTATACAATTGGCATTCTGGGAATGAATGAAAAGCTGACATATCTGAATTTCTCGCAACTAATGTATAATTAGAAGGTTTAACACCCTGTAATGGGAGTCATATTTGCTTAAAATTAAAAACGCCTTGCTTCTATGTAAAACTGTGCAGAATTTCAAAGGATTATACATATACATATACTCAGTGTTGTTTTTCATGCAGATTTTAACTAGTTAATTCTTTATACTTTAAATCATAATAAATAACTGAATAAATATCTTCACAGCACAGGTAATATTACTGTATGCTTGTTAAGGAGGCTATCATTCAAAACGTGTTAAATGGCACTTTTGTGGCATCACAGGCTATTTATTCCTATGAATTCTGAAATAAAATCCATCCAAAAAAGAGCGACACTGCAGAGGACAACCTCAGGGAATTTTCCATTTGAAGTTATAAAATGCTGCGGCTTCCCATGCCTAGTGGTCATATGCATGTCTGCTAGCTTTAGGTGGGTACATAACAAACAGAGTTTGGCTCTTGAGGCTGACTGGCAGACAGGGGCTCCCAAACCCATTACCCATTACGTTTGAGGAAATGAGGAAATTTCTTTGCAATATAATTGGGCAGAACATGATCACTCTGTGGGTGCATTTTCCCCAAATATGAGTGGGGAATGCAGGCGACTGTAGTGCTCACTAGAGGTTGCATTGTACGGATTGTAGAAATTAAGAAAAAATAACTTTAAAATATTGCTCTCTTGAGTCCGTTATACAAACCCATTTAGCAATGATACTGCAGGGACATAGAACTAAAATGCTTTAAGGTCTGCAATTTTACGTTAAAGAAGTAGAAGTTGAGTGAATTTAAGTATTGTTTCTGAATTATTAGTGGTCCTTAATTTTATTAAAAATATTTCAATTCATATTTCATCAACAATACCAAACACAATTCTGGAAATAAAACAACATAGTGTATTCGACCTCAGGTCTGGATTACTACATTTGCCATTTGGAAATGACATAATCTTGTTCACTGCTATTAAATTAATCGCCAACACTTTACTTAATGCATTATAAATACCTTCATAATGCACTGTAATGGTCAGTATATGAATTAATAAAGCTATACAACATCTTCTATTGACAGTCATAAGGCATTATAGTGCTGATTATAATATATCACAAGGTTCAATCAAGTCTATAGTGCAATGGATGACAGCGTCATAAAACATTTATAATGAATATTAAGCATGGTTATAATGTGTTATCCCCGCTACCCTGAAAAGGGCAAGTGGTTTCAGATAATGAATGGATGTATGAATGGATGGATAATGTGTTATACCTTTTTCTAAATACGTATAGCCATGTTATTTATGGGACTGTAATTGATATGTCTTGTTGATGTTACCTTCTTATATACTATAATTGCACAAATGTACACATTCACAGCTTCTACAGGGACAGCATAGTGGTTCTGT
Source organism: Stomatorhinus ivindoensis (assembly GCA_019775895.2). Lineage (NCBI taxonomy): Eukaryota > Metazoa > Chordata > Actinopteri > Osteoglossiformes > Mormyridae > Stomatorhinus > Stomatorhinus ivindoensis. The sequence continues at coordinate 23,695,455 of JABFEB020000002.1, read as the reverse complement.
GTGTACCACTCTTGCTTCACACCTCGGTTAATGGTTGGAACCCTGTGGGTCTGCAGTTTGCACATTCTCACTGTGTTTCCTTCTGCAGGCCAAAGACATGTGGCTCTATGAATTAGCATCTCTTAAGTTGTGCACAGTGTGTGTCCTGGAATATACTGGCAGGGTGTCCGGGATCTAATCTTCCATTGAGCTCTATGGCAGTGGTTCCCAACCTGGTCCTTCAGGACGTCCAGTTTTTGCTCCTCCCCTGCTCCCAGTATGGAACAACAATGCGGTCTGTCTGTCAGGGAGCAGGGAGGGAGCAAAAACGTGGACTGTCTGGGGTCCCTGAGAACTGGGTTGGGAAACATTGATCTATGCAATTTGGCATAAGTTCTGGCCTCTTCCACCGTATCCTGAATGGACAGTTCATACCTTGATGGATGGACACCGTTTTCAGCTTTGGCTTTTAATTTATACCATCAGATATTTAATTATGCCTAAAACGTTAAGTATCCCTTATTTTTCTGACATATGATTCACAACTACTTAGTGACTGCAATTTTCGGGTTGCTTGAATAACAAGGAATTAGAATCATTAAATATACAAGATGGCTAACTTTAACAGATGAAACCCATTAAAACAAATATTGTAGCAAATTTTTTACAACAGTATTTGGTCGAAATACCAAGGTTTCTGTAATAACTTGATTAAAGTATAAATGCCTGTGTGAGAGTGGTCAGAGCTTTTCTTCATTAGCCGCATAATGTCAATTAGCAGTTTCAATGAAAGTCTTCTCCAATTGGCTATTAAAGCAGAACTAGTCGTTGCACACTGGTCCACGTATAGCCTTAAACAAATTCTTAAATGGGTGCTTCTTGATTATGTAAAATGCATGAATGCAACCACAACTTATTATTATTATTATTATTATTATTATTATTATTATTATTATTATTATTATTATTATTATTATTATTATGTCACAGTGAGTTGGGTCTATTCTGTCTGCCTAAAACATGCACTCACCTTGTACCACTGCCAAGGGTAAGAATAGCAACAGAGAAAGAAAGATTTTTAACATAATGCAATGGTGCTTGAGCTTAGCGGTCCACCAGACTGCTGTTTCTTCAAAAAAGAAAAAAAAAAGTTAAAAGAAAAATTGCTACACTCTACACCACAAAGGAATTTTAGCCAGTACTTTTTCAGAAAAGATACACTAGTGATTGCTTGATAGTTAGATATGCTTGTGATTGTTAGATATTCCGTTGTAGTAGAATCTGCTATTTGTAATTTTATGTCCAATTCATAGATATTTATTCTTATTATTTTAAATTTAACATTATCTTATTATGAAATAATTTCATTTCGTTTAATATTGATATACTACTTGCACTCTCGGCTTTTGTATTGACTGTCACAGTAGTGTTCATATATGTTTTAAAAATATAGATTATAGTTAAAGGCCTAAAAACACTTACAGATTTGAACTATAAGATAAATATTACTTAAAACCTACAGCCCCCTTTTAGCCACTTTTTTTTTTTTATATGCGCCCAGCACAGGCAAACAAGAACAAATAAAGTGCTGATGAAAGGTTCCTCTCTGTTTGTTTTGGTTGGTCCTGGAGGATCAAACTGTTTCAGAAGGCCCTGTTGCTGACGGCAACGACATCTGCCTAGTGAGAGCAGGCTGTGCTTCTGTGGAGCTGCCACGCCATTTAACAAGACTGTGGGGATTTGAATCGTTGAGCTCTCCATGTGGAGAACTTTATCACAGTTTCTACTTTCTCCATAGAGGTTGAAATCTTTTTGATTGCACGCATACTATAAAAAAAATACATGTGGACATATTCAGGTGGCCTAGTTTGCTGTATTTGGTTATTAAATTATTTATAAACATAATTTTTTTAGTATTGTAGTTGTTTTGAGCAGGCAGGCAACAGTGGGTCTACGAGCAAATGCCCCAGAGAGGCTACAGTATTGAGGAAGAGCCCAGCTATAGTCAGGAGAAAGGTGAAACTTGTCTGGAGGATTGTGAGAGATGGCCTCACACCGAGCCAGGTTTGTATAAAAATAAGAGAATGTAAATGGCAGCAGACATTGTTCAAAGAAATCAAAAGTTTGGCTAAGAAGCATACCAAAACAAAAGGACAGGCAGGTAAATACATACATTCAGATGACTTTCTTTTGCCAGCCGTTATTGGTGCAGCCATGAAATAAAACAGCTGTATTGCCAATAATACCCTGCGGAACCCTGGGAAGGCACACACCTAAACCTTGATGGCTTCTCTTTCTGCAGTTTCAGGAAAGCATTGCCAATGCAATAGCCTAGGAAGGGAGCTTCCTGCACCCAGATGGTGTTACTTGGCAGGTCAGTGAGATGATTCAGCACCCTCTTCAACTGCCTGACTCTGTACAACATTATCATCCAGAAATGCAGCAGTGTACGGCCTGTGGGGTCTCAGGACCTCACCTATCAGTCTCTAGAAGGTGGCTCGCACAGCACGTCGCCCAAAAGGAAGATCTGCTTACTGCCAGTGTCCGCTGGACGTCCATCAAGCAGCAGAGGTCAGTGGCACCTGCTGTCAGCACTTGGTCATATCCAAGGTGTAGATAAACTGGGTCCCCTAGCCTTTCATCAGCTCATCACGAATCGGGTAGCCATCAAACAGAGACACTTTTAGTTGTGGCAGAAACTAAAGGTGCCATCTGGTTTGGGAATAATCATAATTGGCCTGGACCATAGGATGTAACTCATTTCAGTTACTCCCAGCTGCAGTATTTGTTGGACATTTTCTCGCTTCGCCAACCATCACACCTTGAGGACCTGGATAACATGGTAGGTAACATGTGTTCAGTTAGGGACAGGGAATGGACTAATCTTGCATGTCTTTTACCTCATAGCCTTAGTGGGAAGTGAGTTGCTCCTTCAGAGTGACCTTCTCCAGTGCTGGTGGTACTTTGTTCAGCACCTTCCAAGCATTCTTGTACCACATATATCACTCTCCATATCCTCTCCTCTGTCTCATCCACATATTTGATAACAGACCATAAGGCAGACAGTTGGACCTCTTGTGCTTACTTAGCTATGTGAAGTAGGCCACATAGCCAATAGATAAAAACAAGCTGGAAGGGAATACAACCTGTAGAGTGAAGAGCATTTATGGGATCATGAGGTCCCAGTTATACCCATACTCATGTACACCTTCGAGAGCATAAATTGAATTGAATTGAATTCAATTCATATACTGCGTATTCCGAACATTACATCATCTCATAGCGCTTTACAACATCCCTGCCTAAAGGCCCAATGAGCAAACCAGAGGTGACAGTGGCAAGGAAAAAGTCCCTCAAAGGAAGAAAGCTTAGGAGGCACCAGACTCAAATGGGAAGCCCATTCTCCAGGGGCTGGCAAAGGAAGTCTAATGAGCAAGATGGCAAAGTCCCAATTCACACTGTCTGAATTTTAATATGCAAGTCTCTTGAAATGCTAAACAAAATTTGATGGAAAACTGAAGTTGCTTAATTTGGAGCAACCGGCACAGGTCTGCCATTATCTGGGAGACAAAAAGGATGCCATGGTCTTTGAACAACTTGGCTTTCCAAGCAGAAGAGCTTATTGATTAAACTTTTGGACAAAGCCTTCCCAAAGAGGGTGGCCTTGTAACATGGTCCTTAACCCCAGGATGCACTCATGTTCGCTAACTGACTTTGGTGATGGGGCTACAATGTCAATACTAATTCATTTGAAGTGAACTTCAATGAAGGGCAAAGCTAGTGTTAGCAGCCAGGAGGACATCTTATGGCTGATGGTGCAATGATGACAGAAGTTTTGAAGCTGTGGTTTATATTCTAACTAGTGGAACTTGTCCCAAATTTTCTTCAGGGGGTTTCTTTGTGTGGCTAGGGTTGGTGGGAAACACCTCTCTGCATCGCTGCCCAGAGCAGTCTCACCCAATCAGACCCTGGTAGGTTATTTACCACACCTACCTTCAGCTCCTGTCAGTCCCTGGTACCCTGGTACATATATATATATCATACTAAATAGTTAGACATTACAATCGGACCTTTGCTTCTCTAACTCAATACCTTTAAATTTTAGTAGCCCTACCTTACGCGAAGTACATTAGTTCTGATTGTGATTCGTCTATGGCAAACATCATCTCGTTTTTATTCATTGACGAAAATGTCAATACACTTCATAATAGTCTTAGGCCTCGCAAAATCATTTTTATCTCAGTTTGGTCTGAAAATAGCTGCAAAATTAACACTGTTGTCAGACATCTCTTTGGCCACAGGACTGGGTTGTGATACTGTCACTTGAATCCAATGGATGAGCTCTGCAAAGCTCATCTCAGATCAGTCACATATTGCACATGCTTGGATGGATGCAACAGCAGAGATACCACTCTAACTCCTGGTTTACTCCTGGTTTACTCCTGGTTTACTCTCTCTGTCTGCCCATTGGGCTGAGAGAGGAACCTAGATAAAAGACTCACCAGAGATCCCATTAAAGCACCGAAAGCCCTCCAGCATTGAGAGGTAAACTGATGTGACTGGTCAATATCAGTTTGTAAATGATGGAAAGAATTTCTACTTTCTGATTCTTGGCCCCAAGTCTGTATGACAGAATAAATTTGAAGAGGGCTCACCTAGTTTAAACATTTAGCCTCTCAAATGTAAGTGTTGTCAAAGGATTTGGTGATCTTTAAATCTAATGATATTGCCCTTATAAGACTTACTTAATTGAGATCATGCAAGCAGGAAGAAATCATGAATGCAATACATTTTATTATCCTTAGAGGTTTTAAAGAGTTCTCCTCTGACTTCCATGTCAGATGTGTTGATTTTAATAATGAACTAGCATGATAGGTCTGTGCAAGCCAAGATTCAAACAGAGGAAAACATCTTTAGCTGTTATAAAGTCTATTGCACTTCCAGAATCCTGGTATTTTAACCATCATTGAGTTAGAGCCACGGGAAAAAGTATTAATTCAAATCTTCTGTGAAAACTAGCAAATTCAAGAACACTAAATTTGTCTGAAATTTATATTTTTCAGCCAGTGTGAGTCTATTTCAGCCATGAAGGGATGTAGTTGAAGAGATTATAGATTCGACCACAAAATTGTTTTTTTTATGAAACCTGTGGAGAACCTGTCTTGCATGTTGAATATGTTCTGTCTAAGAAAAAGAGAATATTGCTAAAATGACAAAACTTTTCAACATATCTTAGAGGGCATCATTCAGAGGTTGTGTATAAAAGCAAACAGCATACCCAAATATTCATAGTGACACATTCTTCTCTATAATTCAAACAAAGTTGTAAGCTTCACAGAGACCAACTTTAATAATTTTTCATCGGCTTTAGTGAAGGAATCTGTATTCCAGACGTTCTCGAAGGCTAATGTTCAGAACTCAAGGCCACAGTCTGCTATCAAACACGGACCTTGATAGATATGCTGAAGGCATTTCATGGCACTTGTTACAATCATATTTCAAGATAGTCAAGGGTTAAAATAAAGCATAACATAAGGGAATGGGAAAAGAAAACAACCAATCGGGTCTGCTTGAGGTTTAACAAAGCTGTATTTTTGACAGACAAAAACAGTTGCCAGAAAAAAATAAGCCATACAGCTTCAGGGTGAGCTGGCGACAAAATATTACACAAAACTAGTGCACTGGCCTAAAACCGAACTCGGGCCATCCGTCTTAACTCTCTAAAGATATGGAAAACAAATCCAAAAGAAAAAGAAGAAGCTCAAACTGCTTCTCTGTATAAACTAAAAACAGATGAAATTAATGATATTCACCCCTGCATTTCCTGAGAACCTAGTGAACATGAAGCTTGAGCAAGTGTGTTTCCATGAAAATTGAGTCATACCTACAATACACACAGCCCAACAAAGTTTTAGACACTGATAGTAATCATGGATATAGTATGATCGCCGTCTGAAACCATCATTGCAAGATGCAGTGTGTTTCATCTGTCCATAGCGGGTAGCTGAGGAAGAGCCATAAGTTCATGCAAAGCCAAATGCCTGAGCAAACTCATCAGGAAGGCCAGCTCCATCACAGGACTGACGCTGAACAAACTCATCAGGAAGACCAGCTCCATCACAGGGCTGACCCTGAACAAACTCATCAGGAAGGCCAGCTCCATCACAGGGCTGACCCTGAATAAACACATCAGGATGGCCAGCTCCATCACAG
>JABFEB020000002.1:23648812-23672545 GCA_019775895.2 Stomatorhinus ivindoensis | reverse complement strand
GGTATTCTACCATTTTCACTTGGATAATAGCTTCCATTAATTTCCCAGTAATACTAGTTAAACTGATTGGCCTATAGAGGTAAAAACAAACTCAAAAATCACAGTTTCTGAACTGCATCGGTTTCTCGCATCCTGGGTTGTTGTGAGCTGAATAGGATATGGCACCAGCATAAACCCAAAAATATCAATGAACTGGACTATAAGATGGAGTGAGCCAGGATCCCATAGAGGTGCTGTCTCACCTGCTTAAATGTTACAGAAAAAAGCTCAATGCTATTTTCCATGCTAGGGTAGGCTTCACTAAATATTAAAGATAGACTTGGCAAAATTTGTGAAACTTACATTTTCCATTTAAAACAGTAGTACTAGATAATGATTCTCGTTTGGGAAAAAAAAGGTAAGATAAAAAAAATATGCTCCTGCTATTTTTATCATCCAAAATATCTCCCATTACCTTTGTGGTTCATCATATACATTATTATTTAAGTCATGGTAATAAGGGTAACCCAGGATGGGACTATGGAGCTGAATGTATATTCTTGGGGTTTTTATTAATTTCTATTGTGTTTTGGTGAAGGGTGGTGGGAAGTGATTAAAGAAGTGTGGAAAATTAGTTTTTATGCCAGAAAACTAATTTGGAAATGAAACCATTCCTCATTACCAATGGGCTTTCCTGGACAGATGACTCTTCAAAACCACTGAATATCTGCCTTTGATAAAAGCAACTTAAGTAGGCTGCCTTAAGGCATCATTAATCAAATTCGTACAGTCATGGCTATAGAAATGCTTATCATAGCTGTTTTAATAAGGGATGTTCAGTAACAACTTTCATAAATAGTTGGATTCACAGTTCAAATTATTATTGGTAAGATAATGTGACTTTTGTAGAATTTATTAAATTGAATTTATTTGCAATAACTGGGAATCTGGGAAATACATTATCTATACCTGTATGGATTTTTGAATGTTCATTGTAAGGGCATAGCGTTGCCTTGAGAGAACTTAATGTCATTCCTTGGGGAAAAATATAATTTATACCTACCTACATACAGACATACGTGTGTGTGTGTGTTTAAGACTATAGTTAAAATGGACAAAGTTAGAGGTTTTGAAGTTGAATGCCAAGGATAGCTTCTCCTCAATGCATTGCATTTATAACACTTTCAATGAATGACACATAACAACTTTAGTATACATTTATAGCAAACATTATTGTGACATTTGTTACAAATGTACATTAAAGAATTTATATCTCGTTCATTAAAAGTGTTATGAGTTCAGTGCTTTAAGACATGTAAAGGCATACTTGCTGTTTATTAATGTTCTAAGAAAGCATTATAAATGGATCATGAATGTGCACATACCGTAAAACATCACCCAATAATCTTGCTTTTTCGCCTTGTTAATGTTGACAGGGTAACTGCTGAGGATTGCAGCATTTTTAAGTGTTTTCTCAAAATCTATTAATATCATTTCGCAGTTTACCAATATTGCCCAGGTCAGTGGGGGTTTGTTTGATTTGAAGCTAATCTGCATGCAAAATTCAGGAATTCTAAAAGCCATTTAAATTTCTTGGCTTTATTGGATCTCTTGAAACTATGTATATAATATATAAAAATGCATTAGAAGTAGCACACATATGCAAGTTTCATTTTTTAACTGAAATCTGTTTTCTTGTTCAAGGATATCATTCACAAAGCCATTCATATTCACCAAGGAGCGGGAGAGACATATTACTCAGCTATCTCCATTGCAGAATGCCATTTGCTCAAAGGTGGTGTATGCAGTATTCACACACTGCATCACATTTATTGCTCTGGGTAATTCATTGGCAGTAATATTTCAGTAGTCATTCTCTTTATTTCAGCAAATCCTGACTGACATTTAATGACATTGAAACCAGAGAAGGGTGCAAAGCAGTCAGCTTCGAAAACATCCCTGTTTAGAATGATAATGCCCTGCATGCTACTTGGAAAAGTTGTTTTTTTTTCTTTTCTTTTTTTCTTAAAATACAGGTTAACACAATTCCCTTCTTATTTCTTTCACAAATGACAAGTTTTGTAATCGTAAGTTCTAATGTTTGAGAGTTCTGTTATAATCTGAAAGACTCAGTCATGCTTCCATTTACCAAACCCATTTCACTGAAGTCTGTTTATCTTCCTTTATGTGCTTTCAGTATTTCAAAGGACTGAAAAATAATACATGTAAATTGTGATGGTAATGGCTTTTTCTTAATATTATCTTATCAGAAAAATAATGTTTCAAAAACAAAATATTACACAGAATTCTCTATCCTTAAATATGCACTATATGGCCATAAGTATGTGGACACCCAAACATCACACACATATGTGCTTGTTGAACATTTTATTCCAAAACCATGGGAAATAAGATTGGTCCCTCTTGCTGCTATAATAGTCTCCACTCTTCTGGAAAGGCTTTCCACTACAGTTCGAAATGTTCCTACAGGGATTTCCGGCCATTCAGCATTAGTGAGCATTAGTGAGGTTGAGTGCTGATTGTAGGCAATCAGGCCTGTTGCACTGTAATAATTCATCTAAAAGGTGTTCAGTTGGGTTGAGCTCAGGCTTCTCTGCAGGCTGGTCAAGTTCTTCCACACCAAACTCGACCCAATGGTAACCCTTGTCTTTTTGGACCTCGCTCTGATGGCCAGGGTGGTCGCTCAACCGAATTTCGTCCAGACAGAACCCCTTTTCCAGCATCTGTCTGGACTGCCGTTGGGTCTCCTCCTTTTAATCCCCTTGTCCTTCTTTCTCCCTCCACATGATCAACTACTGGCCAAACTGTTTTACTTTTTCTGCCATTCTTTCAAGATAAAAATAGAATTATCTTGGTAGATACACTGTCCCCGGCTTCTGTGGTATGTGTATGATATAAACACCCCCTCCACAGAATGAAAACTCTTCATGGGTGGGGTGCCCTACCTTTTCAGCTGTAGCCTGAAGAATGGGCGTCCCCCAATCTGCAGCCACACCATTTAATGCACCCAGTTCTCTAAAACGTGATTTGTCCTTTTACCTTGAGATTTCCCTTCATGGGTATGAATGAGCTGAGTTTGAACCATGAGAAACAGCCCCAGACCATCAGCAGCCTCCACCATCAAACTTCACAGTTGGCACTATGCATTCGCACAGGTAACACTTGTGATCTTAGTCTTCTGAGCAGCTGTTTGCCTGTGGTAACCTACAGTATGGCATTCAGTTCCTGATGAACAGGTTTTACACTGACAGCACTTCCAGAGGCAGTCCGGAAGCCAATAGTGACGCGTATGTGCTGCAGGTCTCAGTATTTGGTGGTCCTGTCCTGTGAGCTTGTGTGGCCTCTGCTATTTCGTGGATGAGCTGTTGTTGCTGCTAGACATTTTCCCTTCACAACAACATGCAGTTGAATGTACGATGACTCTTACGTACCAAGAAGTCTACGTGCGATGATGAAAGAGAGATGCAAGCCTCTGTACTTAAAAGCAGATTGCAATGAAATGTATCTATTTTCAACACATTCATCAGTGATACAAATTTCAATGATGGCCCAGAATGACAAATGGTAGCACATAATGACACCTTTCCAGAAGACTTGAACATACATGCTTATCTTTGTCTCAGAATTGCACTGCTGGGTTGACTTTGATCCCAGAATGTAACTGCAAAAGCCATTGAATCTAAGTGGATGGAAGCAGCAAAGGACTCAGGTGAGTGTACCTAAAAGGACAGTATTAAATGCGACCTGATGAGCTGTCATCCTATAATCCATGCGTGCCACTATGCCATAATCTCACCTCTGTTCCCCTCACATCTGTCGGCTGGCTCCTGTCTCCCCGAGACACCTGCTCCACTGACACATTAATGGTATACCCCTGACGAGCCACCTTCTCTCATGTGGAACCGCACGACACTGACCAAATGGGCAGAAAGGACCTCTACGCAAATCCAGGTCAACTTAAAGACCTATGCCATCAAGCATCTGATACTTAACCTAAGTCTTAGTGTGCCCTTTGCATTTTACCTTTCAGAAAGTTTTTTTCCTGTCTAGTTTGCATGACCTCAAAAGATTTAATTCAGAAGACCTAAACTGCCTTACTCTTGCTTAACAAGTAAAATAAAGTGATATACTTCCCACAAAGTCTGTACCTTAGCAGAATGCGTATAATTCATTTATGAATATTTTATATTATAAATAAAAGAGCCGACTTGGTACTGAATTTTCATTTCGACGCAAGCACAAATGATGGCTGTTACCTCTGGTTGAATTTCAGAATTTTATTTTGTATAAAGCAGTTATACATGAGGCATTATTTCTGTTTTGTTTCTACAGATCCAGAGACACTTTTCTCTCTGGAGAGGCAGCATTAAGCATTGTAGTTCATCTACAAAATCTAGATAAAATTATTTAATTGGACTGGGGATTTAAAAAAATACCTGAATTTTTGAAGAAAGATAGAAAGCATACAAAAACAAGCTAAGTTATTCCTAAGAATTAATAGTAACATAGGACTGGGTGGCACAGTGCCGCAGGGATTAGCACAATTGTCTCATACCTCTAGGATCATGGTTCACATCTGTCCACAGCTCCAGATGTGGAGTTTGCAGGTTATCCATTTGTTGTTTGTTTGCTGGGTTTCCTCCAGGTTCTCTGATTTCCAATTTACCAGATTGCCTGCAGGTGTTTGTGTGTGAGTGAATGGTGTGTAACTGAATGGTGTCTGAGTGAATGGTGTGTGACTGAATGGTGTGTGACTGAATGGTGTGTGAGTGAATGGTGTGTGACTGAATGGTGTGTGACTGAATGGTGAGTGGGTGAATGGTGTGTGACTGAATGGTGTGTGAGTGAATGGTGTGTGACTGAATGGTGTGTGAGTGAATGGTGTGTGACTGAATGGTGTGTGAGTCTGCCTTGCGATGGATTGGCACCCCATCCTGGATTGTTCCCTACCTTGCGCCCTTAGGCTCCTGGCCCCCAGAGACCATGATTAGGACAAGTGGCTACAGAAAATGGATGTATAAGAAGGCCTGGTTAATGGTGATTATAGCATGAGGTGTATTTTGTGGTCAGAGTCAGTTAATTTTGAATAATTTGCTATAGTTAACTGTCATTTGTCAAAAAAATGCATGCATTTTTATTTTTTGAGCCTGAGGAGCAATCGGGGTGCTCTTATCTAGGGGGAGTAAAAGAGAATTTTTTGGACCAGTGTCCTAAAGTCATCTATTAACTCTGATGTGTTGTTCTGTGTATATTTGCGTACTACTTCACTTAATAGCATGCTCAGAGGTATACTTTCTTAAGTTTACCATGTAAAAATTGCAGACATCCAGTCATCCATTTTCTGTAACAACTTGTCGCATGCAGGGTCAGTGGCGACCCAGAGCCTAAGAGGCAGGGAACAACCCCAGATGAGGCGCCAACCCAAATCATAGGCATGATCGGAAAAATTACATTAACTTACTTACAGTAAGTACTGATTTAATGTCATTTTTATTTATCTGTCTTTAAAGTGTGCTATAATGCAATTTGCATATTTTAAATACCATGTAATGGTCATAAAAATAAATATAGAAATCATTTAAAATCAACTGAAATATTTAAAATATTTTTCAGCTGGTATCAAATAATCATTTGCTTTGTAGGGATAGGGTTAAATATATATCAAATTGTAGTGTGTGGAATAAGCTAAAAGTGTAACAAAAAGACATAAAAAAGCAACATTTCATGTGAAAAAATGTTTTTGGCCTAGTTTTTTTGTTTTGTTTTTAGAAGTATAATTTTGAATTCAATAATTGTTTCCAATTGTCCAATGGTCTCTGACCTCCTTGAATGCAATAAATTGACTTCTATTGCTAAATCTGTTTCAATTTTCAATAATAACTATACTTATACTACCTAACTGTGAACTTAAATTTGGATTTCATTGTTATCTTTTTTATTAAGCTAAACAATAGATAATACCATGATTTTTGCCGGATTCTACAAAACTCCATGTAGAAATATGACTTCTTGTCTGACTATAAATGAAATGTAATTCATACAATAATTAGCTATTTGAGGTAAAGCCTTCTTTAATGGACCCTTAAACTATGAAATATTCTGCTGGCCTTTGTATGAGATGCCTATTCAGTCTTGGTATTTAAATGCAGTGTAATGACTGCCTATTGTAGCACAGGTTGGCGCAGTGAGGAGGACCAGCTTGAGCCCAGACAGCAGCTGTGGCACTGCCATTCGCTGTACGCTCATCTGTGTCTTGGCAGCGGACTGACTGAAACCCATATCGGTAATTTTGTTCAAACATGAAAAAAAGTCTTACTAAATTGATTTTTATTAGCGCACCCAGCCTGCTGTCTTTTGTAGTTCCAAATTAGCTCATTTTGGTTTTTTGTTCTGTACCTTTCGCCTTCTTTTCTATTTCCCATGACCATCTGGCACTTATACATGGACTTTTTGATTTGCGTAATTTTACCTGCAGTGGTGCTTCTTTGCTGTTTTGTATAATTTTCTATCTGCATTATTTAATTAAGTGCCATTTGTAGGCACAGTTTAATATGCATTCCGACTTTTGGTGCACTGGTCTCACAACAGTGGCATAGATCTGGTTCTAGTTTAAACAATTCACTGAATGGCAGAGAAAGTGCACAATATTAGAAAGACACGTCGTAAGTACAATGAAACAAAATGAGATCATTTAGAGGGAGCAATGGTGCATTACAGAGGGACATTAAATGAAAATCAGAGAACCAATAAGCCTTGTAATAATACAGTCTGACAAGCTATAATGAAAGCAGGCTTGCCTTCATGTAGTTTACTTTATGTTGCATAAAGACTTCTTGTCTTGCAGAAAGGCCCCTTAAACACGATTGGAAATTGGAAATGTTTAGCAAATGTTCCAGATCACTAAATATGGTTTTACTAGGCATTATAATACTATAGCTACCTTTTTAACATTACAGTATACACATGATACTGAAACACCCAAATGACCAAATATTAAGATACATATTCAAGTTTTCAATGAGTGTAATAATAATTTTATATACTTACAAACACCACTTTATTATTTTAATATTGATATACACCATTTTCAGAATCCAAAATGTTCAAATAGCATCTCAATATTTAACTAAATTCAGAATCCAAAATAAAAATGAAGCAATGAGAATAGATGTCTCCTGCAAACTTAAGTAACTGCTGTCCATTCCTGCTAAAATTTCAGAACTATCGACGCAATACAATGTTACATTTCCTGTATTTACTGGTATATTAAATATATTCTCTCAAAATACTCCTTATAAAAATAAACAATGCTCTCTGGTTGTACTCATATCCTTACAAAAAGATTCACAAGGTTCTGGTAGTGGGACTGTCAGTCAGAACCATCAGGGTTTGCGGGTGTGCTAATCGAGTCTACATGTTGAAATTAAGAAACAGCCAAGGTTATTCAGTGTGGATGATTAGATCTGTAAATTAATTAAGACAATAAATAGTCGTCTTTTTTGGGTGCTTGCCTTTTCGGCTAAAATTGAAAATGGCTGGTTCCACAGCACTCTGTGAGCTTGGACTGCTTTGGGGACTGTGCTGACAGATCGGCTCCAAGGAGACTGAGCTCAGACCAACATGTGCCGTACCTGCTCACTTCACCCTAACCCCCACTGAATCAGAAGTGACCCATAGGCAGGCTCTCACAGGCCCTCTGCCCTTTAAACCTGTCCTTCCCTCTCCCCTTCTCTCTCTGCTCCTCTGCCACCAGTCCTAGGTTTGCACAGAATGCTCAAATGGAAGAAACATTGTCTAGTGTTCATGTAAAAATCCATGACTGGTCTCATTTGAATGACTTCATTGTTAATACATATAGGAAAAATTGTGATGTCTTGCCTTGGTGGAAGGCTCTGCCCCCTTGGTGCAGCAGGAGACTTAAAGGCATCACCAGTAAATTCCAAATTGAATGAGAGTTTGTGGACCTGACTATCCATTCACTTAGTAGTATGAAAGCAGTCCCTGGGTTAAGAACATATGACCACGGACAACTCGTACTTATGAATAGATTGCCATAAAGTATATTATATTAAATATCTGTGCTAACATAATATTTCATAAAAATGAAAGCACGTGCTACTTTTTGATGCTAGAAAAAAAATTGCTTTGTCTCAGCAGTTCATCAGCTCAAGGTACAGTACAGTACTTTATGTAGTTACTTTTATTACTGCCATTTTATGTACATGTTTGTCTTTTCTGACTTAGAAAATCAATTCAAAGACAGACTTAAGTAAGGTATCTGGTTTATTTATATAGTGTCATTTATTGTCTGTGTACTAGAGAGTCTGAAGACGCCGAAAACAAATTCCTTGTGTGGCCCAGCACACTTGGCGAATAAAGCTGGTTCTGATTCTGAGTCTGGTTCGTAACCTGGGGACTGGATGCAAGGCAATCACAACCCCGCGAGCAAAAAAGAAGCCCTGAGAGAAATGACACTCATTACATCTGGTTAATGACCAGTTAATTGGCGCATTCATAGGAGGAGTCTATCATTTGGTTCAGTATTTAAGAAAGGGTCCACAAGGCAGGCGGGGGGACACTCTCTGTAGCCAGCCAAAACACGTGCTAGGTGTGATTAGCATGTGGCCTAGCTTCAGTGAGGAGACCCTCCAGATTAGCTTCTGTAGTCAGATCTGTCTCAACTACTGTTTGTATGATATGCTGGGGTATGAACCACTTTGTGTTTTATTTAATGCGTGCGAGGTTGTTATGCAAGTAAGTGACCGCTTAGGTTGATTGTTGTATATTTATAGGGGTTGTGGTTGGTGTATGCTGTTTTTAACCTATGTTAACGATGTTTTGATTACTTCTTGCTTGTTTGAACTCGCTAACCCAGGTAGCAAGCAGATATGGCCGAATACTGTTTGGCACCCCCCAGCCGGACTGCTCTTGGACCAGGCTGATATTCTAAGGCAGGGGTATTCTGCAGTCAGAAAGCAAATAAACTGCTGTTATTAAGACGCCATATTTATACTATTTATATTTAATCAAAGAATGTGCTGAGAAAATGATAATTGGGGTGAGATAATTCTAAATAAAATTTATTAAATAAATCTGTAATGCATTATAAACACTTTCATATTGTATGATACACCGTTATAATGTATTATGAAGGTATCTATAATGCAGTTATATGACTTCTTTAAGTAGTGTTACCCAAATACTTTCCTTACACTATTCTCCCACTGTCTAATGTCATATTATTGTCATTATAATGGACAGTATAGTGCATTATGAAGATATTTATCGTGCACTGTAGCTGAGATCATTTGTAACACATAATGAGCATGGCAATAATGTGTTATGCCTCTTTATAAATATGTATAGCCTTAATGAGTACTTTATATGAATGCATTACAATCCATTATAAAGGTATCTATAAGGCAGTTATTATAACAAATTATTATATAAGTTGAAATATTTAAAGGAAATATTCTTACTTGGTTTATTTAAAAACATTGCTGGCATAGATAAGACAAAAATATTGTTATTTGCAATATTGGTCTTAAACCATTGAAGGCTGATACCTTAAAATCAATACCTTTCTAGTTATGAAATGCACCTTGAATGGCTGTCAGGATCCTGTTCTTAAAGCGAATTTGCCAAATATCTTTTAGATTTACACGATTGGGGTTCTCTAAATTTCATTACACAAAGGTGACAAATTGTGTCGTCTTTTGTTTTCGCATGTACTTAATGTTTTTGCATTGTGTTCATGTCTTTGCATTGTGTTATTGTCCATGTGCTTTGGGTTTAAAGGGCCACCATAGTAAGGTCCATTGCCCCCAGTTACATTTTCTGAGCAGAGGGGTCGATAGCATGGTCAAGATGAAATAGTGTTTCAGCTGTTAATTACATACGAAGGTATGTGATTTAATAATAAATCATCCGACATCTCTACTTAGTACAATGCCCTTGTCTTTTCTTATTGTCTTCTCTTTATGTAGTCTTTTTGAAAGCATTGAAATTAAGCTTGTACTTGCAATCAAGTAGTATTTTTGATGGAAATGAATTATATGTGTATGAAAAACTTCAGTTAGGGGTTTGGCAGTGGCAAACTACCAATAGTTTAGTTTAACCTTCTGTGTTTTCTCTTCCAGCTTGGTTTATTAGTTCATTAGTTATTGCTTTATTGGTAGTTAAGCACTTCTTTTCATATGCAGTTTAGATTATGGATTATTACTATTGTTGATTTCCTTGCTATTTGTTAATTTTGTTTATTACCTACTTGAGGTAATGTGATCTTAGTCACACCTGTGTCATGATATTTTGTTGGTACTTAACCTACTCTGAGTTAGTCTCAGTGTTGTTAATCTTGGAAATATTAATAGCTAATAACTAATAGTTGGAAGAAAAAAAAACTTTTGAGATCATTTTGAAACAAAATATAACATCATAGAACATGTGATTAATCATGATTAAGAAAATCATTAATTCGACCGTCCGTATAATGAGATATGTTGATAGACAAAAAGCCAGTCACCATCAATCTAACCAAGGCCTATGATAGGACCACCACAAATGTAGAGAGCAACAGGTTAGCAGGCTGCTGGTGGTCTCTGTCAGCAAGGCTGGAGGTTTACCATCCTAGTGTTGCCATTATTCCTAATTAGGACTAATACACAGCATCCTACCTTACAGATTAATCACAAAACTTGTTATGGTGCAGGTGAATGGTTGCACTATACTACACAATGATAACTGCTTTTTGGCTACTGAGTTGGATCTATCACACATACAGTACCACAGTTGAATCAATCTCTGAACTAACCAGTCCGTCATGCTGGTTATTACCTTGTAACCTCTCAGTTGAGTTATCTAGATATGTTGAAGCAGTCACTTAGCTAGTTAATCAAACATATTGACTTTTAGCCTTTGAGTTGAATTAGAAAGATATACTGGTGTTAAACATTGTCTGAACAGAGGTAATAGAACATGCTACGTTACTGTGCAGAGATATATCAACCAGATATACTGATATCCGGCAGTCCCTGTGCTGTGATTGAATGTGCTGAGAAACCTCATCACTTCTGCATTGAATCATCCAGGTATAATGCTTCTAGGTAGTCCCTGAGCTAGACAGACATATCATGTACTAGCCTGTAGCCATCCTGCAGTACATGGACCAAGATTAAGCTGACTTTACATTGTGTCCTGGGATATCGCTCTCTCGGCCAAAAGTGAAATCTATGCGGCCTGCATGAAAGGGGTTTGTCTCTCCTAAGAGAAACGTAGCAGTAAGCAGGGCAATTCTAAACTAACAAACCTAAAACATTTCACGAGAATCACTAACCAATTCCAGTTCCAGATTGGTTTGGGAATCTCTGACGGTCACCTTTGCATTTCCATTCACTTCCCAAACCTCCAGTCATGATGCAGGAATTCTGCAGTTTAGTGGGGTAACCAATGACTCACTGTTCTTATATTTCATAGTTATTGAATAGTGGAAGGCTTACTTTTTAGGTCCCTTTATCTGTAAAGCAAAATAACCTTGTGTCTGCTGTCCTGCGCTGGCTTACAATGTGGACAATAACAATGGATTTAGAGTGGATGAGATATTTTTATTGTGACAATTTTTAGAAACAAAGTGTGCTAATGCATAGTTATTTCATTAATATTCTAGTAAAAAATATTTTCAGATGTGATATAAATGTATTTCTTTGATTAAAGTTCACTAATATTGCCATGGGCAGATAAAATGCACATCTTTAAAATGATTCAAAAACAGAACGGAAAAAGATAACAGATGAAAATCAGATTAAACAGAAATTAAATACATAAACAATGTATAAAATATATAAGAATATTTCAGAATATTTAATTCCTTCTATCCAACAAAGCTACACCATTTGCTCCTGTCATGTAGCACTGCCTATATTATGACCATTAAACAATAATGTTGAAAATGGAGTGCAATCATGCAAAACACAGCAATAAATAACATACGGCTCCGCAACATACTGTCTATATTTGATATTGTAATATATTGTAGGGTCTTATTAAGTAGAGGGTGCATACAATGAAACAGACATTGTAATTTGTCATACAAAGAAAATGGAAACTTTTTCTTTGTGGCACAGACATAAATTTAAATCTCATGAACTTCAAATGTGATTAAATTTCCCAGTACTACAAATTATGGTTCTTGCCAGCTATAATACCCAGAAATACCCTTAAAACAAATCTCTCAGTAAATTTTGCTAAACAACGTTTTGGCTACATTACAGCAAAAGTACATTGGTACAGTTGTGTTTTCTGGGTTATTGTGAAAATAAATGTTATATATTTTACTTACTAAACCACTGTGGCTTATATCTCAGTGTCCAAAGATTTAAAAGTATTTTCTGTTCAAAAAGTTCAGCAGTAGAATGATGCTGTAGCCAGAAAGGGGGAATTATGAACACTACTGGACATTACACACAACTGGATTTGCTTTTGTGCACAAAGGGCATAGCTGCAGTCACAAAAGGCCTGACCTAATAACTGCAGAAGATTACTCTACACTGCAACCGCTTTAGGGCATGAGCTGTCTGAGAATCCAATTTGTTTGCATCTCTTGTGGCGATTCAAAGTGTCTGTACAGAAGTAGAAGCAAACTTTCCCTAGAATCCCAGAATGTTCTCTCACATTTTTGCGTCAAACTTTTTTTTTTATAGTTATAAACAAAACATTGTTTAACCTTTACATGACACTTTTTGCAGCATTACCGCATGTAAATGAAATGGAAGCGGACACTTAAAATAGAATAAATTGCTTTTAATATTTTTGATTAGTGTATTTTATAACAGCAGATTATATGTCGGACTGGAGAGAGGAATTACATTCATACTCTGCCCGTATTCACAAGGGGGTCCAATATGTTGCACATTCTTTGCATAGCTATAATTCATTGCAGAATTACCATTTTAAAGCCTGAGTTCATGCAAATGGCCCACAGAAGCAGCAGCCCAATTGCCTGACATCCTATAAAAACAGTCATTGTATATGATTAGCCCTTCTTGAAAATAAAATAGCTAAAATCTAAGGCACCATCTTGGGCCTTTTTAACAAAAGAATGGATATTTCATGGTATGATTTGCCTTCCACCTCAGCACAATGAAATGGACTTCAAAGGTTGCATTTTAAAAGATTCACAGCAAGGCGCCATTCCGACTGCTGATGTTTACATATTAAAAACGTGTCAGTATGCATCTTAAGCCTTAGACTTCATACTTCATTTTAAGATGTGAACTTCCAAAGAGAATCAATTGAGTATTCTGTTTATGTAAAATTAGATGCAAGTTCACTTAAAATATTGACTATACAAAAATGTGTCTGTTTTTTTTAATGCTACAGTTAAAACTGATGAAATGTAACATAATAGGTGGCAATATAAGCCTGGACTTTGGGATGTATTGAACAGGAATTTTCATTGATCTGAGAAGAGCCTTACAGGGGCATTTATCCATCGGTTATGCATCAATTACAGCATAATTGTGAGATTATGGTAAAACACAGTGATAAAAAGATCACAAAATTCCAGTGGTTTTAATAACTACAAAAATAATCTCCTCTGTGCTGCTTCAAGTATAGAATTAACAATTAAACCCGAAACTACTTGTTCCTGTTCTGATACAACATGGGTGCTGGCTGTGTGCAGTTTTGAAAAATATCTCAATCTTATTTAACTCAATATTTATCTTTGATAAAGGACATGAAAAGCAATGCCAGGGAGCCAAATATCTGCTATTTACTGTTTATTGGCCTAATTACAAGGATAGTTGGATTATGAACAAATATTTTAACTTTTCTGAAGTTTAATAGTGTTTTCTGATGGCTGAATTTGAAGAAAATTGTGATTTGCTGCACTACCGGACTTGTGCATATGATAACAGTAGTGAAACATTCATGTACAATATTTATTAGTATGAACTGAATAATTCATTATCACCATCACTGTCCAGTAGAGTATTATGATGTCAATCACTCAAGATCAAGGAGATCAATGTTTTAGGCTCCTGCAGAATTCCAGGGTCTATCGAAGTGCCCAGTTTGTGAATTCTGACCACAGACTTTTTGTTGCTATTTTGAAAATTCAGAATAGGTCCAGTATTCTACAACCTACTAGGATAATGAAGCTGGACCTGACCAAACTCCAAGATCAAACTGTTTCTAATGAGTTTGCATGCAGTTCATGTGAGGCACTTGCAGAGTTTGGTGTGACTGATTGTAATGTAATATGAGAAACCTTCCGTGAAAAGACCCTGAAGGTTGCTGAGGGTTGTGTTTGTGTTGCTGGTAGCCCAGAAGGAGGTGTTTCATCTTGCTGGGCAACCTGGATATTATTGAGAGGAGTTGCAGTGCACCACTTGACGGTATCTCCAGTCTGTACCAAGAACTGAGAAAGATGGCTGCAAGGGCTCTGAGTGCAGGCAAGGGGGCATTTTCTTATAGGAATCTATGAGAAAGTGACATATATGAATCTGTTCCTTGGAGATTTGCAGTCAGGGCGGATGATGGGACGGTCCTTATGGATGACACTGCAGTTCTGACCCACCGGGGCTGACTGCTTTGAGCAGCTATTTAAAGCTGATCCTCCAGCAAGGATGTTAATCATCTCTGGGTCTATGGTTCTCGAAGGCTGAACCTCTGGTCAGTTGTGCACCACCCACATCTCACCCAGTCTCACTGAGATTGCATGGGTGGTGAATCAGCTGGGGGCAGGGAAGGCCGCAGGGATCTGTGGTATCCAGGGTGAACTTCTCCAGGCTGGTGGTAAGGCTGTCCTCCTGGCTTTGCAGGCTATCTTTGCTTCCATTTGGGAGTCAGGCGTCATCCCAACTGACTGGAAAATGGGACTTGTAGTCCCTATCTGGAAAGGGAACGGTGATTGCCTGGAGTCCATTGGTGAGGAAAGATTTAATGATCTTGACTTTGTGATCTTAGCGGAGTCAATGGAGGCTCAGATTGGGGATCTTGATGGATGGCCATTTCTGGAGGGTGGGACTGGACCATGTTGGGGGATTGCCGGGGGGATCCCAAGGAGTTTCGCTGTGTGGTGGGTGTGGCGATGCACTGCATCAGCGCATGCTCCACAACCTGACCTGACCTGACAACAGAAACCAGGGCCCAAGAACATACAGTGTCTAACAAGGTGAGGCTGGCCTCAACATTGTCCTTGTCTTTTGAGGTTATGACCTGTCAAAAAGTAAAGGCCATAACAGATAGTAATGACGGTGTGGAAGAAGAAAAGCAGGGAAGAGAGAAGATGAGAAAACAGGAAAGAGTGCACCAAAGGAAAAAACTCTCGGCATATTGTTTATAGATACCCTGGAGAATCAGCACAGGGCACTATTTACAATATTATATACAAAAGACTGTATGCAAAATGTACAACTGTGATCAGTTTCCCATAACAAACAAAGTCAAAACCATTAGAAACCTAGTGATCAGAATCATAGAATGGCCAATCAGACAAAATTGCACAACTATTAATTTATCAGCTAGGAAGCTTCAAGACTTGCTGCAATCCTCTTCCTGCAGGACTTCTACAGGAGGAAGGGTTGTAAGCTTTGTGGCGGATGAGAGGAATGAGATAGAAATCACAAGTGAGCTAGAAAACCTCGAATGAAGATTACAAACCCAATGACCTGAAAAATGGATCAACAAAGGCACCCCAGGAATACCCCACCAGCCCAAGGAAGACACATGGTGTTATAGATGTGTCTGCTCCGCCCCGGGACATCAGGAGGTTATTCCCAACGAGGTTGGTGATGTCTTCTGGAAAAAATGCCGGCAGACGTTTTGAACCTCGGCTTCCATGCCAGTCCACTTGAACAAATCTCTGATCTACTACAGGGTGTTCCGAGCACCTAGTTCTGTTTCCCAAGGGTGTGTGTGTGCCAGATGTGACGTGCTGTCACTTTCTGCCCTGGGCACCACCAACAGCTCGGTAGAGACAAAGGTCACTCTGTCTTTTCACTTTCACAAGTAGGTACACTTCATTTCCACAGTTGTGTGAATTACAATGCTCATAATTTCACCTCTCATTACATTAATTATGTTACATATATGTAAAGTACAATCCCGTTGTAACAAACTTTAAGGGACCTGGTAAAACAGTCCATTATATCCAAAGGCCATTATATCCAGAGTTGCTGTATGCTCAGAACACAACTACAGGAAACCATTTACTCATGCCACAACCAGCAGACACACTTGTGGTATAGATTACTATATTGTACATGTAGCAACACAATTTTATGTGACTGTTGGAAGTATATATGAAAAAAAATGTAAAAAGGAAGTATATATGGCCTATATGTGGTTATACATATACGACACAGTAATAACCTTGACCTCATTGTTTACTGCATCTCTGCAGCTGCGAGCGTCGTCTGCTGATGCACAGTGTGCCTGGTGATGGATGGCTGTACACACCAATCAGTGTTGCCTGCTGTAACACCATGCTTATTTATAGAGCGTGAATGTTAATAATCCTGACTACGTATCTGCGCTGGATATCACCGGCACACCACGCGCCTTATAGGCGGAGCCTGCATGTCCGTTATAGCCGAACAAAACTACAGCCAAAACCGGCCCTGGGGAGCAAATTATTTGTCCATTATAAGCAAAATTCTGTTATATGCGAGTCCAGCATTTCTGATGCTTTTCTGCATGTTCATAAAGGCGCACGGCCGGAACCAGCGGACCTCATCCATTATAGACGATATTCCGTTATAAGTGAGTCCACTATAACGGGATTATGCTGTACTACATAGCACTGTCAATTTGCTCAGTCTCATAATTTTACTCATCAAAACATTTATTCTGAACAATTCAGCAAAATTACCTTTTAAAGAATACTGTTCTCCTTCCATGACTGTATAATATTAACTATCAAGTCAGAAGAAATAACCGATATGTAAACAATATTGAATTTCATTGCAATCTGCCACTCAAAAGGCTACTCTGACAGATCTAAACATGGTCATAGACACTGATTATTGTTATTCTGCACTCTTCCACATCCACAGTAATATGGATTAGCCTATACAAAAAGAGCCGCAACATGTACAGCTATATGCGGGTAAAAATACATAATAAAATATAGAAAAGAAAAAGAAAAAAAATAGAACAAACAAAATAGAACATGCAGTTAATATTTACAAATCAATACAATTAACATAAACTATACAACTATTTCTTTAAATTCAAATTGGCCATTTCAGTGCCAATGGTCCTTCTTTGATGTGGTTGAATACTAAACAATGCAAACTGCTATCTAATGACCTGTGAAGCGTGAAGAGGAATGGGAAAAGCTACGTCCAATTAATTAAAATAAAATAAAAGTTAAAAAGCCTTTATCTCTACTAGTAGAATGAAACTACTTAAATAAGAGACATGAGTAGAAAATAATTAAATTCTCTATGACTCTGTGAATTCCCTTTGTTTTAATCACATCACAATACTGTTTCCAGCTAACCTGGGCACAAGCCAATATGCTGCAGTGTTGCTATGCAATCAGGCTTATAATCACTTGTGAAAGATGATTCTGATGAGCTCATTGAATTTAAATCTGCTGCTGCCATGAAATGTTGCCTTCACAATAAGTCAGTTTGTGAAATTTCTTCCACAGTCAACTGTAAGCGGTACTATTACAAACTGGAAGTGCGTAGGAACAACAGAAACTCAGCCACCAAGTGGCAGGCCATATAAAGTAACAGAGCGGGGTCACCGAGTGCCGAGGTGCATGGTGCGTGGAATGGCTTTCATGGCCGAGCAGCTGCATGCAAGCCTCACATCACAAAGCATAATGCCAAGTGTCGAATTGAATGCTGTAAAGCACGTCGACACTGTACAGTACTCTAGTGCAGTGGAAATGTGTTCTGCGGAGTGACGAATGATGCTTCTCTGCCTGGCAATCTGATGGACGAGTCTGGATTTGGAGGATGCTAGGATAAATGACCAGCCTGACTGCATTGTGCCAACTGTAAAGTTTGGTGGAGGAGGGATAACAGTATCGTTTTTTTTTTTTTTACAAAGGTTGATCTAGACCCTTTAGTTGTAGTGAATAAAACTCTTAATGCTTCAGCATTCCCAGACATTTTTGACAATTCTTTGCTTCCACCTTTATGGGAACAGCTTGGGGAAGGCCCTTTTCTGTTCCAGCATGACTGTGCCCTAGTTCACAAAACAAGGTCCTTAAAGACACATGTGGTTGGGTGACTTTGGTGCGGAAGAACTTGTAACAGCGCATCATGTAAGTACTGCATTATGTAATATCTCAACAAAATGTAACAAAATTTCACTTTGTTATGCAATTGCACCCACGTTTTGTGAAAATCTCCCATATTTTGTAATAGACAGCATGGATGCAATATGTAATTAATTTCTCAGATTTTTAAAATGTAATAGATTATTACATATTGTTCTGATTATTAGAAAATTCAGGGGTTGTACTTTATAATGTTGAAAATGTAATACTGCTTATTATGTAAATAACAACTAAAATGGATGTCTTCATTAATACTTTAACAAGTTATTGCATAATGGAGTGTTACTGCACAATTCATTGCTACAACCCCACTGAACACTTTTGGGGTGAACTAGAATGGCAATTGTGAGCCAGGCCTTCACCTCCAATGCCAGTGCCTGACCTCACAAACGCTCTTCTTGATCAGTAAGCAAAAATTCCCCAGACACACTCGAAAGTCTTTTGGAAAGCCTTCCCAGCAGAGTGGCAGCTGTTATTGAGGCAAAGGGGGGACCAACTCCATATTGACGGTCATAGATTTAGAATGGGATGTGGGGTGCGAAGCCAGGTGTCCCAAAACTAAATAGCCCTGTTGCGATTCATGCTAGAGTGATTTGTTTCCACTACTTATCCTCGAAGTTATCCCGCTTAGCAAGGAATCCAACTTTGGGTGTCATCTAGCTTTTAAAACACAAAATGGACATATGAAAATGGATTTTTTTTAAATCCACGATAGAGGTCCCTGCGACTACCGTACCAACCAACAGTAACCAAACAGCCTCACAGGTCAACACAGAAAGCCAGAAAAAATGACGTTGGGAAAGGATTCGCTGGTGGTTGTTCATTTGCTTAATGTCTGTATACGTCCTTGGGTCTGTTTAAATCAAGGTCAGAGAGTCACTATCAAGCTCAGAGAGTCACTATCAAACTTTGCGTGGCCTGCATAATTTATTGTTACTTCACCTCCCCCTCTTCATGTCAACTGCTGCCGGCTCTGCCGATACAGTCTATTATTATTATATTTTTTGCCATTTTGTAACTACAGTTGTAGTCAGTGGGGACTGTGGAGTGTCTTAGCACAAAACATTGGAGAAAAAAGTGCAATGGAATCAATCAATGACCACCAAAGAAAATGGATATATGAGGACAGTGAGGCCTAATAAGGTAAAGGAGAGTATAAACTACATTACGATGAGCCAGGCGGCTACTGGATATCGAGTCTCTCTGTTAGTACACCTGCCCTCACCCTGCTTTCCTACTAGAATCGGACATTATACACTGTATGTTGCAGCTTGCAACGGTGGTAAGAAAGAATGCAAGAAGCAGCTCAAGAGTGACACCTATATAAAAATGTACTATACAGAGATTTTAGCATTTCAACTCATATTTTTATGAGAACTAGTAAATTGTGCATTAATCATTAGGTGGCTGGCTGGAAACAATATGTCAAGCAAGCTAGATTGCATAACCAATCCTGCCAACACGTGAAAGTCCGTTTAGCCATTTCAGCATTTCACCTGCTAACTGTAATATAATTTTGTTAGAATCACCATGCCCAAAACAAGGGCAAAGAGCGAAAAAGCGAGAAAAAAAAGTTTTGAAATAATATAAGAACTTAAGTAAATTGGGGTTATTAAAGGACAGAGAAACAAAGCCATTATTTTGACCATCTGTTACTAACACTGACAGCGCTTACTGTGATGGGGCTAAGCTACTGTACAAAGCAAGCACGCAGTAATGGCTGAGCCATGGAGAGGGTATGTTTATTAGATAACAGTCCAGCTGATGTCTGGAGAAGGGAGAATCTCGCAAACTGTGAGCCTGGGAGGCAGCCGCCGGCACCTTCACTCAGTGCCAGGTTTGTCCAAAAACGAGAGTTGGGTGAATAGCGGCAGGTGTCGCTAAAAGAAAATGAAAAAGGTGTGGCGAGATACAGACCAAAACCGCATGAAGAAAAATGAGCGACTAAAAGGTTGCTCCACTTATATCAATCAGATTGTGAATGAGGCAGTAAGTTTGCCATTTTGAACAATGAAGAGGTTATTTTAAACGGGGTGGTGGCAGCTAACAGAATAATTTGTTTCTTGTGGTGAGTTGTTGTGGGTGTGGCTCCTCCGTGGTATTCTAGCTTGCCATAGCACTGGTCCTAAAATTTGACAGGCCGCTGCCGCCCAAGCAATCCTCCACATTCCCATACCGCAGCATGCGTGTGTGTTTCCCAAAGGCGCTATTGTGACAGTACCATTTGCATTCTAGAGAACTAGCTTTGTAGAGACATTTCTCAAACTCTTTAGCCAACTGTTAGTATTTTGAGCACCTTTTTTTCCTGGCAATATGATCAGTGTGTATTTTTAAATCTCATTCCTAAAACATGTAATACAGAACAGGACTGATGTAATTTATCATTGAAAGAATGAATTAAATAAAAAATTAAATTTGAGGTAGGTCAATGTGTTTCATTCTTTACAAATTGTTTTCTGAAATGTATATGTATTTACCTGAATTCATTGATCTATTCATGCATCCATCCATCTTCTAGTCCTTTATTCTCATCAGGGTCCTGTCCATCACAGAGAATATGCATGCATATCCTCACACATACAATCATGCTCTTGTGGGTCATATAGAGACAACAATTGGCCTTGCTTCTCTTTGGAGTGCAGGAGGAAACTGGAGTTCCGGGAGGAAACTCAACTCAACTCAATATGAAAAGTCC
This sequence comes from Stomatorhinus ivindoensis, assembly GCA_019775895.2. Lineage (NCBI taxonomy): Eukaryota > Metazoa > Chordata > Actinopteri > Osteoglossiformes > Mormyridae > Stomatorhinus > Stomatorhinus ivindoensis. Next base: position 23,651,555 of record JABFEB020000002.1, on the reverse strand, counting down.
ACACACACAGAAAAAGGCATGATTCCTTTATACATTTTTTGATACACTGTAAGTTTATAAGTTGAGATCCTTAGATACCCCCATTGTGTATAATCCCTAATTGAAATGTTTTCAAAGATGCTTAGATGAATGTAAGGATTGCCATTTACTGACCATACAACAGCGATATACAGGTACTTTAATTATTTATTAATTCCTTTTTGCATATTTTGAAGAGCATATCAACAGATCACATTCTGAGACTTTAACTGTTCCTTAAACTATCATTGCTATCATCACAGGCTATTTAAACAATACATTTTCATCATTTTTGGCTATATTTCAGAATATATTGCTGCTTCTATAAAAATCCAACCAAGAGATTATACATCTTGAAAAAAATCTAGAAATAGGCTTAAACATTCATACAAATAACAACCTGCACAGAAAGCTGTTGGGAAGGACTAAAATATTAAGTATTTCTCTGCTGCTATTCCATTCTTTGGCTAGTCCTCATAGAGCTGTCATTTAAATTTGGTAAATGTGTATAAGGAAATTTAATGCTTTAAAAGATGATTTCCTGAATGCAGAAAATGCCAGAGAGAAACCAGCAAGATACGATGCAGAGGTTCTCATGTTTTATAATGCCTCTCATAAAAATCAGTGAAAAGAGTCCCCAATGTTTTACCTTGCAGTTTTATCTGTATTTGAAATTTCCTGAATAATTATTAAAAAATAGTTTACTTGACGACAAAGGCCATGTAAAGCCCAATTACTTCATGATGTCAGAAGCCTTGGGGAGGAAAAAAGAAGAACTTTCATGATGGGTCTTGGAGAGTTTACTAAAATAGGTTTTATTGTCACTGGGAAAGACAAAAAAGGGCCGTAACAACAGGTACAAGACACGAAAACGGATCCCCCCCCACACACTGCCCAGAGGTTTCCTGCTCAGCGATCCTCACATCCTACAGACTGGATACTGTAGCAAGGAGGTAGCCACCGGGATTTGGGGCCTCTTACTAGATAGAAGGTGGCGGAACAAGGTGTGCAGGAAGAGGAATCAAGTGTGGATGGTTGGTGTAGCCGGGGGAAAATCAGGACCGGGGCATGAAGCTTAAAGTAAAAAAGAAAAAAACATTCATCATAAACCCAGGACTACATACTGGACCTATACATAAATCTAAACATATAACAAACTACACACACAGGGCATTAGAGCAACGTCTTGCACTCCAGAAACCACAAGACTGAACCCCAAGCAACAGTTGCTTCTCAGCATATATTGAGCCAGGACTTTCGATAATAATTAAGTCCCTAGTGACAGAGGTGTAACAAGAACGAAGTGCAACCTTCTGCATGAATAAATGAATAGTGAGTACCTGTTGTATAAAATAAGCATTAGTGATACTCATATAGGGTTTTGCAAATTACTGTACTACAGGTATGTACATCAGAGGATAAGGGTAGACATCCACCTTTAAATTACACAGAAGTATTGTAAAACAATCCATACGGTAAATGGACGATAAATGATTAAGAAACACTTTATCTGGATAGTCCGTCAATACTATTTGTAGCATTTCTTCTACTTGGTTGAAATCGAACAATTCAGCTGTTTCACTGTTAAACAGAATACACAGTATGTAGAGTATGTTACAATTCAAGAACATACCTACACATTCTTAGAAATCAATTCATTGAATTTGAATTCCAATTAATAAGTACTGTAGTTGAAGTGGTGCAAATACTCTGTATACCCACTGTAGGCGGACTATCCATACTCCATCTGGAAGTAACTTTTTCTTTTGAATACTATTAATACAGGTATACATGCATTTTTAAAATTGTAGAGCTAAAAATGCATCATTTGTCAATTGTGGGTTAGTTGTACACTTGAGTAATGGTTTATTAATATATAAGAGTAGAACCTATCTAGCAGGTTTCTTACCCCCAGCCTGGCTTAGTATTGCTTATGTTCTACTTTTTTGTTGCAACTTCTTCACAGTCCGTAAACTCTAGACACTGAAGTACATGAAAATCCCAAAAGAGGCTGTTTCTGAGATACTATAAATTATTTGAAATTTAAATTTCAACATGAGATACTTCTCGAAATAAAAAAGTGCTTACATTTGTATACAAAGTTGCCATCTTGCACTATTGTAATGAGCCTTCATTTATAACAGAGCATCACCGTTGCAATTTTTTATGTATACAGAGAGCACCATAGAGCATATTGTCTCCGTACTACTATTGGCAAGGCAATGTAGCTATTTCTTAGTGTGATGTACAATGAGTCAGATTTTATGTTGAGAATTTGAGTAGCTCCACAAAATGGCAGACACCCTGTATAATGCGGTATTTCGAGAATAGAGAGTGATTTATAACACATCCTTGGTTATAACTGTGACTGACGTAACTGTGAAGTGACATTGTAAATCAAAGATTGACTACATAACATCGATGCACTAGAATCGCATCTGGGATGTACATCAGCATTATGTTGCCTGGAGTAAACTTCAAGCCCCAATGTAACCCTGTTTATTTTTTTTTACTAATTAAAATTAAGGTTTACATTTATGGCCCATCTATACATCTATTTTCATACTATAGTCACCATTTTCTGTGAAGGCCATGTGTATAATATAATGAACACATTCATAAAGCATAATGAACATGGCTATTGGGTATTTATATATATATATATATATATATATATATATATATATATATATAAAAGAGACACATTATAGCCATATTATTTTTT
>JABFEB020000002.1:23597617-23614178 GCA_019775895.2 Stomatorhinus ivindoensis | reverse complement strand
GTACATAAAGACAAAAGGTTAATGTCTCTGACACCTGGGTTACCAGACTTGTATCTTAGAATGTCACCATCTTTACTTTAAAATGTAAACCCCAATGTACATACTACTACGTTGGAAGCTAGATTTAACATTTTATAAATTTGTAATCCTACAGGGTTTACCATTTATAACCTACTTATTGGTGCTATAGCATGGTTTGCCCTGGATTAGGTAGCTCATCAATCCCTTAATCAGTAGGCTATCTGATACTTCGCAATCCAACTGCTGCCCTTTCAGCAGTGCCCTCAGTGACAACCCTGTGCCAGCGACAATGCTGAAATATTATGGGTAGGAAGGTGAAAAATGCTGACTGATGTTTTTAAGGGGATCTATTTGGTTATACTACTCATGGGAGAAGAGGAGGATGTTAGAAAAAAGAGAAATATGGATCTGCATTCTTTTATTTCATCCAATATCTATGCAACGCCCTAATAGTCAATAAGTATATAGGATATTCTGGGACCACTTTCTTGCATAATATTTCATTAAACATATAATAGTAATAATAATAATAATAATAATAATAATAATTTAAAAAATAATCATACAATTATTATTATCTGCTTTCTAATTCTCCATTCTTGTATTTTTTTAATGCTATGAAAAAGTATAATCTAGATGTTCCCTAAATGTTCTCTGGGACTGTTGGCAACCAGCAGTCATAAATGATGAATATAAAAATTGTAATGTCTAATAGAATAGACTTGAACACCTGCTTGCCATTAGGAATTTATCAAGGTTAATGATTTTCTAACTTCAACTGCTTGTTACATTATTTATTTACAGTCACCCAAAACAACTACAATGTAGCACAAATCCCTATATGAAGTCCCCTCCCTCCCTCCCTCCCAAATTACCCATAGTGGGTATTTGAATGCCTGGTGAGGGATTGGCATTCCAGCCCAGGTGTTCCTCTCCCTTGTGCCCTACACTACAGAATAAACTGACCAAAATAACCAGTTGGAAGACAGATGAATGGAATATATGTGGATATGAATTTAATGTGTGTGCTATTAAGAAACTGTATAAAAACGCCTAGTGCAATCTCCTGGATCTGCCTTTATATCTAACTGCATAATTTTCTGGCTGTTTTGCTATGTGCCTGAGCAATAAAAATAATCAATTTACTAAAATGGAACAACAAGAGTATGATGACTTAGATTTTAATGTTTATGAATGATTAAATTAGAAAGAGAACCTACAAAACATTTGCAGCATAGTATCAAAATTAAAGTGCTGTTATGAAGTTAGTTTTACAGCATTTCCTCAAATAAAAACCGGGTCTGATTAAAAACCAGGTCTCAAATAATAGGGCATGGTCGACATGAACAAATAAAGGCTGGACCCCAAATACCAGAGAGGGAAAAGAAAACAATGAGTTTGGATAAACTCCTGGGGGCTCATTTATAATGGTTTTGTACAAATAAATTAGACAAGAAAGATTCATATGCACATTTATACGAAGATTGTGGGATGTTGTATAATAAATACAGAAATATTCTTGTTATATCTGATAGATATCCTCGTTTTTCAGGTGAGATTTTGTGTGCAGCTAAATCAAAAGTAAACTCTGGTATGTGACTGGTCATACTATACACAAATGAAATTGAGTGCATGTATGATTTACATGACATTAATGAAAAGTCAGCTTCTAAGAATGCACATTTAGAAGCCAATTACTGCTTTGATTAATACTATTATAGATTTTCTATTATCTATATTATCTATCTTATTGTACTATAATGCAGTAACAGAGGGAATTGGAAAAGAAGGCTTTCCTCTAATACTGGCCTGCCTCAAATAAAGGCCTGCCTCTAATACAAGCCTGCCTCAAATAAAGGCCTGTCTGTAATAAAGGCCTGCCTCAAATAAAGGGTGTCTCTAATACAAGCCTGCCTCAAATAAAGGCCTGTTACTGGGGCATAGGTAAATAAAGGCCCCGGCCACTATTTGAGGAAATACGGTATACGCATTTCAGTAGGCAGATGTTTTAGGATGTCATTATAACCATCTACTTAGAAAAGACTTTCAAACAGAAACCATGTTAGTTACCTCTGCTAAAGCACTCTAAAAACAACTTCATCATGGTTTTCCTGTAAGAAAATAAGTTGTATGATAAAATGTTATATATCAATATGATTTCAATATCAAATCATATTTTACAAGTACACAGTGAGGCATCTAATTTGTGTTAGATGTATAATATATAATCCATCAACGGTGAAAAGAGAGTTCTCTGTGCAGTGTTTATCTTCAAAGTGATGTCAGCACTATCTCTCATCACTGCTTCCCCGAGCTCTTAATGTATTGTTTTTTGAAGTGCTTTGGTGACAGCATCTGTGTGCCAGCTACCTGCTTTCATTATTCCCAGCAGTGTTTAATATGGTGCAATGCCAGTCAACAAAAGCTCACCACACAGCTCAACTGTTATTGCTTGCGTTCTGTGTTTTTTTTTTTTTTTTTTTTTGTGCTTAATGCACCCCTTCCCCTATGATGGAACTCGAATTAGTTTCCTTCACTATGGAATTTTATTTGCACCGCTCCACAATTTGTCCACTACAACACTGAGCTATCACTAACTCTTTTGAACTCACGGTGAAACCACCATACATGTGACGTGCGTCGAATTTTAAAATGGACCCTTTGATATGAAATTTAAGTACGTCAGACATCTGCAATGTCTGATTAAAGACACTGAAAACATCATGATCAGAGCCTTGCGACAGATGCTTTTGCTGCTAACTTGGCCGGTGGGCTTCTAATGAATCTCAAATCTTGTGCATAATAAGTGCCATATGTAAAGTCCAAGGGTGTAGTTGTTTTTTCCTGTTGACACCCAATGGAGCCCCCCCCAAACACCTGCTCGGTGTCAGATGTTACGCACCCTTTCCAAGTGGAGGGATTTAACTTCTGTGGTGCCTTAGCATGAGAGTCTGGTGCCTTTTTCAACTTGGGAGAGAGATTTGCTCATAAGAAATATAGTGTCAATGCACGGCTGATAGATACAGCGTCAGCTGGGACTTACTGTTCATTTGTTGTGTTAAAGCAGAAAGGCATGAGAAGCTATGTAGAAAATATACTGATTGCTATTGATTATTAGGCACATGTTGGCTTTAGAGTAATTAATAACAGACTTTTTGATGAGTCATATCTATAATATATGATTTCATTTAATTTATATCTAAAAATGAGATTTAAATCTATACATATACACCTGTTATAAGTTTTTATCCATTACAAAATTGTTGTTTCTGTCTTGTGTTGTGTGGATCTCCTCCAGTAGCCTGTACTACGAAGTGGGGTTACTGGCTTATCGGGGCAACTTGTCGGATTTAAGGTAGTCTGGGTAAAATGTAAGTGAATGAATATGAAGTCGATTTAAACTGCGGTACCTTAAATTCGACAAGTTACCCTGATTAGCCAGTAACCCCACTTCGTAGTACAGGCCACTGGTGTGTCTAAATGTACGCAGTATAATTGTGTGTGTGTCTGCATGTGCCTTGTGATAGACTGGCATCCCATTCAAGGTGGACACCAACCTTGTACCCTATGCTGCTGTCGGCAAGCTCCAGGACCCCCTGCAACCCTGGATGGATGGATTGGTTGGAATTCTCATTTACACTAGAATCCACATGTTGAACAGCACATATATGTGGATTTAAAAAAAAAAACTGACCATAACAGATTAAATATTTTTAAAACCCAATATCAAGCCATAAGTTATTATTATTCAAATAAACACTGGATAAGCATTAGAAGATAATAAACTTGAACTGATTTTCTAAACCTGTTTTCAGTGTGCAGACCAAAGCCCATAAGCCCATTAGAAAACAAATGAAAACAAGGAAAACAACGAAGATACATTATATTTATGAACTGTTTCATAACTGTTTCATGTTAATAACTTAGTAATGGTTTTTCAGAAGTTATGGACTAAACAGAATCATGTTTGTGTAAAGCCAGGGGGTAATGAATGTTATGTTGTGGAGGAAAATCAGTTGACACTCATTCATTTCACCTGTGCCTTATTAAACTGTCTTCTGTTTCCTCTCAGACCCATAAATAAACACAAAGCGATGGTAGTAACTGTGTCCACTTGTAGTCTGCTTCATTTTCCTGTGTGTTACTCACTGTCTCCACTTGTAGTCTGCTTCATTTTCCTGTGTGTTACTCACTGTGTCCACTTGTAGTCTGCTTCATTTTCCTGTGTGTTACTCACTGTGTCCACTTGTAGTCTGCTTCATTTTCCTGAGTGTTACTCACTGTGTCCACTTGTAAATGGTAAATGAACTGCATTTATATAGCGCTTTCTTCCAAAGCGCTTTACAATAACGCCTCTCATTCACCCATTCACACACACACTGGTAGCAGAGGCTGCCATGCAAGGCACCAACCTGCCTACCGGAAGCAACTGGGGGTTCAGTGTCTTGCTCAAGGACACTTTGATGGGGTCAGAAGGAACCAGGGCTCGAACCTGCAACCCTACAGTTGCCGAACGATACTGCTACCTCCTGCGCCACCATCTTCCACTTGTAGTCTGCTTCATTTTCCTGTGTGTTACTCACTGTCACCACTTGTAGTCTGCTTCATTTTCCTGTGTGTTACTCACTGTCACCACTTGTAGTCTGCTTTATTTTCCTGTGTGTTACTCACTGTGTCCATTTGTAGTCTGCTTCATTTTCTTGTGTTACTCACTGAATTCATTTCTTGCAAAGCCCATCTCACCCTCAAAAAAACCCAAATGAAGTTCCCGCTACTTCCTTACATTCCCACATCAAGCTGTTCTGTTACCTCCCAGAGCAAGGCTTACACTTTGATCATAATGCACACTGCAAAGATTTCATTGTGTGCCAAGGAATTCGATGCCTGCCATTCCCCCAAAGCTAACATCATTTGATAAACATTATGAATAATTATGTATCTTGAATTATTAAGATGTGTTTTTCAGATTTAACATTTAAAAAGCTATTAACTTAATTTATGTTTTTATATTAATATAGGTAAATTATTCTCTAAAGATCATGAAGTCAATTATAAATGTTGTTTAACGGACACCGGCATAAAATGTGTTCCAAACCACTGGTGCATTGCATTGTCGTGCTTAGAAATATATCCTGTCATTTTGTGTCATCAGGAAACTGTTGTGATTTTTGCATTTTGTATTCAAAGGTGAATGATCACATCATACATTCAAATATTTAATATTTTAAATTCAAATAATGTATTGATAAATAGTTTTTGTAATATGGCCTATTGAGGATGCGGGGTTAAACTTTATCACTTAATTTTATAAAAAAATCTTTTGTAAGAGATTGTGTAAATATAAATTTATAATGATGCATTCTTAATTGTCTGATTCCCAATTTATCTCTTATACTAATTCTGAAAAGTTTAATAAATATAAGTATTAAAACTTCCGTCTTGCATTTCTGAATATATTAATTTATTTATGCTTTTTTCCGTTTTCTGCAGTCTGCCTGCAGTTACATAAAATTTCAATTTCCAAGGACATACATGTTTAATGGGTTTCTTCCTTAATCCCTTAATACACTTCTTTCTAAAAGGAAAGTTGTTTTACTGCAGGGATGGCTTTTTAAAATTAAATGAGAATTTCCTGTAGCAGCAGACAGATCCCCAGCACTGTGATCTTTACTTGTCTTTGATTAACCTGCATCAAGGCATTTTCGGTAAATGAGTCTAATAATTGACTGAAATATGTATTTATAATATAAAAATTTATCAAAAATAGAAAAGTGATAGATTTTTAATGAAAGACAAATAAAAATGCAAACATGTCTATGTCTAGAAGGTTAAATAAGACCAAAAATGGCTAAACTCAAAGGACTAAACAACTCAATTATATTTAAACAAACGTAGCCAAAAACTGCTAAAATACATTGCTATTATTATTATTATTATTAGTCACGTCGAGCGGCAGGCGAGTGGTCAGAATTGGGCTGGAGACGTGACGTGGGGCAAGGGAACGGATTATTTCGGGTAATCTGGGCAGGAGAACAGGACGGGAACAGAGCTGGCAGACAAAACAGGCAGACAGGGCTACGGGGCAAACACGGGCCAGAACTTACGGACGCATAGACGAATTACACAGATGTCGGATCTAGGGAAGACTGATACAGACGCGGACTAAATACAGGCGGTTAAGGCAGGGACGGATAGACAAAAGGTGGTTACAATCAGGATCAGACACGAGGTACCGAGGGGGGCGTGGCACACACGAGGCTCGGACGGGCGGATCATGACATTATTATTATTATTATTATTATTATTATTACAGCCTGCATGGATTAGCATCCAATCCAAGGTCCATGTGCCTTACCTGGGACACTATGATGGATGGATGTACAACAAAAAATACTAAATAATAATACATTTAATTGCTGTTTGAGCTTGTCTCTACCTATGTCAACTTTCTCGAAAGCTACAATACGTGGACAATGATATGAACACTTGCTTGTCCAAGATGTAATTCTAAAACCAAAGCTATCAATACTAAGTTGTTCCAGCCTTTATTGCCGTAATAGCCTGAGTTCTCCTGGGGAAGATGTAGAGTCAACATATCACTGTATAGCGTATGAAATATTTAACCCCCCCCCCCCCCCCTTCTCTAACTGCTGTACAATTCTTCGCACTAGTGAATAATTTACACTACTGTCAACCATCCAGGCATGTTCCATAACCACCTATGCACTAAGGGCTTGCAGTGACATAGACTCTATATCAGTACATCCAGGAAAAACACAGGGGATTCCCTGAACAGCATGTCAGATCATCACAGGGTAGCCACTCACCAATATGAGCAATATTTTTCAGCGATTTGTTTTATGAATTATAATAATCAACCAATATTTAAGTCTGACTGCTTTCTGTTTTACTAAGCAGATGCTTTCCTCTACTTTTCTGTGATGGGTGCAGAGGAATGTGCCGCTTGAAGTGCATTCAGCACGGCGCCCCTGGACAGCAGCCACCGACCGCCAATGCAAACAGGACGCGGCTGGGGGCCGCTAATCACTGCAGAAAGGGGGTGGAACTGTCACCCTCAGCACTGCTTAAAGCTCGCAACAGGGGTAGATAACAGAGCAAACTGAAAGTGACCCGTTTTTTTCTTCCTCCTCCTTCACTAATAATCAGCCCGGAGGATGACCGCCCCAAGGGGAGTGCCGCCTCTCCACTGCGCCCAACGCTGGGAGAGGATCGTACTGAGCAGCTCAGGAGAAAAAACACACCCTGACTCAGGTGACCATGAACCCCGTGTTGCTTTCAACTTACCACCGACCTCCTGCATTTCTCTCTCTGCCAGATCCAAACCTCAGTCCGGGTGGAACCTACTCCATCCCATCCGGGGGAATTTCCCTGCATCTCCATCTCCTGTTCCCCCTTACCCATCACAAAACCTTATTTATTGTGGACAGAAGGGATACGCAAGATCAAAGAAGTTATACTATTTTATTTATACTTTGCTTATTACAGCCTGACTCTGTGTCTGTCTTAACGTCACAATGAGTACCATGACACTCATAAAATGTAATTATTTACTTTGTCATATACTTTCTGGCCACATTAGCCCCCGCTCATATTTCGGCAGTGCCCACGTCATTGTGCAGAAATTTGACTTTGGTGGTGTTATTACTGATGCAGCATGCCAGATAAAACACGGTGCTTGCATAATGAATGTCCATTTATTTAGTGGCACCTAATTTGCAAACAACCTCACTAAGGTTGCACTGATCTGTGTAGCGCTTGTACATACAGATAGGTTCATTAAATTTGTATAGGCAGTAAATATATAAGCAATGGCTGCCTGAAGGACAGCACTTATTTGGGATTTGAAAATGACTGAAAATTATTAATTTTGAATGCTAAAATTGGTACATGTTAAACTGCAAAAAGTTTATTTATCAGGTAATAGCATACTCCCTAATTGTTTGTTTTCCATTAATTACATGTACAATTCTAAAGCTTCCAGTTTATGGAGGGTGAAATATAGAGCTTAATGATACTGGGGAGGGAACACTGAAATCCACAAATGCACACAAAGCTATTACTTAATCATTTACCCCTAGTTAGGAATATTTAAAATAAGGAGAGGTCATTGACATTTATTTTGTGAAAACATAACTCAGTTTGCTCAAGAAATTGTGTTATCTAGGAAATAATGAAATGATGCATGAATTACCCAGCTCAGATATTTTCTGCATCACTCCTGCACCTTGGTCTCCCCTTTTCTATGCATTGATCATTTGTAATTAGGCTGGCAGTGAGGCTCTGAGTATTAATTAGCCCTAACAGTCAGATATGATTTTTGAAACATACCTGCTATTTTTGACATGCATGTAAGGGCGATTATAGTATTTGACCCTTAATGGGGCTTAGACCCCATGGAATTTTGAATGAAATTGCCAGATATATTTAGAATAATCATTTTTCAGTCAGGATGAGACAAAAATAAAGTGGCTGAAGTCCTCCTAAATAGGCTGTAGAATTGCCTATGCAAGCATGTGACACAAATGCTCATATATAGTAGGAAAAATATCCAGTATGTAAAGCCTATGCATGCCTGATCTGTTCATTGATTTCATTTCATCTCTTCAAAGCAGACATCAAAACTCTCCTATGCCTAAATAGCACTCCAGATTTACACATGCATAAAAGATGGTAATAAGAGTTGGGGAAAATGAAAGTGCAACCAAATGCAACAGAAGCATAAATGTTCATGAATGCTGACAACCATTATGTTTTAAACTCCTGCCAGGATGTTAAGGGACAGGCAGCTTGAAGTGTATAAAAAGTGATTGTGATAGCTGCACAGTGACTGGATGCAAAATTGATCAGAACCTTGGAGAGTTGCTGTCTGTGTGCATGTCAGTCTGAGAGGAGCTCAGTGATGCCTCTGATTCCTGGAGCGTGATCCTACACATCCAGGGAGGGAATTAGCTCTAGCAGTGGTGGAGGGAGCCAGCTGTCTCAAAGGAGAAGGCTAAGCAAAGAGCCTGACAGATTGATGGTCGGGGATTTTTTTCCAACAGCAGCAACAGCAGGAGAAGCGACGGTGATTTCTTGACCTCAGGCAACATGCTGAAAGTAGCACCTTTACCCCCATGTTAAGTGTCTTTATTTATCTACGTTTATTCACTCTTGAAGATACTACCTTTAATTAAACTTTATGAATACACTATTGCTAATCTGCAAATGCCATGTTATTGTGTTCAAGTTGTACATACAGATTGGTGTATCGAAGACATACATTTTATTTATGCTTATAGTTAAGGGACTCCTTCTTAAAAAAGAGATTAATAACTTAAGAGTATTTGCCCTTAATTGACATGGACTTATCTATAAAGCATTCTGTTCTGCTAGATATATATGGTAGGTTGCTGAGTGAAAGAGTATATTTTGTGATATAGGACAGTATTCAGCCCTTTAACACCTGTTATATTGAAACAGATCAGCCACTCTGGCCTGCCTGGTGACCCGTTCAGCATGGACAAGCAGTGTATTGCTTGCTGTCACTAGTATAAGGTTACTGTGAAATTTATAATGTTCCAGTTATGGTGGTTAGTGCATGTCTGTGTCTGTCTGATTTGCGCAGAAAATAAAACAATCAAAGGGGAACTGTGAGATGAGATTTTTGCAGGCACTAATCTGTACCTCTGGAGACAGCTGCCTGTTCGCTCAGCTTCAGTCCATTCGCTCTATGTTCTTCACGGACATGGGCTTTTTTTTGACAAGTCAGTGTTAAATAATTAGATACAGATTTCAACTGTATATGACTTCTCTAGGTAGAAATTGCTTTCCAAAATTGTCTATTTTTTTCTAAAATGTAATATTTTGTCTTATGAAAGAGAATGTTGTGGGATTGTTTGTACGTTAAAAGAAAAGTAAAAAGATTAGCATTGCTACCATACTTTTCGAATGCCCGCATCAGATTTTAAGAATAAAAATTTCAATTTTCCACCCTTACATAAGGTCATAACGACATTGACTAAACATATATTAAACATGTAAAGCATTTACAGTTATTTCTTTAAGAATGATTGCTGTTCGATATCTCATCTTGATATCGAGAGAGAGAGTATTTATACATTATTGGCAAACTGGGTCTAATGATCTTTTTATTGCAATACTTTGTGCTTGAGTTTCATGGCAGAAAAAATTGATCAAGAAAATTTTAATGGCCAAGTATATTTTATTTGGTTCATAGCTAGAAGTTTTGCCTTACATTTCTCAAGGGTACAACCACAGAACCCCTTATAGGTACTGAACCTACAACCAATTGGGCACAAGTCCAGTATCTTAATTGCTGTATTACCTGCTGCTCTTAGGAATTTAATCGGAGCAGCACCCATGGCAACAAGCCAAATGCCCACGGACCACAAAGATTATTCTAAGAGTTCATTAGGTTTAAAGCCAGAGGAGCCAGAATGCAATATCTTGCTGTCTACTTTGTTGAAACCAGGTGGGCATTACCATAGCTGATAGTGCTTAAGGGTCAAACAGCTTATTGTAATGGCACTGCTTAGAGAGAAAGAGAATTTCATATAATGAGATTTATGCTGCACACAATCTCTGACTAGTCTTTTTATTGACAACCAAGAAAAGCTATTGCAGTCTTTGAAAATTCCCTTTTTTAATTTAGGCAAGACTATATTTTCAGTCATATGCATTTGCTAGTTAGAAAACGTATGGATTTTTAAATTAAAAATTTTTTTTTTACAGATTTACTTAACTGAAAGATGCCAGCGACAGAGATATTTAATAAAACTATCAAACTCAAAAGACATCCAACCTAGGAACTGTTTAGGAAATTAGCCATAGTTTTGACAGTTTTTTCCCCATTATTGCATCATACATTATTGCAATATGCAAAAACATATGTTGCAACATGTGTTTGTGAAGTATGAAAGATTATACATATGTGATGAATAGTCAAACACGAATAATCGTTTCTGACCCTGTAGCTTATTATTTGATCAAAATGTCCTACACTGATAAACTGTTCCTGATTTACACCTAAAACAGAAGGGGAATTTTGAGTTGCAGATCAAACCACAATACTGCACTTTGTGCTTTTGGCATCAATGCAAACTGTAATGGCCAGAGTTTGGAAATTATGGCAAATTACTTGTTTACATGTGACCGCTCACCTTGTAACATTCCGCTACCAATTACTGGAATATTTCTGCATCATTATACCAGTGCTACATCTGGATTATTAAAGTCAGGCAGCATGGGCATTATTCTTTAATGAGTTCTCAGTCACTGCTGTCAAAGGGCTGTTGTCTTTGACAACTCATTACACAGATCGTTCCTGCTCCTTATCGGCTAGATTTCAGTCCCACCTGCTGACCTAAAAGCCTGTCAACGGACATCAAAAATGACCTTTTTCCATCATGGGGAGAGACAAGGAAACTTGCTTGTTTTTCTTGCAATTTAAATAAAAGTAAGCAATTGTCCAAAACTTGGCACTTGTTGTTCCAGTGAACAAAGAAGAGCTCAAACTGATTGTTTCAGAAAAAGGAAAAGCGAAAAAAGAGGTTTCAAAGACTGCAATAAAGCATGCCATTTTACATAGCCACAGGAGAAGAACAGGTGATAATTCTTACATTTTGACAATAGCCCCACTGAGTGAAGGAGCAGGAGCTGAAGTTTATTCCTGCAATCTGCTTCTGTGTTGTCAGTAATCTGTACATTTAGTATCCACAAACGACACAACCATTTCCTCCCCTTTCTGCACACATAATTGCAATTGATTTTCTTGCTTTTTGTGTTGCTCGTTGCTGTCCATTCTTGGTTGTAGGTCTCAGTATTCCTAGTGACAGGTCGTCTGCTTCTCTATTGTGCAGAGCACTGAGCAACGTGATCATGCTCGCCACACATTACTTTGACTCATCACTTTAGAGATCAAGTCCATTAAAACCCTCGCTGATATAGAGGGGGGAAAGACAACAGCATAGACCTCAGGTCTCTAAATCGCTGTACTCATGACTCAATAATGTGCTCACTGGTTCTTTATAAACTATCACATACATGTATTGATCATAATGTTATTTTTTCGCATGAAGCCAGATCGCTGCTTTATACTTATAATTTTTTTTTAAAAGAGCATCTTTTTCTTTTAAAGCCGTAACACAAAATTTAGTTGAATTGAAGACACTGTGTTCCCCTCAAACAGCTATTAAGCATTTTTTTTCTTTTAAGATTTAATAATATAGTGTGAGTGCAGAAAGTTTCTCATGCCTTTCTTTTTTAGTATAGAACAGTGTAGTTGTTATACTTATTATTACACTGTATTTATCTTCTAATAACAAGAATAAACAAAATAATGATTGGTCTCTCACATGCATAATAGAGAGCATCCTTAAGTGCAATGGTGTACTGTCATGCACTTATTCACTAATGTAGTTGTAGCTTACGTAGAGAAGTAAGGTTCAAGATATATTCTAGGGCAAATTATTCTGTAAAAATAGAATTTGTGTCACTAATATAATGTATTCCTGTCATCCAATTCCCAATTCTGACTAATATAAAATATAAATATATAATACAAATGAAAAGAAAATTTGGAAAGAAAAGAGTTTTGTTTAAATAATATGCATGTGCAGTGTATTAGACGTTGATGTGATACTTTGTATCACTTAGATTTATCTTTTAGAGTGTCGTTATTGAATCAATGTTGTTCTTGGCAAAATTAAACAAACTGAATCATTTGAATGTAAGCAGAAATGGCGTAATGAGTGATTCTATAAGCAATGGTATTGCCAGGGCTCTGGGATTTATATTCGCAGGGAAACGTTTGCCTGTTTTTTGTGGCTTTTCATCTGGCTTTTTTGCCTGTATGATCTCAGTGTTACATTCAATTGATACATAAATGAAATTTTCAAAGAACTGCAAATAAATGTTTGCATGATAGCATACAGCAGGCTAATTATACAATGGCTGAGGTAAACTTTAGAGATGGGAAGCAAAGATAGATGCTACCAGTGATATGATATTCTTAGGCTGAAGGGCAGAGCAGCAAGATTTATATGATATATTAGAGGCACATTTTCCAGAGGCATATGATTGAGAGTGTTTGCGTTTGCATGAGCTTCCTCTCATTGTTTTAAGACCAAGAGTTTAAGTGAGGTGGATTCTTTTAATTACGATTCCTAGGATCGGCTCCAAGATTGGTGCGATCCTGCATGAACTAAGCATTTGCACAAAACAGATGGGGAGAGTCAGATATATGTGGATACCTGCTTGTCTATTTATTTGTTTGTTTACGTTTGCTTTGAGGTGTGATGTGTGAGTGAGCCCTGCGATGGCTCAGTGCCCCATCCTGGCTTATTCCCTGCATCACACCTGCAGTTTAATAAAAGTTAACTTTTTGTTCCCTTCCCAGATATCCCTTAGTTGTAGCATGATGTGCTTGTTAAACCTCTGTGCCAGCTAATTCACATTGATGATAAGGGTCAAAACTACCGTGATTTATACTGGGCAGGGCTGCCTGTAATAATAACAGAAGTTATCCCTTAATTGATTAAAGTAGATTGATTTAATTGGAGGAAATTCCTTTTTTCACACAGACACTTGTTAATTAGCATTAAATATTTTGCATTCTGTTCATTAAATAAATTTCATTTATTTTCTCTGGGACCATTTATCTACCATTATATATTCAGAAATATGCAATCAGAGGAAATCAGAAACAAGGCAAAAAAATGTTCATGGCATTATATTGTTTTTTTTTTTTCACTTTGCCCTCATTATTTAATCTCCTTGTCTATATCCACCTGGTGTACCTCTTTACATTTATGATTTGTGATCTTTGCTAACATTATGCTGTGCATCTCCTCTCGGCTCTCTACACCTTTAGGACAGGAAACATTCCTGGTCTCATTAAATATTAACACTCATGTATATGCATACCAGTTTTATTGCATATATAACTATGGAATTGCACCCTGCAAGGATACAGGGACAGGAGAAAATGTACTGTCGTGTTGCTGACAGCAACTAGAATGAAAATCCAGGAAATGTTCATAGGAGTGAGTCATCCTAGACATTACCAATAATAAAATTTATGTTTCTTTTTTTTTTTTAATAATCTAATACTTCCATTATTTATTATTACTTTTTGTGTCTGAATTGTATTTTATTTCTTTGGATGTCTAACAATGAGATGTCATGTTCATGCTGAAGATGAAGCACATGTGTTTTATTGTATGCCTATAAGTGTCACAATTAATAATTCTGATGCCTACATGCCTTTTATAGGATTAATTGTTTGTTAATTTTTTTCATAAACTGGTGCAAAAATCTATCAGTGACTAGAACTATATTTGCATGCTATTGTGGCAGCATGGCATAGCAAGGAGGATTAATGTGGGGTATGTTCACCCGCTCCTAGACCCATTATGAGACTCACATTCTTTGTGGTAATCGCAACACTATGGCAAGCTGTTTTAGCTTCGTTTAATTTTATCACAAATGAAATTAACTAGTTAAAATGTCAAATTCTGGTACTTGGAATGCAGTTGTAACTAGTTATATTTCAATTGCAACTAGTTCAAAAGCCATCCATCCATCCATCCACTTATCTGGGATCAGGTCGTGGGGCAGCAGTCTAATCAGGGATGCCCAGACCTTCCTCTCACCAGCCACCCCCTCCAACTCCCCTGGGGGAATATCAAGGTGTTCCTAGACCAGCTGACAGACATAATCTCCCCATCAGGTCCTGGGTCTTGCCTGGGGTCATCTCCCAGTTGGACATGCCCAAAACACCTCCTGTGGGACCCATCCAGGAGGTGTCCTAGATAGATGCTCCAACCACCTCAACTGACTCGTTTCCATGTAGAGGAGCAGCAGCTCTACTTTGAGCCCCTCCCAAATATCTGAGCTCCTCACACTAACTCCAAGGTTGAACCCAGACACCCTGCAGAGGAAACCCTGCTGTTTGGATCTGCAATCTCATTCTTTCGGCCGCTACCCAGAGCTCATGACCATAGGTGAAGGCAGGATTGACTGAAACATCGACAGCTTCGCCTTCCGGCTCAGCTCTCTCTTTACTACAACAGAATGGTACAGCGTCCACAATACTGCTGATGTTGCACCGATCCGTCAGTCGATCTCCTACTCCCTTCTTACCTCATTTGTGAACAAGACCCCAAGATACTTAAACTCCTCTGCTTGAGGCAGTACAAGATATTTTGCCATTTCAAAGAACTGTATCACCAGGGCTACCTAATGGAAAATGCAGTGGCATGCTAGCCTGATGCGTAAATAATGTAAATAGCTGTATGTATTAATTAAATACATATTGTGTGCATGGTAAGGTTACTGTATGTGTATTGTCGTAAACAATGTGCGTGCAACCAACATGGTGGCCAGTGTGTGTGAGTTGTAACAGTGACTGGCACACATCAGTAAAAGCCATTTTATGCTTTTGTCTGCCTCATCATTTACTGCACTTTCACCATGTCCAGTACCTGCACCATACTATGCATATACGTAAGTTAAAAGTACATAAGTAACTAACTACAGTATTGCCCCTAAACAATTAAAATGTGAGTGATAATGAACCTGCATATCTCCTTTATGATCCTTTAGCAACCTACAGAAATCGATCTGTTATAAGAAACATAATCTGCCACACTGTAATTGCATTTTATATATGCAGATGGAATCTGCCTCTGTGCTTCTTGTATATAAATCAAAAAAGCATATTTATGATAAGTAATAAAGATCCTATGTTACATTCAATCATGATACAGATGAAATGATACTTTTATCCTGTTCAGTCAGATGAGCCCTTTAAAAACATTGTTTAGTTATGCATAAAATTTGAACTGCTGATTACAATGAATAATAAATTTAAATTGACAAATTTTCATAAAAGCCAATGCTAATTTAAATAATAACAAAACAATAAACATTTCACTTCACTAATCTTGCTACTGGGGTCCACATTACTTTGGAGGCGACAAGTAAATACAAGTTTCACCTTTTTTGGAGTTGGTATTGACTGTCTGACTACATAATTATGACAGCGAATGCAAAAGCTACAGAAATCAAATTCTGGAAATAAAGTGAAAATTTACAAAACTAAGTGGATGTTCCAAATGTAGCACGACCCACGGAAAAAGAGCTATTTGGCATCAATGTAGAATTCTTTTTTTGGTATGGTTCTGGCAATGTTCTTATTTAGAAAATATGTATTATTATAATTTATTGTTTTGAATTCACTAGAAGTTTCAGGTAGCTGAGCAAACAGAAAAGTTGTAATCTGCCACTTATGCAGACTTTCCTTTCAGAGCATGTGCAGAACTCTTACAGAATAGTAAGACATGGAGAATGTCGCTGTTGGTAGGTTGTATAGGTAAGTTAATTTTACCTGTCCTTTCTTACGATCAGTAGTCTAGCATTCTCTTCCATCAGTAGCATCTCGTAAGTGTCACGCCGCGGGTTAGCGCAGCGTGCCTGGATGCGTGCGGCGACGGGTAATCAAGGCGACAGAGCCGGAAAT
>JABFEB020000002.1:23544517-23570024 GCA_019775895.2 Stomatorhinus ivindoensis | reverse complement strand
CCCCCCCCCCCCCCCCCCCCCCCCCCCCACAGCCGTCACTGTTTCTTACTTTACACCTCCCATCGTGAGATATTCTCCTAGATTAGTAATCAAGGCTCCCACTACATCCACCCAGCAAAACGAATGAAAGGAAAAAAAGAAAGACTTCCATGTATGCAAAAATACTAATTAGGAGTGAATCAGTGAATACACATATATCTGCCTCTGATAAAAAGCAAGGTGAAATAGCAATTTTAATCCATGCCATTTTGAGAAAATGTAGTACCTGTGTGCTATATTTCCAGTGGAATACCCATGGTTCCCACTGTTTACATACAGTATAAAGTGAATTCCCTGTAGCTTAATTAAATCTGGCAAATAAATAAATAAATCTCATATGCGTCTGACATCATCTTTACTACATTAAACATTTAATGAGAAGCTCAACCAACCATTGTTTATTTTATTCCCTACCACACTGCCAGACCCAGTTATTATCTTATGTTGTTGTCATTTAAACTTTGAGTAATCCTATCTATTCAGGATCAGGATGCCTTGTATTACTCATGGTATGATACATGCAAAATATGATTATTGATTACATATATACACATACACACACACAATCTCCCATGTGAAGTGAACAATGTTTACTATCTCATAATAACAGTGTATTGTAGGCACTTTTGACAGTGGGCAGGGGTCAGCAATGTCACTCTGACTGGCCTGCGGCTATTCGGCCCCATACGCAACGCAGCTTCATACTCTTCTTGTCGTGACACAGTACTCCTGTGATCATCATCAACATTATCTACCATTTTTGTCACAGTAGGCCTTCTGTTGGTTTGCACCTGATGGAGTAGCCTTTGTTCACATCCCACTTTTTTTTATTCAGTCCTGGATATAAACAAACTTTCGACATGGGCTAAGATATGCCAACATTTCACTGTGTATCACTGGAGAAAAGACAGTTGTATCGATGAAATAAAGTTTTACGATTTATGGCATTAAAATAAGAGTTTATGTAAGGAGTAAACAGAAAAGAGTTTGATTTTGTAGTGCAACAGAACAACAGTGAAACATGAGGGTGGGAAGATATAAGTCTGGGGATGTTTTTTCTACTTTTGAGTAGGACAGCTGCACTGCTCGACTCCACGTTGACACAAGAAGCCACTGCTTCAAGGTTTTTCAAGACTCTGTTTTAGATCTTTGTGGGTAAGGATTCATACTGCAGCACTGTAGTGAATTCAAACAGAACGGAAAATTTAAGGAGAAGCCCAAGGAGTATTGACTGTCATGGACTTTGCTCCACAATCACTTGACCTCAACTCAATCACTGCTAGCTGCTTCTCAGTAGGTTTTCCTGACCAGGGCACTGCAGAAATTTTTGGGGGGGTGGGGGTTCAAACCCCGTATTTTACCACACAGCCACATGCCAGCCTCAACCCCATCTGACATTTATGGGGCCACTCGAAGACCAATATAACATGTGGTATTACCTACAGATGCTCTGTGGAAGATTCTCAGATCATGCTGTGGCAATATGGATCACTAGGTTTTGCACAAACTGCAAACTCAAGTGGCATTAAATCAAAAAAGGGACATACCAAATACCTGAAAAAAAGTCATGCTTTTTCCCCTAAGATTCAACTTTTCACAGAAATTGTTATACTGATAATTTAATTTGTAATGAATGTTTAAATATTTAATTAGAAATGAATGGGAAACAATAATTTTCCAGTAGTGGTGTCAGACTTTTTGACTGCACTATTTGCATATGTTCGTCATAAAATATATTTATGAGGGAATGTAATGGGAGCCTGTATGTACACCATACAGCAAAGGGAGGGTTCTGCAAGTGAAATCACAAAAGCCATCTTCTCTCATTAAGCCTCACCTGACATCAAAAGTAAAACAAGTCTAGAAGACGGATTTGCCATGCAGTTTTTACAAATAAAGCCTGTCAGCTTAGATAATTATAATGAAACGCAATATGCTCAAGGAACCTATTAGCCTTATATTTCTTAGCGCTAGAAAAACAAAACAAAACAAAAAAAACCCTCTTGGAACATCAGTTTTCTCCTTAAGGATTCTGCTCCAAGCTGTAGTGTAGAAATAATTTTAAATATTACATAAGCTATTAATTATAAAGTGCTTTGAGTTTTTTGAGTTTGCACCATGGCTTGTTTTGTTCTACCTCACATAATTCTCTGTGTGTCACGTCTCAGGATGAGAATTAAAAATCCTGTTACAAAGGACTCTAAAGAACTGTAGCCCCATTTTTACTCACGAACAACACAATGTGCTTTTTATATATGTTGAGAAATTATGCAAATATTTTATTACATGTGCCATGTATGAAACGCACGTGAATGATAAATGACTCCAAAGCAAATGGCATAACATATTTGGCATGAACCTTTTATTCTCAATTAAAGTCTGATTTGCAGACTGTAATTTGATTTGTTCGTTGAGAACTCTTTAGGCTGACAGTCATTGTGTGTGGAGGGGATCAGAACCAAGGCCGCAGGGAAAAGTAAGTCGCCTCCAGGAGAATTAGGATGATGTCTGGCCTCTCGCTGGGGCACTCAGCTGCAGAGAGGCAGTGAATAATTCACCGGAGCACTAAATGTGTCACCCTTCTGAGGGTCACTAACTTCATTAAGGTAGAATGGTCCTCACTTGCACGCTGTCCAACAGGCAGGAGGCCGCTGGCATGGCATGACAGGTAGCGCTCGCACGACAGCTGTGCTCTGCTTCTAAGTTATCACAAGTCAAACTCATGTGGAGAGTCTTAGGTGCAAACATGCAACATCCGACGGTCGCATGTGGATATACAATATGACGTGCAAAAATCACACATGGAAGCCTTAACTTATGCTCCAAATGTGGCATCTTTTCAGCTTCAGATTTACTAATGTTTCAAACACCGAAGATCGGCATCAGATAGAGCTGTGTCTTGTGGTTGATATATGTTGTGCTATGGTACTTCTCCATTGGTATGATTATCATTATTTTATAGCAAAACTCAGTAAAATTTTCCCTTCAGAAACCTTATGATGTATTACAGTATTTTATTTATGTAGATTACAACGTCTCCACCCTTGTTATCTCTTCAAAAGATCTACACTGTATATTCTTTTGCAAGAAATCTGCTTTACACTGATTCATAGTTTTCATTACAGATGCACCTACCCGATATTCAGATCGATATCAGCGCCAATCCAGAAGTGACCAAAGCTGATACTTACTTATTTCGTTTTTGGCAGACTCTAAAAAGATAGCTCCTATTTAGTGTTACATATATTTGTACAATCAGTCGCACAGCAGCTCATTCCCATTTTAGATGTGCTTTTTTTGCGGTATTCAAGCCATATGCTAACACTGCAACTTTGGTTTTTTTTGCTACTCTGTGGCCGTGAGCACAGTGACTTCCGCCTGCTGTGACGTCATGTGCATTAGAAAGGTAGGCGATGATCTGGGAGTATTTTACACTTTTAACAGGAACTTGTAGCACAGCAATTTGCAATCTTTGTAAAAACAGTTTTTTTTTTTTGCATTTTTAAAGTGTATTTTTCTGTACTTGATAGTTTACAATATTAATAATGTATAATATTTTAATGTGATTAATTATATATCTTAAATTTAAAAGAGCTCTTGTATCAGAACTTGTATCAGCAATTGTGTGTAGGAATTAGATCTCAAGATTTTTCAGATACTTCAGAAATTATTTAGATTGGGTTTCAGATTTTTGTTATGTGATTCTTTTACAAATGACTGATATGTGTTTTGCAGTACTGACCACCTAAGTTGGAGGATTCACTAAATATTGTCAGAGAATAGAGACTGCTGAGAAGCCATGCTAAGCTTTGATAGTTACGCAGCTATAATCACATGGATCAACATGTTAACACGTTCAGCATAGCTACTGTATGTGTGAGACAGTAACGTTTCTGTGACTGCTCTTATTTATAAATAAGGGCTCAACTTAGTGATGACAGCACTTCATCAAGCAGCAAATGACAACGATATTCTTAAACAATCAACTTGTATTCAATGTCGGCAGTGATTGGCTGTTGTGCTGGCGTTCAGTAAACCTCTGTCTCTGCGAATTCTCTAAAATGGAGCAAACTTGGTAGATCGAGCTTTATAGTCTGTGTGTATCATCATGATTGTCCTCATTTTTTATTGATAAAAAAATTGAGATCGTTTTATCACCCAGCACTATGGGTAGCTCATCGGTTAGGAGTATGTAAATAGTAGGCTGTGTGTTTTAATACTGTATCTATCAGAGGAATAATTTTATCACCACTGGGCCCTCATGCAAGACGCCTAACTCCAACTGTTCCAGGGACACTGGCCTACCCTGTGCTGTGACCCCAAAACGTGCTCTCACCTGTATAAACGTTTTTGTCTGGAGAACAAGACGAGATACACAAAAAACAATAAAAATTCTCCCTGGGGATGAATGTACCTGCACTCTACATTGCTAATTCAATGCTACTTTTAGCACAACATGTTCTTTGAATCACCACTTATGCAGGCCTGTATTTACAGGCCCGCATATTTATTGTTTAATTTCTTATGTGACTATAAAGGTTTTCACAAATATCTGCCACAGTTAAATGTGTTAATTAACTTGGTGTTCTCCATAGAAAACCATTTTCATAAAACGACTGAATATATGTGTATATATATATTTTTTTTTACTGAGGAAAGAGGTTTATTTATGCCAGCCATTCTGTTACTGTTAGTGTTAAAGTGTCTGTACTCTCCCATTGTGTATACTGGTCCTCCACTGGGCCTTTAGCTTTTAAGATTGTTGTAAACTCTGGTACTCCCTAAGATTTGGCTTGGTGGAAGCGGTTGGCTAAGGGGTGCGTGGGTGAGGTTGCGACGGCGTGAGAGAGAGGGAGACCAGGTGATTAATAACGTCTCGTGCTGTCCAACAAATGAAATTTGAAAAGAAATAATTGAGTTTGTAATTACTTTGACTTTATCATTTCACGTCCCCCGCCCCCACTCCACCATTACATCTGGACAGGCAAATGGCTGGTCATTAATAATAATGAAGCTGTTTAACCCTATGGGAGTTCTAACAGGAGAAAGCTGCCATTTTTCATTAAGGGAGCATGCTCAACCAGCAACTAAAATTAAAGGCCAATGTGTCATTTTCTCAAGTTTCAAGAATGGTCACTTGCTACAATGCAATACAAGGTTCATGAGCTATGACATCCCACACAATATATTTTGTACACTTACAGTTTTACAATTAATTGATTGAAGCTGCCTGGTAGAACTGCAAAAGTAAATTTTATTTCCCATTGTAAAATTAATTTATTTGAAAATGCAGTGGCTCTCCCCCTTTCCTTATCAGTGTTGCAGATACTAATCCCTTTAAATTCAATTAAATTAGCATAGGACAGATGAAGGTGGATAGAGTTAGACCTTTCTAGGTTCTTTCAAATTTTTATGTGCACATTCAATCAACAGAAATATGTCATGGTCACGTTAAAGAGACTTTTCATATACATGTCATATACATGTGCCTTTCTGCCTGCCACATTGTCAGTGTACATTTTTTGAATATGCAGTAAGTACTTCACATTCGCAAGGGTTAGTGGCAGAATCTTCTCGCAAATGTGAAAATTCATGAATTACACTTAGAACCCCCTAACCTCAACCCATAACAGTCTGCTAGTCTGAAAGATATCATATGAAGCCTATTACCAATATCTTAGAAACAAACAGTACTGCACTGAAGAGAGGCGGACTGTACCATTAGGAAAGGTTGGGCATTTTGAATACAGATTTTCCAGACATTTAAAAATATGATCAATATAAATTATAGCAACATGTCTGTTAATGGTAACTGGCAGTTTTAGTCAGATTTCAGGATAGACAAAGTTGCCGCTCCCACAATGCCTTGGTTTGCTTGGTGCTAGTTTATCTTATATCGCTGGTGCCGGTGGTGAATAACCTTACATCATTTTTATTCTGTGAAAAACAAAAGACTGATCTATTGTGTAGACTTCATAATGAATTATGAGTATAAGTCGCAGGTCGTAAAATGTAAATTGAATGCTTTTCGCCCTTTCGATCCCCTAAATAATTAGCAAAAGGGCTTGATTTTTTAGGGGTGATGCTGTAGTTTCGTGCAAAATTATGTATGACGTTTAACCTAAGTGTAGCGTAAAGGTCTCAGTTCCAGGTGTGCGGTGTGAAAGCAACACACAAAAGTTCCTGGTCAAAACAGCTCAGGAACCAATGCCCAGGGACCAGCTTTCAGAACTTTGGTGTGAAAGCACCGTCTGTCACCTTAGGGCCCCCAAAGAAGTTAGTCCGGCTTTGGTAATATACATTGTCATTTCATATTTAAAATCTTTTTATATAATACACAAATCATCCAAATTATGCCCATATATGTACAATGTTACTACTGTATGTACTGGGATCACTGCGTTTTGGACCCATTATTAAAAATGCATAATTACCAGCACTGGAAAATTTAGAATTTACTGTGGAAATGCCAGATTCCATAGTCACAAAGACAGCAGGCATCTGAATGAGGCTGGTTACCAAGACAAGGGTGCATGGTGTACCCCAGCCAAGAACCACATCAACAAATATAATTTATCACTAATAATTATATCGTATGTTTTTACATGATCTGAATCATTTTCAGTACTGTGTTTTGCTTACTTGTCGTCTGCGAGTCTCTGAGATCTTTCAGCAAGCTTCAAAACTGTATTCCCATTTAATTGTTCATGGCCAACTTGTGAGCAATCGAAACCAGTCAATGTCAAGTTCACGAAGGGGATGCTGTAAATACTAGTTATTCTTATTTTGATCTTTTGACTCAAATTGGCAGAAATTCTGAAGGCATTCTTTGTGCCTTCATGTGACAGAGCAATGGTAATATTCATAATGCCACACGTATTCATTTCATTGTATGTTTTAATAGATTTCTGGGCTGGCTTTGATCCTATTCTAAGTATACATTTTCAATTCTTCTTTCCAACTAAACCTACATCTGTGGTCACAGAGAGTATATTTATTGAAGCTTAAGCTGTAAAGCAGGGTGCACTGTATATGGGACTAAAATGGTGTAATGGTTATTTCATGTAAATAACATAGAATGTCAAATCCCAGGAGTAACCACTAGAACTGCTGTAGAAAATAGACAAGCAGATACAGTTTGGAAACAAGGATCACCATGCACTATCTGTTCCATCTTAACTTTAATAACACGGGGAGTAGCATTTTATTTGATTTTAGCGCATTTCAGCATTTTTAAAGTGCAAAGGTGAAGGATCACCTTTTTCAGGTTCTGCAAGCTAGCAGGCAGCACCCCATGGTTCCTTTCAAAAGCCTTTGAAGATTATACTCTGGTAGATGTCAGCACTTTGGCTAGATGTTTTCCAAGCTCTTGTCTCGGACAGGGTCGTGGCAGGGGGGGCTAGAGGGGGGCTAAGGCTATCCCAGGCATCCCAAAGTAAGGATCCAAGTGTTATACACCTTGGATAAGATGCCAGTTCATCACAGGGTACATACAAGCACATACTCACACTCTATTGGGCCCAGAGAACAAGGAAACTCCACACATACAGAGTGGAGGTGCAATTCAAAGCCTCAGATCCGAAGCTGTGAGGTAACAGTACTACCCACTGCGCCAGTGCGCTGCAAAAATTGGGATGGCACATCTTCTAATTGAACTTATATCAATATTTGGAAATAGCAGAAAGTGGGGTTCCCTTCATAAATAACTGTCATTTTTTGCAAACAGACTGTGTTATACATGATAAAGTACTGTAAGATTTCAGTTGGGAGTTTACTAAGACAAAGTTATCCATACTGAAGCTTTTCTTTTTCGAATGTCTGTCAACAGCAATATCCTAGTAACAAAATGCACAATTTGTAATCATAATCATTGACTTTTGGGGTAAATATAGCAATACTTCATTCAAGCACTATTACAACGTCAAATGTTCACATTGAACCTAATCATTTCTGTTTCCTAATACACATTTTCAATAAGTGTATTAATATACATTAATGAAAAGACTCTATTGTGCATTTTATTTTTCAATGTCAATCAATTTAAAATATATCTGTAGGATTGATTCTGCCTGTGGTTTCCACACTCTTCAGCTTAAGATGTATTATATTAAAAGTCTTTCAAAAGCAGCCTTTCTAATCCAATTTGCCGCTGTAACACGGGCCTTCTTGTGCAATCCTAAGTCCAGCTCTCAGCAGTGCATTACTTCAAATAGCAGGATACAGAGGTATTTTCTTGTGAGCCTCCTCCCATTTTCTCTTCTGCCCCTTATCTTTTTCTCCCTTTCTTGCCAGTGACCCAACAACACTGAAAGTAATTGCAGGCAGAAAACAACATTTAATGATTACGTTATCCGAGAATCCAACAAAGGGGAGTCACAGACCAGTACATCCAACAAAGGGGGGAGGACTTTTTCAGACACACCACTTTCAGATAACAAAGAATATTATTGACTTTGCCCAGATTAAAATGCCAAAACAAATGACAATACAGCAAGAAGGACGAAGTAAAGAAAGAATGACTGTGTCTAAAACACACTCTCTGTCAGTGCTCTATTGTTCGGTGTTGTATCTTTAAAGTTTTTCCTCTATGTAGGATTACAAAGGATTTTTTTCATACACCATATTAGCCTATGCTAAACATATTTAACTACTTTGCAAAGTATGGAGCAAGTTTTCCATTTTGTGTGTTTTTTTTTGTCTTATGCTGCTCCTGGTGTCTCAGATTATATGGTCTTTGTTATTTCTGTTGAACTGACCCCTTTTTTGAAATCCTGAGTCCTCCAAGAAGGCATACTTGTCCTCCATTAGGAGCCTTCAAGGGGGTTTGTCAGCAGAAACACAATCAGTGCTGCCCAAATACGCAGCATGGGATGAAGAGGCGAGCAGAGCAAACACCATAACAATCAGCAATCAGCACTGATAATGATAATGACACAGGGCACACTACAAGATCCATGCCCTGCATTTCTGTTACAGAAAAGAGCTGTTATTGTGCAAATATAATGGCGTGTAAGGAAAAAAAAATATTTGCAATTTCACTGAGAAAAATATCTGAAAAAATACTCCACATTATGTCTTCCTTAATGCGTTTTAATGAAAATGTATTATTTCTATACCCTTTTCTATGTACTATATACCCTTTGCTATGTACTATATACCTTTGCTTGAAGTTAGAAACATAGGTTGAAATCCAAAAGAAACTAAAAAAGAAAGAGTAAGCTAGCATCTTTTTTGGAGAATATTCAAGATAGTTAGCAAGATATAATCATCCCTTTTTAACATTGTAACGTTTAAAGTTAGTTCCTTTAATAAGGCTATGGAACGGACCCTTTTGGCATCATTTTCAGTGGATGAAATGACAGTAATGGATGGAGTGAAATCCGAGAGATTTAAATTTAAAGGAGCTCTATGAAGTAACATGCCTCCAATTAAGGAAAATGTTTCCAACTGTCTGGAATGGAAGATGCCTTAATGAGCTCCAATAATGAAGAAGTTTAGTACGTCAGAATTGTAAAGCAGTGATACTGCGACTGGCACAGGTCACTTCAGGTCAGGTCAGATCAGGTCGGGGATCATACAATGGTTCGGCATGTTTCCGCGGCCACCACGTGACAAAACTTATTGGGATCCTGCTTGGTGACCCGTAGCCCAGTCTCACCCTCTGGAGATGCCCATATATCTGCTGCAGTCAGGAGTTACGTGACTGTCCCCTTAGCCTGGTCCAGCTGCTCAGGTCCTGAGCAATGAGGATCCTGAGCCGGATCACCCTCAGGCAAATGTGTGACATATCTCTGCCTATGTTTTTAACAGTTATTATATATTAACTGTCTACAAAAAAGGTCAAGAATACTATAAAAGCAACACATGCAAAAAGGAAAAAACAACATTTATTACAGTCCAATATTGTTTAGAGTGAAATTTTTCACCAGGACAAATGGATTGTAAAGTGATGAAATCTGAGAAAATTATTTACATGTTAAGAATTCTATAGTAACATCTGTCATTTTAAACAAGTGTATTTTCAATAGCTATTAATCTCCTGCTATTTTGTTACTGCTTTGCAGTATATTAACTACATTGCAACTGTTATACAGTTGGAATTACCAGTCAGTTAATACATTTAACTTTGAAATGTAATCAGGTAAGCAAGCTTTATCCAATTCATGATACTTAAACAGGCAATATAAAATTAAGATGACATAGCAGTAGTACAATATTGAAGATTCTGTGTTTACAGCATTTAATTGTTCTATCTCCTACAGAAGGGTAGGGAACCATGGTTCTTTCGCTGGACATTCAGAATTTGAATTACAGTATCTCAGCCGTAAAACATACCAGACAAAATCTCAGTGTATCAGATTCACGCTCCCACTTCACCGACAATTCGATCAAAATTACAAATGGGCCGCAGTGGCCAGGAAATAATAAGATGACTTTAAGAAATGAGAGTAGGATTTTCATTGCAGGGTGGAACTGATTTTACCGTGCACATGACAAACTGTTGAATCTGGAGCAAGGTATTTGTCATTGTGGCATTTATAAATAATTAACTTGGGTAAATGGAATTTTTAGCCATTTTTTTTATGGCATGCTGAAGAATACCGTTTAAGTAATTTTAGTCTCAGTTAAATACTCTTCAGGAAAATTACATTCTTTGTGTATCAAGCCAAAGAAAATAAAGGTACTCATACTAATCGACAACACAAAAGACTAACTCTTTTATTTAAAATACAATCAAAACCATTTCCTAAGTAGCACAGTGCATTACAAACGTCTTTGAAGTCAAAATGGGTCAATGACAACTCAAATTAGAACCATTTACCTAAAATCTATGACTAGCTTGATTTTTGTAAGATCCAAATCTCCTGAGCTAAAACCTAATTGAGCTCTTATTGTGACTCTAGGGTAAGATGGTATTATAAATAAGATTCGAAATGAGCTGTTCTTCACACGTCATTAAACATATCATCAGATGCTATATAAAGGGGGCGGGGCCTGAATTTGGTGACTGTGAGCTATGGTGGGACTATAAAAGATTTCTGAATAAATAGCATCAGTATAATTGATGTATATTGAATTCCCTCTTTGTTCTATAAGAGTTCAACATTGATTTTATTCTGGTAAAAAAATACCTCCTAAAAACAGGGATAATACAAAATTTCACAGCAAAACAAGCAACTATTTATTTTTTTTAATTCATGTTTAATTAAGTCAAGAAAATGAAGCAGTGTTAGGCTTTGTCCTTTTCGTGGGCAACTAGAAGAATTTTGATTATATACAGTTGTAGTGACAGCGTTTGAATTGACACATCCCATTATCTATTGCTTCACACATTAAAGAGAAGTCAGTCAGATGGTTGAATTGATTGATGCATTTTATAATAAATACGGATTTCACCCTGAAGTGTCACAATTATTATTAATATTTGCCCAGTCTTAATGTATCTTACACTGTAGTAAACCCTAAATCCTGCAGAGCAGTTCCCTCTCTTAGGAGTGCACCAGCTGTTCCTTGACCGTGGTTTTTAACTAAATTTCCAGGTAAATAAATTAGTCAAACTTGTAGTTTCACTGCTAGCAATTAAGCGATAATTGCACTCAATTCCTTCTAGTTTGCCTTTTGCAATAAAACAACCTCCAAACACAGTCCAATTTTATCCTTTTGCAGCATGCTTATTCATGTAATAAGAACATTATGGCCTGCATATCTTAAAATTTCAGGTAACATTTTCGAAAAGCAGATGCTTTTTAATGCATCTCAGTGAGAAAGGACAAATGAATAGAGAGCAACATACATACGGTAAGCACTTATGCTGTTTTGTGAGTTTACAGTATACCTGAGGAAAACGTGTCAGTGACTAATGCATTTGCAGCTGGGAGTGTTCAAAAAAGCCTCTTATTCTCCTGGATTTAATTTACCAGACTGAACCAATTCTAGTATAGAAATGGCATCCTTTTATTAAGATAATGAGAAGAAAAAAAGGAACTTTTTATTTGAGTTTCATGCAGTGAAAATTAAAAGGCGACAAAGAGACTACATTTTGCGTCTTATTTCAAGACAACCAACTGCAATGTAATCTCCAATGAGTTGCAAAAAAGCTTTTTTTAACATAGAATTGGAAATGGTGATGTCATTGCATTACTCTGAGAGAAAGGAGTTTTATTGTTTAAGCCACTCCAGAGAAGCCAGGAAAAAGATCAGTAATGCTTCAGGATAAGTTCAAAGCCGACTTATTGAGCATCGTAGGTGTGTCGTGCTCATCTGCAGTTTGTGTGGAAGTGTTGTGCTGCGCATGTGTGACAGAAATCCATCGCTCTAGTTGGAAGAAGAAATCAGAATGTCAAAGTTTGTCTGTCTTTCTCATTCACTCTCTCTTTATATCCATCTTCATAACCATTTTTCCAGTCATGGTATGCCTGGAACCTACAGCATGTCTCAGGGAGATGATGGGATAAAGCAGTGAACATTCTTTGCATGCGCGTGCGTGTATGTCTGCACGCGCACACACATACACACACATACACACACCTACACACACAAACGGACGCACACACACACACACGTATTAAGTATCTATAACTTTGTGAGGACCATCCATTCATTTCTATGAGCATAACCCTAACCTTAACTATAAAAACCTTAACCCCTACCGAATCATATGCTTAACCATAAGAAACTCAACAAAATACAAGACTTTTGTCTATTTTAGTTTTTTGATTGCATTCACAGATTTGTCTAAACTTCAGCTTTTCCTTATGGGGACCAGAAAATGTCCCCACAAGGACAAAATAACTGTTTTTTATCACATTGTGGGGACGTTTGTAATATCTACATGCCCATGCAAACACATAGATAGAAGTTCACTTGACTCCATGTCTTAGGTCTAAGGGAGGAAACAGGTTGAAAAAGATTCACGTTTCATTCTCATCAGACAACATAAAGGCAAGTCAATGTATTGTTCTTTTAAATTCCCTCCCTTTTTTTACCTGAATTGCACATAGTACATTGCATGTAAATAAATACAATAAAATGAATTTGATTTTGTGGTAAATTTGTGGTTTTGTATAATTATTGAGAAGAAATGTGAGCAATGGCTCCGTAAAAAGACAAGACAAAAATAACAAAAACAAAAAAAACTATTTGAATTTTGAAAGGCCATTCATTCCCAGAGCAATGGCTTTCTGTGGATGAATATAGCTCTGATGCAAAATCTGGGAAAGTCAAAATGGAGCATTATGCAGAAAGGTTCCCGAAGGACAGCGGCCTTAGAGCACGATTCAGAGCAAATCACTGCTAGGCCTATGCTCAAAACACCGCCCCAAACAAGCTGACCCAGAGGTCCAAGCATTTTTGCAGTATTACGTATCAGACATTAACAAAATATGCATCTGATTTGTGTCTTTGCCTGAACTGTTTCCCCATGTCTTATTTAGCCAAAATTCCTGGGTTATTGTCTTTCATCTGGTCTGTATTTTTTTTTCCCACCCTCCTCACTCCCATGGAAAGCAAGGTCTGTCCCATTTTCTGGTTGGCATCTCTTACAGCTGTAATGTCAAGCCCCATTAGTGTGGCTCAGTGATGGCATGGAAAGACATAAACTCCACAGACCAAATGTCAGAAACTCATGGGGCATTTTGTCATCAGATTGCAGGGCCGGGATCACTGCGTCTTCCCAGTGCGTGTCGCACAGCCTGCCATGTGGCTTGGGCTTAAGCTCCTGTCTGTTTCCAGTCACAGTGTGTGATGGCGCACATAAACATGTTTAGCATTTTATTAGCAGCATGAATGTATGAAGGCCAGTGTATTATCTCTTTTGGCCATCGTAAATAAACGACTAAATAAACACAGAAAGAGAGAGGAAGAGCGAGTTCATAGCATTACTGGACACCATGTTGCTTTTTTGTTTCAGACATAAAAATCTGTCAGAACTATGAAGTTGCTGTAGCTTATAGTAAAGGTTAGCAGTCTGACATTTTTCCTTTGGTTTCAAACTTGAGTATAATATCGAAGGTGACTCTTTAATAATTCCTCTCATTCTGCAACCTTCTGCTTTTGACTCTCATATTTGATAATAAGATAAACGCTTCTGGTAGTTAGTTTTGCTTTCAATTAAATGTGGTCTGCACTGGTGACCTTGGGCAGAATGCAAGGAAACCATTTATAGACTGACAGCCTCTATGAACAATTATAAGGACTTTTAAAATAAAACAGATTCAGGTAAACCAAACCGCAGATACAGTAATTATACATGGTTTCCTCATCTAGTTCCCTTAATATTGTAGTTGAAAGTGACCTGTTAGTTATCTAATAAATAACAATCATGTCTTGTTATTATTCAAAGACATTCATATCTGATTATTTTACACCCGTAATGTTAGACTAAGGCTTTCATAAGCCTTTCAGTGCTCTGCTTGAATTAGAGCATATACAGTACACCGTTCTATATGACAGTGGTTTTTGATTTGGAGAGGACAGACCCTTCTCAGCTACTAAATATATTAAAATGTAAATAAAGTGTGGAAAACAGTAAATACCACAAGAATAATTATACCGATTTTGACATGCTGTGCAATCAAAGCAGCCACAGAGTCAATATGGTGCCAATCAGTTTAGTGTTTACTCTGTGGGCTGCTGCTTTTCATTTCAAAAATCACAGCAGAGCTTCTGCCACCCGGCTTCAGTCGATAGATGGACCTGATGGAAAATGTTGATTGCTGACATTTTCCGTCACCCATGATCTGTGAAACGTAATGGAAGAATGTAATGAAAGGATGATAATGAGGCCAGAGCGGAAAACAGCAGTGATCCTTTTGAAGTTACTTGGGTTTAGTGTTCATTACCACATGACATATACATATAGCTGTGTAATTTATTACACGTTCAAATAAAAAAAAACCCTTTTTAACTATCCAAAGACTATGTTAATTATCCATTTCATCAACAGCATGCTATAAGCAATTTTTTCTACTTTATAGAAAAGTAGGACTAAATTATTTTTTATTTGATATTGACAAAATTGACAAAACACTGACATCAGATTCTTTTTTTCAGAATTTCTTCCTTTCAATTTACTTTTGAAATATTGTTTTTTTTATTTATAAAACCATGAATTATGGTTATTTATCTTGGTAGAAGTATACAATTTCGTTTGTTCCTTCATAGAACTTTCTCAAGGTGCAACTTAGTAATTAAACAAAAGGAATAGAATGATTCGTTAACCTTGCCTGATTGTATTGTTCATTGAATATGTATAAATTCTCATGCCAAGCTGTTTCTATTTTAGATTCTTCCCTACAGAGTCAGGCCCTAAATCTACTAGGCCTTGTTTATAACTAGTGTAGAAGAACAAGATCATTTGGAGAAAGTGTGATCATTTCAGTGGGAACAT
Source organism: Stomatorhinus ivindoensis (assembly GCA_019775895.2). Lineage (NCBI taxonomy): Eukaryota > Metazoa > Chordata > Actinopteri > Osteoglossiformes > Mormyridae > Stomatorhinus > Stomatorhinus ivindoensis. The sequence continues at coordinate 23,554,597 of JABFEB020000002.1, read as the reverse complement.
GCTAATATGAATTCAGATTAGACATGGTAATGTTGAGCAGTAATAGGAATTTTGTAAACCAGAAATGTCAAGCACTCGGCTCTGCCATTGTTTTCCACAGGTCACATTTGTAAGAACTCTGATTTAATGTCTTGGTACAAAACAGGACAGGTCATGTGTGAGATGTCATAATAAGTTTCAGTAAAGGCGATCGTGGTAAAATGTCAGCGACGCTAATTAACTTTCATAATTAAAAATTTAAGAAATACTGGTGAACTCCTCTTGCTATTGGCTGGGACATTTCTGTTGAAAACGGAATCGAATCAGTGGTGTTTTGAAAGCATACAGTATATTTGGTTTGCATCACTGCTTCCTGAATTATGGCATACAGCACAGGTAACTCTTGACTTTTCCTCCGGGGGGTGTACGGTGATAGAGCCAAACCAGTCATTCGTACAGATAAATTTTAGATCGTTTAAAAAACGTAAATACATGTACGATAAAATATTACTGCACATTGATGTGACTAACACAAGCCACATGAAATATAACTGTACAATATACTTTAATTGTATCGAGCTTAATATCTTCACAATATGGGGTGTCATTGCACACCCATTGAATTGCCCACGTTTCTCATACGTTCATACTGCATGTCTATATATAAGCGAAGGGTGTTTCTCAACGGTACTTATGTATAGCAGAATCACATCTTAACCAGTGTGTAATATTATTATTTTGTACACTTATTTAAATTAAAACCTCTGTGCATTCGTATGGCTCCTGGTTTGTTGCTTTTCATCCATTCCACGGCTCTGTAAGGGTTATAGTTCATTTTCTCTCCCTCACTTTATATTGGCGTTAATGTCAGTTTACTTTGGTTAATCTAGATTGCTCCTATAGTTTATGTACATTGGTGACCCTAAATTGCCCACGGTTTGAGTGCCCACGATGGATTGACATTATATCTATTATCTACCTACCTTTGTGACTCCTAGGGCATCTCACTATGACCCTGCATTGACTAGGCATGTATAGGAATGCCAGCATACTACACATTTTGTTATGTCACAAAACTGGTTAAAAGTCACATTGCTTTGCTTGAGCGGCTCAGAAAGGGCAGTCACAGTCATGCTGGCAATAAAGGCAAGCAAAAAATGGCAACAACAAAATAGAGGAAATATTTCTGATATCACTGCTCACCGGAGTTAATTTTTTTTAAATAAATAAATAATAATTTAAAAAATGCAAATGCCAACCCTGTCATTCTGAATGTGTGTCAAAGGAAAAGAGGACATGGAGATTGAGGAGAACACAACGAAAAAGGAATTGCTTGAGGGATGTTTTATCCTACTAATAAGATAAATCTGACAATACATGCACTACCACAGATCCCACAAATTAAAATGCCAGATATTAGTTTTGTGAATATGTCATATTTTCTGTTTCAGGAAAGGAGACTGCAGTAAAATGTCAGGGACACTAATTAACTCACATAATTAAAAAAGAAATACTGGTGAAGTCCTCTCATTATAAGCTGGGACATTTTTGTCAGCCATGAGTGTAGAATGGTGTAAATGCTATGTACCTTTTACAATTGATATTTACTGAATGCTTACACATTTCAAATAATCAAATAACTGACCCCCTGTATAGACATAATTCATTTTCTACATTGTTAAGTCAATACCTCATTTATTGTACTTTATACCGAAGTCTGCAGTTTGCAGATCATACACCAAAGTGCCTTGTTCTAAAATATTAATTAATATAAGTGTGAACTGATGTGTCCATATTCACTCCATATTGTTAATTGATTCATAACCACTCTGATCTGCCTTTGATGTTCCCTTAATTCTAAATGAGAATCCAAAATGAGCTGAACAAATGGGTCTGAGATCTATTTTTTTCCATGTATAGAGATGAATTTATGTGGAACATGTGAATTACTGTAATTTATGTAATTTGTTACCTTTATATATGCATGCGTATATGTGAGAGTGTGTGTTTTAAACACTGTGAATTTAGATATAGTACTTTCTGTGAAACAATGAAAATCTAGTGTACAATAATCATAATAACAATTATAAGGAGCTGAATATCTGGACCACTGACCTCTCAAACTAACTTGAATGGCTTAATTTCAGATTTTCCCTATCCTCACATAACTTTATGAATTGATGAGGAAGTAATTAATTGATTATTGTGAATCGTCTATAAAATTGAATAGAAATTTATTAGTATAAAACTAAAACATTTCTATTTTTTCTCATAGGTCTACATAAGTTTGCACATTTTTTATGACATTTTGAAAAGGGAACCTGGAACAATAAACATATTAAACTATATTTTGCCTTAGCATCGTCTATTGTCTCTATTTACAATCTGTAACAGAGATATCAGTTTGATTGAACTTTGAAGTCATGAATCATTCCCCCATCAGCTTTTTAATATTATAAGCAAAAGTACCAGTAGATTCTGTGATGTGTAAGCACACCCATGTCACTCATATGCCTCTTCTGTATTTTTAAAAATAACAATAATAACAGCAATAATATTAATTACATTTAATTACATTAGGGTTGCTGTGGTGCCCTCTTGGACAGTACTGCTCCCTCCGCCTACGCTCCGTCGATGTGGAGTATTCTCCCTGTGTCACATGGCTACACTGTAATTTCCGCAGCAGTCCAGAGACGTGCCATTAGGGTAATTGGCGTCTCTAAGTGCATGATAGTGTGTGTATTTGCCCTCTGATGAACTTGCAACCCGTCCAACTTGTGCCCCATCCTTGTGCTGCCTGGGATGGATTCCAGGTGACCCTAACCAAGCTAAGATGGATGGAAAAAAATATCCATTCATGATCTGGTCCTTCATTTATCCACAACATATAAAAAAGGATAAACATTGCAGTAAATGGAGCATGTTTCCTGTGATATTGATCAGGTTGACTTTAATATAGCTTAGCATAGTTGTGCTTGGGGCACTTCATATCCTGTTTGCATTTCTCTGTATTACCAGTAGAGGGCATGTGATCTCTTTTCAGTTTGGACTCTCCCAGCAGAGTCCTTCCTCACAGGGATATTACTACAGGCATTGAGCTGAACGGCTCTTCCCCAGACACATTCTTCACAGCTTTCAAACATCAAGCGTGACGACAACATTATGTCTTCATTAAAGACCTGTGTCGCATCACTAAGTTCAGCTGACGTAGCACATCCTGGGTTCTTTCTTTGTTCACTTGTTTGTTTGTTATTTTGCTCTAAACATTTTAAACTGCAAATAAAATTGACCTTTTTTAGTTCTTTACTGCTGTAACCATTGTTAATGGAGGTGTATAGCCTAAGATTATACACTCAGTAAAAGTGCAAAAACACGGAACACACAATAGATATCAGTAGTTCAGCTGGCAACGCAACTTGACATATCCATCGGCACTATATGCAAACAATAAGAGGTGACAGTTGCGACAGTCTTGCTGCACAGAGTGATGACAGTTAGGCAGTGGACTCTGGGCTGGGTGGCAGAGAGTGGCATTTTTAAACTGCACTAGGTAAGCCCCACTTTGTCCAGTGGACACGCAGCAGTCCGTGAAGCTGGCACATGCCTTGGTATCCTGATACAGCAGCAGAAGGCACTATATTAATGACTTGTGATAGCTTCAGCAGTCGGAAGAGGAATTGTTTGACATCTCACCATTGTTATGTAACTGAAAACAGCTGTTATTTCTCGCGAAAGCCCCTTCAGTCCTCAATATTCACTGAGAAGCGAAAAAAGAGAAAAAAACCAGAAAATTCCCTTTTTCTAATGAAAATACATCTAAGTATGCTGCTAATCCTTTACATGTTGTACTGAAGTAAAAACACCCAGACTGGCAGAGTGCCCCACCGTTAAGGGGTATGTATCGTATAATCACATCCGTGCAGCCTATTCAAATGCACTCTATGGTTACAGTGAATGCTTTTGTGTGTAATTATAGCTCAGATTAATTGTTCTCAAAGAAGATTCCCTGGTTGGCAATGTGTTGTGATCAAGAAAAAGCATGCCTGGTGCAAGAGTATTTGCAAATGTACAAAGGAACATAGTGTTTACAATTAGATACACCATTTCTTTGTACTATTCAGCCAAAAAAACAATGGGCATTATCTATAACAATGCCACAGAGGGTTTCTGATTTAAATTGTTTCACATTATAGGTGTGTGTGCATGTGTGTACATGCATATAATCTGAAAAAATGAAATAAATGTTTAATTATTTTTGTGTATGCATGCATGTGTTTCCACTGCACATAGTTCTACACAGTTCAACAATTGTAAAATTGACTTGCTAGCTAAAAATTTATTTGTGTTGAATTTTTGCTTTGGTTCCAGCTAAGAACCTGAGCATGGATTTAATGAGGATCCATGTTTCCTCCTGCACTGCGTATGAGTCCCAGTGTTTCGCGAACCATAACAACTGACAATTCCTTTACGGCAAGCTGCTCATGAGATGAAATCCACATTTTGAACTTGTTAAAATCTTGAAATGTAGATGTAAAACTGCGGTATCTATTGTGTCATCCACCCTGGTGGTAATTCTTAAAAGGAAGTATACACTCAATAGCCATTTTATTAGGTGTTCCTGTTCTCTTTATGCCAACACCCTGAGACTCAACATAAACAGTAAGGTCAAGAGGCTCACTTCCTGTTTGCCATACCTTTAGAATGAGCAATATTGTGTGATTTAAGTGATTTTGAATGTGCTATGATTGATGGTGCTAGAGGTCGAGGCATTTCAGAAACCATAGCCTTTCTGTAATTTCCACGCAGTGCGGTATCTAGAGTTCACACATGAGGGAAAAAAATTAAATAAAAATTACAGTTAGTGGCACTTCTGAGGGTGAAAATATCTTGTTAATAAGCACGGCCAGAGTGGAGTAACCAGTTAAAGCCAAGAAGGAGGCTAAATGTGAAAGAATTATATGCACTGAAGTCCATAAGCAAGGCTTCCAGTACATGTTGAATCCATGCTTCAATGAATTCAGACTGTTCTGTAGGCAACAGGGGGTCCGGTCCTTCCTGGTACTGGGCAGACATATTTAATAAAGTGGTCCTGGCCCCATGACTGTATTATACCCAGTAAATAGGAAGTGAATAAAAGTGTTATGTGAATCATAACTAGAAATAGATTAATCTATTCCTCATTAACACAACTAGATGCAATTGTTTTAAAAGCAGAATGCTAGCAAAATCTTTCACATATCCGGTGGGTCCCACAACCTTACTGATAATACATATGGGTAAAATTAGGGTGCATGTATGTTTGCTTTTCTGCGTAGCTCAGTTCCGCTTGATATGACAATCAACATCCCTGCAAGTAAAATGTACTCTCTATATGCATAGTTAATTGCTATAACAAATGAATGGGGGATTCAGGTTATTGTATTGAAAATGGGTCTTTTCACACAGGTGTGGTTCCTGACTTAATTATGCAAATGTCTTCCCATCACGCTTAAGGGTTATGTTTAAAATGCTGGGCCGGCCCATTTGCCAATTATTTTGGCTGCTGTGGCTAAAAGTGACTTTGAAAAGGGGGTCATTGTTGTTGTCAGGAGTTTCAAGGTGGAAGACTAGTCAGCCTAGTAGTGTTGAACGTGGATCACCAGATGAAGGTGTCGTTGGTATGGAAGACTGAGAGAAAAAACATATCATCTAAGTGCAGCTGAAGACAAAAACACATCTTCTTCAGTTGTGATGACTGTGCATCGGTTTGAGCTTTGAGGCGAAGTAAATCAATTTGCTGCAAATGTTATTCTAAGCCTCGGCCAGGTATTTTCGCAAAACTTTCATGAAACATAGTCGGGTTGTAGCAGGTAAACCCTGTCTTACACCAAAAAATTGTCGGCGCTTTTTGCAAGTTAAGTGTGCAAAGGACTTGGCATAGTGGTCAACTGTGCAATAGAAAAAGTCAGAAAAAAACATTCTTTATCCCATTCACAAAAACATGAATGAGCATATATGTAACAGAAGGATTCTATTCTCAGCCCTGTTATCATGTGGAGTCCATGCTCCTGGCTCAGGTATACATAACACAGCAGTCGCCGAGGTAAATGGCAGTAAATACAAAGCCAGTGGGTGAGCGTCACTTTCATCACACCAGTGGATTATTTCAGGATGACAGCGCCCCCATCCCTGGCTCAGCAGCAGTCACTGAATTGTTTTAGAAACATGACAAACAATGTAAACCTGATGCCAAGGACATCCCAATCACTCGATCTTAGCTATATGGGGGAATAAAAAGTGATGCCTGGTCATTGTTACAAACACTAAATCATTGGATTCCTCATATATATTTGGTGTCATGTGGCGTTCCAAACACCCAGAGACTGTGCATCATGGAATCCTGAAAGTTATCTGCCGATGTGTGACGGCTTAACTTCCCATTAAGTGAGTTTATTTGGATGTTGCCTTTTTTTTACAGCAACCTGTATTGGCGACAATTGATTGACGTTTGTCTTTTTATTGTCCTTTAAAACGTCAGAGATGATAGCAGTTTTAATGTCGTGAAAGAAAAATTAAATCAATGTGGGATTTTTCACATTTATCTGCTGCTAGGTGAATTAAATATTGAGGTCAAATTTTTAATTGTCTGTGTTGTGAAATAATTAAAGTTGGATAAATTGATGAATGCTGTCACACTTTCAGTTATGCCCTGCGCCAGCTTCGAGGATGCTCGCAAAGAAGCCAATTTCATAAAATTATTCATTTCCCTTAGGCAGAGATAAATAACATAAACATAACAATAACCGATGTTCATTGTATTTTTTTGTTCATTGGAATTTGAGATTTCTCAATATATCAATTACATTGTATTCACAACATGTCAGGTATTGTGGCAGCAAACTGGAAGGTTCTGCTTATTCAGAGATTGAAAGCAAACCTTCCACTTCCAGTTTTATTCATTTTGTTATTGACAATTATCCTAGTGTGTCTCTGATCTTCTGATCTTGCATAAATACACATAAAGTACTTCAAATACACAGATGTGTACACTATTTAGAAAATGTGGGATTTTGTAAATGGAAAGCTGGGTGGCATATATTAAATAAATGGTTTCCTAGATGCTCAGAATTCTATTATCAGTCCAGTCTGCTGTATGTGATATATCTGAGCTGTTTCTTTGTCAATATATAACTCGTTTATAATTTAGCCTGTAATTTATTTAAATTTGTTTGTTTCATCTTTATGAACTTCAAGATACAAAGCACTGAAGGAAAATAACACATTTCATATAGATAATTTAATTTTGTCAGCTATAATAAGAGAATACAGACAATTAAGCCTATGACGCAACATGAACATATTGGAAATATGCACGTTCCTCCAGATGCTGGGAGTTTTGTGCCCTCCGTCCAAAGACTGGCAGTTTTCAGTGAAATGGACTCTCCAAATTGCCCTTAGTGTGTGACTGATTGGTACCCCATCGAGGGTTTACTTTGCCTTGTGCCCCGTGCTTCACGGAATACCCTGCGGGCTCACCATGACCCTGCATTGTGTAAGCGGTAATGAGAAATAGATGGATGCATGAATAAAGTAATCTAAATATACTGAATTATTCATTTTTCATGAAATCATCAGATAACTATTTGGTCAATTTCAACATTTCTTTTTTAGGCAAATTGTTTCTGGACATCGTGAATCTCAGACATGCACTATTTAAATATAACTAATATATTATGTGGAGTAACAAAGACGATGTGGAACACAGGAATATTTCAACAATATAAAAGCAGTCAAAATTATAATTCTGTAAAGAGCATTTAATTTTGCAGTGCAATATTTGAAAAACACTTCTCTGGATTAGAGGTTTGTGGATTTAAATCATCGGCCAAGCACCCCTCCGGTGGCTTTTGATAGTTAAAATAAACCCAATGGCCCCAAATTAGCTGTAAGACAGCTGTACTCCAATTCAAAGAGAAAGAAAGAAAAGCTGCCTTCTAAAAATTCCAGATAGTATCCACTTTCAGGACAATTTTCTTTTTAGACTAACTAACGCAACATTTTATATGGCTGCATCTAAATTAACCTAAATAGGATCACAATTGTAAACTGTGTAATTTTCATCAGCGAATTGGCCTAAATTGGCACAGCACTGCATAATTCAAGCCAGATTCAGACTCTAAATTGTCCACGTGGAATAGTCCCTTGGCCAATTTACAGACCACACAGCCTGGGCTGTCTGCTTCAACCTGGGCTCATTTGGATTGTTTCAGAATACCTCACTGTAGCCTGTGCAATATAAGATACACACCATTTCATCTTAGTGACGCTGGGCTTCACAAGAAACCCTGCCAGTACTATACTGTATGTGTGTGTGTTTGTGTGTGTACGAGTATGTATACCTTACCATATGGGGACGCAATGTCCCCACAACATGATAAATATCCTTTTGTTTCCCTTATGGGGGCCGCTTTCCTGGTCCCCCTAAGAGAAAACTGTATTCTATAAAAATGCATGACTAAAAATGCAAAAACTCTTGTATTTTGCTTGGTTACTTATGGTTATGGTTAGCGCAGGGATTAAGGTTGTCATAGTAAGTGTTAACATTTTTCCCATAAAAATGGATGAGCGGTCCCCATAAGGATATGTTTACCCAACGTGTGTGTTTGTGTGTGTGTATGTGTGTATTTGTGTGTGTGTATTGTTGGAACAGTTTTTTGATAACTAAGCTGCATCATCTGCTTTTAACTAAATATACAAGGGAAAAAATGCACATCAGAAAAGATCAATACTATGGCACACAAACAAAAATAAAATAATTTTAAGTCTTTTAAAAATTAATTTTAAGATTATTTCCCCTTTCTATGTGCCTGCTTTAAAATAAATGAATTATTCATTTATTAGATTTTAAAATGCTTACCATTCTATATTTTCCGTGATTGTTTGGACATTTTATTTTGGCTGCCTGCTGAGCATTGTGGTTTAATGATGAAAGAGACACAACTTCAAAGAGATTAGCACATCAGCCCAAGACAATAGAAGAACAATAAGCCTGTATATATTTCTTCTAGCACATAATTTCTTGGGGTGAAGCCTTTGGTAATTTGATTATGTTCTTCCTCTGTTCATTTGTGGAGTTTTTAAAGAAAAATCCATTTAAGCAGGAAAACTGACAGTTGAGAAATCACACCCCTTTTAGTACTGAAATTTTTCATCATGGCCTGTCTTCAAACACTATGCTGTTTATTGAAATGAGATCTTCCAATTCTGTGGGTTTTTATGACAGGAATGTGGAGTTCCTTGTACTAGAACTAGATTCACGGCAGTCCCATGCCGAATGCTGTATCTCAGAACTCGTTAAAGAGTCCCTGTCATGTGATGTGTCTCTGACATCCCCTCAGATGGTGAGAATAGGCCTCAATGGTATTATTAAAGCTCATAGAACTTGACTCATCACTCCCATTGGTCAGTGAAGAGAAACCGTTAGGAATGAGAAGCTCTCAGGTAAATTGACAGGATTCAAAAGCCTCCCGACTGCAAAGGTGTCTTTCGATTGGTTTAGCTGTATGCAAATTTCACATTTTGAAAGTAACTTGTAAGTCAGAAGAATGTTACATTCCTGTTGCAGTAGGTTGTTATACATTGTAACATATAAGAGTCATTCACTTTAAAATAAACAGAAAGAATTAACAGCAAATACATTCTTCTATGCAGACAGAATGATGGTATTGAGAAGCGCCTATACCCATGGGAATATATAGGCTTGGAGCGTATCCAATCACAAGCGTCTGAAGTTCTTACCTTCAGCTTTTTTTTTTTTTTACAATTTATACTGTATAATGTCAACATGGACGAAACAAACAGCAAAACAATTTATACTTTAAAAAAGCCATTAAATTGCTTTTGAATGAGCTTGGATGAGAAGAGTATAGGTTGCTATGAAAAAGAAGTATAAAATCAATTGGATTAATTTTTATCCATAATAAAATAAATGCATGTGCATATACACAAGAAATTCATAATTATTGCATAAAATCTTACATATTGGGTTATGGGAAATATTTTTGGAGGGTTTTTGCCATCATAGCTGAAATTGCTGAGTGTGCAGTCTAAAACCCTAATAAT
>JABFEB020000002.1:23482725-23501178 GCA_019775895.2 Stomatorhinus ivindoensis | reverse complement strand
CCATCTCCACATCATTGCATTCAGTTTTTATTCACAATTTGTTTAGTGTCCCAACTTTTTTGGAATCCGGTTTGTACTGCATATGTGCAACGTTTGGATATTATCAAAAATTATACATCACCCAGGCTTACTACTGATAAATATTTTGCTTAGATACAGTTCATGCCTTCGTATATACTTTGATATAATAAGCCCCATAACCTTAGTGTCGTTGAAAGTTTTTGAGTGCTCTGATAGTTACAGACAGCTGTATCGTGGCAATTAGATCAGTAGGAGAGGACTGACAAACTAAAATACAACCACTCCCCCCCCCCCACCACCCAAAATAAAAATGGCCATGCAAATACAAAAAATGGCCATGACTGGACTCAGGTAATAGAAACTCGCTGGGAGTGTGGAATGCTACTTCTCTAGTGGGGATGGAACCTTTGTTAGTGTGGGACGTACAAAGTAGAAAGGTGTCAGCTAGATAAAGGCGGTCTTATCTCCATGTATAGTGTGGGCCCTGGAATGAAACAAATTGATCAGGTGTGTGGTCTTTTCTGTGAAGGAGTCATAGGTGGGTGTGGGGAAGCAGACAGACTCCAGGCCCAAGCCTGTGCAGCTGGACGCATCCCGCTGGAGAAGAGGATTGCTTCTATGCAGCTATGAAAACTGCCGTTTGAAGTACCAAGCATTTTTAGAGAAAGCGAGTGAGGTGCTGGATGAAGCTCCTCTGTACCCTGTGGTCTCATTGGAAGCAGAAAGTATAAATATGGGCGATGATCGAGATGGTGGAAAGGGCATAAGAGACAAGAATCAGCTCCTGGATATAAAAATTAGCGGATATCGAACTTTTGTTAAAATCATGATTTATTCAAAATTAAGACCATATTCAAATACAAGGATGCTGATGAATATCCTTTGGACTAGAGTATCTTAGGCCAGAGGTCAGTGTTCGACTCCGACAAGCTAAATTGCACTAATGCTAATGGGCCACACTCAAAGCCTTAATCATTGCAGCTTCCACAAAGAGTACTGGCCAAGCAGCAGGCAGCGGTAGCAACCCTAAGACCCATTACTGGACACCAGTGGGTCTCATGGTTTACCATTCAGTCCACATCCCTATCCTCACCTGGTCAAGAGCAGCTGATGATAACAGTAAGACCAAGGTCAGGAGTACAATCAAGCGTAATGAGGTTTCTCTACAGGGTTCCCAGGATCATTCGCCATATAGCCATTGCTCTTCAACAGTCACCTGTCAACAAGAGTCACCTGAGGTGATTCGGGCATGTCATTAGGATGGCTCCCAATGGAGCTACTTTGGGCATGTCCCACTGGGAGGAGATCCAGGCCAGACCCAGGACGCACTGGACGGCTTACATCACCTAGCTGGCATGTGAACTTCTGAGTATCCCACTGAAAAAACTTGAGTATCTCACTTTGGAATGGTCTCACACGCTTGATATCACCAGGAGAAACATTATGATCATGATACTGATGATTATTATCATGATCATCGTCATCATCATCACCATCATCATTATCAACATAATTATTATTACTCATAGAATTATTAGCATTAGTTAATTCGATCTAAGCAAAAGTCATCAAATATAGTTTTGTTGCAAATAATGTTATCTTTTGCTATTCATAATTATTCCAAAGATACAGATTATATAAAAATCCTATGTGTCTGTGTGTATCGGGAAGCATTATTAAGCAATACATGTTTTATACCAACTTAATGACTGGGTTACATTCATACAGTGGCTTAAGGTTAATTCTTATCTCTCTTGCCTATAGCATAAGATTGCATTTAAATGCCCTGTGGTCCACTGACATCCAGTCCAGGGAGGACCCATTGCCCTGTGCTACTTAGAAAAGGCTCCAGGCCTCCTACAACCGTGTTGTGGATAAGCAGATGGAAGATAAAATCCATATAGTGAAAGAAAAAAAAACGTTAAAGAAAAGCATACCCTATATGATTAGATACAACTCAACATATCCATTGTCCAAGCACTTATACACTGCAGCAGATTTCCTCAGTTTTGGTCCTAGAGGACCAGAATCCAACACTTTGCAGATTTTCCTGTTGAAACACACTTACAAAACCTGGCAATTAGCTGATTAAGATGTGTTTCAGCAGGGAAATCTACGACTTGTACTGGATTCTGGCCCCCAGCACTGGAATTGGGGAACCATGCACTGAAGGATGCCAGTGAGTTTGGTGTCTACCATAGGGAATACGTGGTAGGGAACACCCTGGACAGGAAGCCAGTGTCGATTTCACACATACACTGGGCAATTTAGAGAACACAAATTTGGCTAGCAGCATCGCTTTGTACTGCAGCAGTGAAATAGAGGATCCAACAGAACATTGTACAACATGGGAAGAACATGCAAACCTCACAACCCCAGAGCCAGGGCGAGACTCAGAACCCCAACGCTGAAGGCTGTAGTGCTATCCACTTTGCCTTTCAACCCACTAATGTTTAATATATATATATACACATATACACACACATTACATATTATTATTATGTTACTCATATCCTTAGCCCGATATCCACGTATCATATGTGTTTACATGTGTTTAAAGCACGGGGGAGGGGCATTTTAAGGCTTAAACTTTAAAGCATGTGGGAGGGGTATACATTATTTCTGCTAGGCTAGCTCTTGGGCAAGTAGCATAATGTAGTACAGTCCTACAGTAGTTTAGTAGTATAGTCCTATAGTAGTATAGTATATAGTATAGTTTCAGTTCTATCATATCATGTTATCATATTACACCTTTAGTTTGACTGTAAAACTGCATCTTATGAAGAAAATACATTGGTCCACATGGATAAAAGTGCAATCAACATTCATAATCTGATTCTTTGTATTTGCCAAGTACAGAGACATACAAGGAATTTCTTTTGGTGCGGGTGGAATCATCACACAAACAATACATAAACAATACACATAATACAAATGAACATCTAAAGATAATTAGTCAAGCATGCGAGAAATATAAATGAAGAAATACATAAATAGATAATGGATGGATGTAATGTGCAAAGAGCTTAGGTACAGTGCAGATGAGTTCAGTTAGTTAAAATATGATAATGAAGTTTGAACAGTGTGTGGTTCCATTATGACAGTTTTTCATGGGTCCTTATTTAGAAGGGCGATGGCCTGGGGGCAGAAGCTGTTTAGGTGACGATTTGTCCTTGTGCTCAGGGCTCCTATTCTTTGCTTTTGCTGGGATGGAATGTGCTGGAAAAGGGAGCGGCCATGATGCAGAGGGTCAGACATTATTTGTTTGGTTCTGCTCTTCATCTGAGATGAGTACAGTGCTTCTAGAGGGGGGAGCTGACAGCCGATGATCTTCTCTGCACGTCGCACTTTACGCTGTAGTCTCTCCTTAGAGTGCGATGTTGCAGAGCCAATCCAGACACAGATGGAGGACGTAATAATTCATTCTGCTGCAGCCGTGTAGAACTTAGCCATGAGCTTCTGCGACAACTTAAATTTCTTTAGCTGACGCAAGAAGTATAGGCGCTGTTGAGCGTTCTTCATGATGGAGGAGATATTAGTGTTGCATTTGAGGTTGTGGTGCCCAGAAATTTGACGGTTTTAGCTATATTCTTAATGCATAGCACAACTAATACTTGAACATTTCTTACAGACTTTTCATATATATGTAGGTCGTGACACTGTACTCCCATAACACATTGGGTTTTTCTGCGATTTGTGCCACAGTGTATCTTACGCCGGTTTGTCACAGACAAGACAGCCTTCATTCGCATCTTTTGTCAACAAGTCTCAGCTGCCCAGCACCCTCTTTGTGGATCATGGCTTTTTCCTTTTTGTCAGTAAAAACTCTCCACGGCTGACCATAAGCAGCCCAGCAGCCTTGCAGGTTTGGAGATGCAGTGACCCATTCATCTGGCCATAATGGTGTTTACCCCTGGTCAATTCTTCTGCATTCAACACATCAACTATGAGTACCAATTGGTGGCTTACCGTTTAACATTGTCCCGACCTTGACATGCTCTAACAGGACAGTCAACATCATTCATACTAGGTGGGGGCTGGCCATAAGGCTTTGGCTCATTGATGCATGTTCCTTACAGATTCTGGTCCATGTTGGCATGATTCCCTCAGGTAAATGCTGCATATTTTCTGCTGCATGGGCATGCTGCAAATCTCCCATTATACCACATTACAAGGTACTCTACAGAATTCTGATCTGATGACTGGGGAGGATCCATTTTGGGATGATTTGTAACATACTATTTTGCTAGAAATAGACATTAGAAGATAGAACAATACTCAAATAGGCTGAGACATTTAAATTAAGCTCAGCCAATGTGTGCCAAGAAAACATCGTTATACCACCAGCAGTCGAAGCTTCTGACATAAGACAGGTTGGGCCCATGGAATCAGGCTGTGTACCATCTACATATGCCAGAAGTCGAGATTTTAAGCTGTACAGTTTCACTGCACCTGTGCCCCCAGCAGCCTCAGTTTCATAGTCTTAGCTGACAGGAGTGAAACTTGATGCAGTTGTCTGCTGTTGTAGCCCAACCAACCTCAAGGTTTGATTTGCTGTGCATTCACAGATGCTTTTCTGCTCACCACTGCTGTAAAGAATTTTTATTTGAGTTGCAGTATCTTTCTCGTCAGCTCAAAGCAGTCTGGCCATTCTCCTCTGCCCTCTCTCATCACAGAACTGCTGCCCAGTGGATGTTCTAATTTGTTTGTTTTGGAACTTCTGAAATACTAAAACCACCCAGCCTGATACAAATAGTCATGCCACACTTAGATCACATTATTTCCGCATTCTGATATTTGATCTAAGCATTTAGTGAAGCTTTTAACTTGATTCTGCATGATTTCATAGGCTGAGTTGCCGCCACATTATTGGCTGATTCGATAGTTGTATGAATGAGCAGGTACACAGGTGTAACAAAGTAAGGCATAATATTACAGGAGGACTTTTAAGTATGTAGAACTAGTAGTATCTAAGAAGTTCAATTATATCATGCATTATTTTTATCAGGCTGGCTGCTTTTTGAATTTCCAAAATTGCTGATATCCTGGTATTGTAATGCACAAAATTCTCTAGAGTTTACACAGGATGGTGAAAAAAAAAACCAATGGCCAGCAGTCCTGTAATGAGAGAGGGCAGAGGAGAATGACCAGACAAGAAGGCTACGGTAACTCAAATAATGATTCTTTACAACAGGAGTTGAATCACTAATATACAGAACAAATGCTGTATTGCAAAGCTCAGACTTCCAATATTGCATGCCACGGTCGCAAGGATTTCAAAGCATAATGAGATATATTTGCATAGGCCAACTGAATGCTAAAGAAGACATGTTAGCATATTATCACATTTATGAAAGTAACTAAGGCATTTGTACTGTTTTGCAGGATACTTCACCTTCAAGTCCATTATTCGAGATAATGTTCTGATGCTGAGGTATAAGCTACACTGGCACTTACTGAATTTGTGTTCACATTGTAGCTAAATTTTAACATGAAACAACTATTCCTTCTTTGACTGTTCATAATACAGCAGTAAATTAGTTTTTTTTTTTACTGAATTTACGTATATTTCTTATCATATTTCTTCTCTCTTATATTCACCTCCACAAAAGACCTAAAACTATAGCTTTTCCAGTAAATTTTCCATTTTCCTGTTCATAAATTCCTTGAAATGTAACATGAAAACATCTGGAATAGCACTATAATACTTTGGGCAGTACATGTTGTGTTGTTATATTCCTACCAGCTGTGATGTATAATGTAAGAAAACAACCGTGGAATATGAGAACATATTAAAATAGGCTTTTTGCATAAATGTCTGCAACACTAAATAACTGTGAATAAATAGCTTGATATTGTGATACAGGCAGCTGGACATTGTTGAAATACAGTTCTTAGAGACAGCTGCTCCCACATTAGTAAAAAAGGCAAACATAAGGAAAAGTGAAATACAACTATCATCAGGGCACTTAAATATTGCATTAATTTCTAAAGGTTAAGTGGAAAATGAATGCCCCCTCCCTTCTCTTTGGACAATTAATCTTATCATAAAAAAAAAAAAACATTTTCTTTTTAGCCTTCAGCACAGCAAGGAAATATTAACTATGGCAAATGTAAGTGATAACTGCATCAGATATCATATTTCATGCTTTTAATATATATGATGTTTGTGTGAGTGTGACCTCACACACACACACACACAGACAGACAGACCTGTACTCATACCTTTGCATGGGCGCTTCAGTCATTTCTATGGGCATAACCCTTATTCCAGCAATTACAATCTTATCTCTACCTAACCTTTACCTTAACAATAAGCAACCAAACAAAACACAGCACTTCTGCCATTTAAAATCTTTTAATGTAGTCACAGCTTTTTCTAAAAATGAATTTCCCCTTCCGGAGACTGAAAAAAAATGTCCCCACAAGGACAAAGGAAGAGGTTTTAACATGAAACAAGCTATGGCATTGTGAGGATATAGGATAGAGCAACACAATGTAATGTACACAGGACTACGCACACACACACACACACACACACACGTTACACTTTTTTTAACCTAGAACCATATACTGTACTCATGTTAAAATGCAAAGAACCATCTACATATCAGAACTGTCCTCTGCTGAATGCGTATACTACCATAATCATTATCCTACTAATGCAAGTAACTTTGCCCTTCTAATAGTTATTACCCCTCTGAGAGGCTGGAGAGAGATTTTAGAAGTCATAAATTCCTTATAATATCCCCAACTGCAACACTTATTCTACTCTGAAACCGGCATCAACAAGGTGGCAAACTAGACTATTTGCTCTCTGCTTCAGCTCTCCGGGGCAGAGCAGCAGGTATAAGAATAGTACACCAATAATTACAGTCCTTACAGTGCAAAATGAATAATAGCACTCTGAAGGGAGAAAGAGGTTGCATCAGTGAGAGAAGCATCCCTTTGGTACTATTAGGCTTACAAGAAAAGCTAAACTATCCACACTTACTCAAGCTGGCGAAAAATGAGTAATGCATGAGATTTTGCAGAAAAATACCCAAACAAATTTATTTTCATGCACTGCAAAAATGTAGTGGAAGATGCTTTATCTTTTATCTAAACGATGTTCAAGCACATACTTCTTTAAATATTAGGAATAAACAAAATGGAAACTAATATAATGTTAGATACACTCTACAGCAGCTTATTTTATGTTTGCTAGTTGATTTGGCACATGTGATTTAGAATAGGGGGTGTTCCTCATATGTCTGATATATTAAATCTGTCTGTATCATTGTATTTGTTTTCTGTGTCTGGAGAATTAGCCAACAATGAAATAATGTTTAATACGTTTTTCTTTGTAAGGCTGAGTAGACAGAAATCTACCGTCTTCTCTGCTTTATATTTGTGCAAAAGGGTCCTCAAGTGTTCATGTCATAACAAGAATTCCAAGCTGACCAACATAACAATGCAGCATTAACTACAGACTAGTAAAAAGAGATCGAAGCGAAAAGGTAATTCCAGAAATTGTAATTTTTAGTAAACTAAGCCTATTTCCACTTCTAAATAATTTAAATGTTTCTTTTTTTATTAGTGAGAGACTGGCATTCATATGGTAACTGCTCATAATATTTTTTTTTCTGTAAGACTCCAAACTTGTACCCATTCTTCTTCCATCTACTTATTCTGTGCAGGGTCGTGGTGTAACTGGACCCTGCCGCAGAGTGCACAGGGCACAAGCGCAGTTGACACGCTAAGCAGGATTACAGTGCATCAAAATCTATTTACAATTAAAGGTAATGCTTTACATTAGGTGCACCCTCGTAATGCATTTATTATGCATTCATAGAACATTCAGTGCACCTTCATAATGCAATTATAATGCAGTCATAGAACATTCATAGGCAGCATGTAAGTAAACCTTATCCTCACATACCTCAACAACTTCAAAATACATTAATCACAAACATTATATGATTATAAAGTGTGTTATTGTCATATAATGTATTATTAATGTATGCTAAAACTGTTAAGATATGTTAGAATGTTGTGGTATATTTACATGCTGCTTATGAGTGTTTTATGAATGCATTACGAAGGTGCAATGTATGGTCTATGAATGTATTATAAAGGCATTATGAAAGTGCAGTTAATATAAAGCATTACTGGTTATTAATGTATATTAAAGATGTTAAGGTATGTTGACATGTTAAGATATACTTACATGTAGATTATGAGTGTTTTACGAATGCATTATGGGGGAACACTGAATGTTCTACGAACGCATTATTAAGGCATTGTGAAGGGGCATTAAATGTAAAGTGTTAGCCAATCGAAAAATCAACAAAGCCTGCCTGTTTTTAAGCATTTGATGTGGGATTTTAACTTATTGTTATTTTTATCATAACCAACATGGGTAGAAAGTATGCTATTACTCTTTCTTTTTATCCTTATTATTTTATTTTTAGACATAACTTCAATCGCTGCATTGTGTGAGTGTATACCCTGCAGTGGACTGGGATTCAGAACGTTCCCTGCCTTAAACTTTTTGTTTCCTGAACAGGCGAGGTTCTCCAGGATCAAGGAGAAATGGATACCTTATATGGATGGGTTGACGTGTTTACTGATGAATTTTGTATTTTCACTGTTTCGCATATATTTTATTTGATTTTGAAAATGTTTGTTTCGATGTGAGTCAATTATTTTATGACATTAGGTAGTTTACATTTAAGCCAGTTTTTATTACATGTATTTATTTTCGTTTGAATTGCGATCATCTCCATTCTTTTTTATATATTTGTTCCATTGCACCATCAGGCAACACATTAGCAAGATCAACTAATATCTAAGTCCATTTTATAAACAAGTTTGCTGGAGGTGAAACTCAAGAAGTAAGTGAAATATCTTGGGGACACTCAAGGTGAAATAATAGTACTGGAACCACTGTTCTAAATCACTTTAAATGGAATTATAAGAGCGCTGTACGTGAAATATTCAATCAAGATGATCTAACTATTATTTCCTCGGGGAAAACTAAAGAACTCTGACCTCAAAACTTACTTGATAGTTGCACAAAGGTTCGTGAAATGAATAGTATGATCAAAAACTATGAAATGTCGGAATGTGTATTGTGAAAATAGAGGAAATCTAATCTATCTATAGAGACATAAATCACCCCATGTTAGTGCTTGTAAAATCATGGTTTAGACACGCTTTTATCATTGGGTCAAAAGCAACCTGAAGACCTTGTGAGGATTGACTCTATAAATACACAGAGCAAGACAGAGTCGCTGCTAATGGGTTTGTAAAGAAACCAATTATAACAGAAGAACTGACCTGATGAAAGACGAGGCTACGTAATTAGCGGAATGTGGTGGGTTTTAGTTTGAAAACAAAAACACTACATTCTAAGGCAGCCAGCATTCATAGAGCATATTTCATAACTTTATCAAACATAAAAAGAATGCCTCAACTGTTGCTTAATGTATATTAACAAAATGAAAATAGTGAAGGATTTTGGCTTCTAAGTGTACCCGACAGCCTGG
The DNA here is from genome assembly GCA_019775895.2 of Stomatorhinus ivindoensis. Lineage (NCBI taxonomy): Eukaryota > Metazoa > Chordata > Actinopteri > Osteoglossiformes > Mormyridae > Stomatorhinus > Stomatorhinus ivindoensis. The sequence continues at coordinate 23,491,627 of JABFEB020000002.1, read as the reverse complement.
TACTCATTCATTTCATTTAAACACTCCTCCTCACTTCATACTGATATTGGTGGTAAGAAATATGTCATATCTACAATTTCACAATAGCAACAATGACAATAAAGAAGCCTAAAAATATGTAATAAAACCATTTAAATAATTTATATTATGCTATTTGTATTCCGTTATACACCAATAATATTAGTTAATAGAAAAGTGCAAAATTGCTGCATGCTGCTTTGAATTAAGAATCTAATGCCATGCAGAGATAGAGTTCTTATCAAAATGATGCATACTCAAGATATTCTCACTGCCGCAAGCATCATCAAACAGCATATTAGTAAATTAATAATGGTAATTATTTTACATCTGTGAATCCCAATGGAAAATGCACTCCAAGAGATGAAGTTACTTTCATTGTGTCCCTTTGGAATATATCATTAATCAGATTTAATCTGCCTGATGAGCAGGTACTGTATTTGTTTTATGAGCAGAATTTAAACTGTGACAGACCTGACCTGCAAAATGGAATAAAGTTAGTCAGAAGTTTGTCTGCTTAGTGTCACGGTATATGTATTTTTCGTATGGCATGCATGCATCTCTCCTTGAGCATTTTGATTCCACTATAACCTTTTAGAATTAAGGCATAAAAACCATAAAGTCAGTCATTAAAATTTAAGTGAGAATTTGGAGGGAAAAGGCCTGGAGATTCCACTTATAAAGAACAATGTTGTGAATTTACTTAATTATCCATTTAATTTCCCCAGTTTCCTTATCTCTGGATTTATTGAATATTTACCAGTACTTTGTGTATGCCTGTCTGAATATGTTAAAGTTTTTCTCAATTTCATAGCTTCATTTTTTCTCACAACTGTGTAATTTTAATAGATGGTAGCAGCTGTAAGATGTTCATCTATGGAATGAGAGAGAGAGAGAGAGAGAGAGAGAGACAGAGAGAGAGAGAGAGAGAGAGAGAGAGAGAGAGAGAGAGAGAGAGAGATGATCGATATCTGCAATTAGCTAGTGAACAGCAATATTAGCTTGGGGAAACAAAACAATAGATAAATAAATAACTAAACCACATTCAACCCTATTCATATCTAACAATGTCACATCAATGCCTCAGAACATCTGGTTATCTTACTGCAAGCAGATTCCTGTTCTTTTTAACAGTTGTTCCCCTGGACACTGCACTTCATGAACCTACAGGAGTACAATGTCAAACAAGGTGCAGACATGTGAGGAGAAACACAACAGCGAAATGGGATTGGTGGAGGGAATGTGTGATCCAGAGAAACCAACAAGGAGGAAATCCGTCATACGTCCACTCGTATGGCAGGACAGGCTGATGATAAAGCGCACCTTTTAATGTCTGACAAGGCCTGCTGTGTTAACACGCAACAGCTGCAGTACAGAACTCAAACCCAGAGGTCAATAATGACCTTCATCACTGTCATTTTTTATCCCTTCTTTTTGCACTGCTATGTGGCTGACGATGCTATAAATGACATCCCAGGAGTCCTTAAGGTTAGTCAAGTAATGGCTGGCATCTCTCCTTCCGTAGGATCAAGCTTAGAAGAACTGCATGGAGTGAGACAGCTGAAAGACCGGGAACTGCCACCTTTAGTTTAACAATACTGTAACCTTAATTACAACATGACTGACCTCTTGTTTCCATGCCACAGGGATTTGTAATCACTGCAGCAGAGCACATAACAACTTTTCTCTGCAGTGTTCCCCGCATGGTGCATTTTAACACGTGGCCCCCGTGGCCTCATGGGTAGTCGAAAGAGAGGCAGAGAAGCGTAGTGACATGGATGCAGAGATCCCCTCCCAGAGGAGAATGGGATGTAATGTTTCTTGTACCAATTTTAGCCGCTTTAACTCTGCCAGGGTCCAGCATTCTCCACTCACAGGGAGACAGGGATCAATTACGCTTCCATCTGCCTCTTTTTCTTGCACCGGCTCTGAAGTCGTGTACATAGAATGTATGTTCCAGCTTTCTCTTGCATTATGTCCTAATGAAAAAATGAAGCCCTTTTCACCCAAAAAATCATTAGCATCATTAGGACCTGCCTAGCTTGTCTAACTGTGGTTCTGGGTTAGTCCCTTTTTCACCTTGATGAGGAAACAAGATGGAACTTCAGCTGAATCCTGCCTCTCCTGACTCTACTTGTGACCCATGTTGGACAGCCTGAATAAATGAATTACAAGCTGGAAATACAGTGCACATAATGGGTGTTGTTATGAAGGAGTTTAACAATGGCCTGGCCCCAGGGAATCTCTGGATTTAATGGATGGCCTTTGGAGTTGAATCACTATGGAGACAGAGGCCCACGGGGAGAGCAAGCTGCCGGCCCACTTGGACTGCAGCTTAATCATATTCACTCCAGTCCCGGCACTACAGGATCTGGCCCACGTGTGGAGAAACACTACACACAATTACAGACACTTATAACATACTGAAGCTCCGTGTCTCTTCTACCTCTGATCAAATTGCTGACTTGCAGAAAGACATTCCGCTGATGTATGGAATTTGAATAAAATACAAATTCAGTATCCAGTGTCAGCTCTAATTGTTCATCTTTACACATAACGACTTGTTTCTACAGAAGCCTACAAAATATATTCATTATTCTGTCATATCTTTGCATTTACTATTTGTTCTTGCATTCTTTGCCTAGTGACATATCACATTATTCCATTAGCCTATTACTTTTTGCGTAATAGTCTTTATGGATCATGGTCAGTTAAGTGAGTCAACCAGAAAGAGATTATGATCTGCTGCTTGCATGCCACCGCTAACATAATTGCTAATCACCGCCATCTTGTCAGTGCACCAGTCCAGATCAGTTGTTTTCAGGTTTCAGAGCCGATAGTTGAGAAGAAATTGTATTGCGCCCTTATTTTTCAAGGACAATATCTGTTAAGCTGGGTGCAGCACTGGTGATCTGGTCCACAGCAGTATTGTTCTGAATATCTCATTAGAGGTGATCTTAACAGAAGCAGTTCAGGTTCATGTGAAGGACGAGTTAGCAATTAGAGCCTCTTTCTTTGTGTCGACTGGCACAGGACAAAATGGATTGTCTTTGTAACGGCTTCTCCAGTTAAGCACAGTGTCATGTTGTAGAGTTCAAGCAGCTTGACCATATCGGACATCGCAACATGGCAACATCACACAAGTGTTTGTAGGACCTTTAGCCTGCTGACCAACATCAACAGACAATATCACTGGTAAACAGCTTTCTTGAGGACTCTTAGACATGACACATGGTCAGATTCTTTCTAGTTCTCATGAAAATGCCTCTTCTGCTCACCTGTTAGTCAACCAGAAAATTTGAAGATGTGAACATCTTGATTGGACTTTTGCAGAAAGCATGCTGATTGATAATTAGCATGTTAGTTGCAATATGGCACATTAACACATTCACACAAAACAGTTTTCAGAGCCACTGGCAAGTCTTTCTGAAAGTTAAAATAAGTTTCAAGTACTATAACTATACTGACATATGACGGCAAGTCATTATATAAATCAATATTTGCTTTTAGATCAAAACCCATGGAATAGCCAGTTCCTTTTAAAATGTATGTTCGAAGGGTACAATATTGGAGTTGGTTTGGATTTTGCTTAACCTAATGGAACTGCCAATCACTGAAACTCAAGAATGTTGATCGAACATTAGGCAAAGAGTAAGAAACTAAAAAATAGTTCAAATAACCAGTACCCTAATATTGTATTGAATACTGTCATTATGCTGATACAACTGACTTACTCATTTTACCCCAGTTATTGTACTCAATTCTTATACTGTAAATGTAAATTTAAATATTAGCTTAATGTTCCTCGAATATTTTGAATGCACCTACCCTCATTAGGTCAGCAATTATTTTGGTTGTGTACATGAACCATAAAGAGTTTCCGTGCAAGATATCAGGTGAAAAGAAGCACATTGCAGAATGCAAATATTGCAAAGCACGAATAACTGAGGTGGCTGGCACAATGGCACAATTTCCAATTACTATTGAAATATGGAAAGGAAACCTACAGACTGGCACAAAGACTAATGATAGCAAACTCAGTTTGTCAAGAAGCAATGACTAGCTGAGTGCTCAGCCAAAATTTGTTTTACGCAATAATTTACCAATAGCTAGCCAGCCAGCTAGCCAACAAGCTGCAATCATAATTATTGTTTAATACCCTTGTCCCAAATGAACTTTGTTACATCACAAACTTTGGTTTCCAGAGAGACATAGTCAGTCAGCATGTTTATGAATGGGATCAGTTCAGGCTTGGGTGGAATCTAATTTTGCATACTGTTAAACAGTTCACACATTATATTACAGTATAATATATTTATATAATAAAACCTTGGGGTTCTCCATGATAAATTTCACAAATTCCAAAAAAACGTATATATGCAAAATATCACTTCTTTTAATCCAATCACTTTTCTGGTCACTTCTTTTGACCAGATAATTGCACCAGATATTACAGCAGTTCATTAGGGAAACATGGATTACTACTGTGCAACAATACTTACATAATAGCATAACTTTAAAAAAATATATTGTATTATTTTTTTCCCATACTGAACAAACTTTGGATAGACTGCAAACCATCAAACCCCACCACCACCCTAAACTAACAGGGGGACAATGACCAGTCAGTTTGAACTAGGAATTAAACCTTTATTGATCTTTCAGTTTTAAATTTTTTTTCCCTATGAGCTGATTTATACAGAATGCTACATGCTAACGGAATGAATATTAACCGAAATATATTTTTTTATATTGTAGCGCCGGCAAGATGGCACCAAGTAGCGGATTCATTTGCATATCCCGGCATCTTCACAAGCTGTGTAAATACCCCCCATGTATAATTGTTATTGTAAGTACTTGTGTTCCCGATTGTTGTGTGTGCCTTTGCCCTGTCATATGTGGACCTAGGCTGGTCCTCTCATGTCTTTAGTCATTGTGTAAATCACATGCTGTGTGTGTGCCTTTACTACCCAGTGTCCAACCTCCCCACGTTTCCCTGTTATACATCGTCAGACAGAGTGCTTGTTGTTGTGTGTCTGGCACTTTGAAGGACTGCAGTTAAAAGAGCTGCTTCATCAAGAGCCATATTGCTTCACTTCTATCCTATACCCAGGTTTGCTAGCTATTACAACATTTATTTTATTTTATTTTCTTACTGGAAGCAATTGACGTGTACACCTACGAATGACAACTGAGAGCATATAGGTTTAGGGCAGGGTTCGGCACCCTTTTTAAAGCCAAGAACCATTTTTTCCTAAATATCTGAACCAAGATTTACAATGAGCTGCACTGGTTAGAGAAACGGGTTTGACATACATTTTTTTTTTTTTTGTGATATGGGCACATATGCATTTAACACGAAAAACAAAAGCTCAAGTACTTACAAAAAATAACGAAAACCAGTTTCGCGGGGGGGCATCTCAGTTTTAAATCACTTGGACGTGTAACAGAGCAAAGGTGACTAATATTACAATATTGTTCAGTTCTGTAGCGATAGTCTTCACCTTCATCCCTACATCCAGTCTCAGGTGCTTAAGAAAACTCCAAAAAGCATACCAATTAACGAGAGAAGTAATCTCGTTTTAACAAGTGACTTTGAGGAAGATGTAAATTATGCATAATAACTCATTCACATAAAGCTAAAGAAATATCTAAATGAAAAATAATATTAACCCATATATAATACTTCCGTAAAGATAAATTATTTATCATAATTATGTTAAGACGTAAAAATGTGAATGCGGCTATCATTCTGAGAAGAAACACAGTCACGTGGTCACAGAGCCGTATGTGGCTCACGAGCCACAGGTTGCAGACTCCTGAGCTAGTTAGTAAAACCAAAGTCCTTTGATTCAAACAGAATACATATACTTATGACCATCCACAATTATATGACTCAATTTGAAGAAACTTAGACATGTCAGCCATAAAGCTGTTTTTTTTCCAAATAATAGCATGGAACATTGGGTAGAAAAAAATATCTATTTACAATGCATTATTTGTGTATTTCTGAATAATGTATTCGTATACATATTTGAGCGCATCCCTACTAACTAGGCCAGTGGTTCATGAACTGTGCCACCACATGCTGGTGTGTCTTAGCAATTGGTAAGGTGAATTTTGGAATTAATCATGATATTTTACATTCAGAAAAATACTTTTTTCATAAATAGTGAGCCTTGTTTCAAAACACCTGAGAAGCCGAGAGCTACAATAGCTAGCTAGCGAGCAAAGCTCTCCTTCATCAACCCTGCAGATGAAGTTGATATGGCAACGTGAGATCATTTTCCTCACCTGCGGCACCTTGCCTTTTATCTTTTTGTTTTGAACCGTAAAGTAGCTAGGTAGCTACCACCAGACGCCAATGGCAACAAGACTAGTATCCTTGCTTTTGCTGCCTCATACAAAATGTGCATGTGCAAAGTATTGGCGAAGCAGATCTGCTGCTTGAGAACCCAAAACATACATTGTGCGTTTTTGATCAATGATATATTATTTCTGAGAATTTTAAAGCATATAGTTATGAAGCTAAAAACAATCTTAAATAAAACAAACACAACCATTTATGATTTGAAACTGAATAGGCAATTAATGGCCAACTCTTCCCTCTGGAAGATTCCCTTTTTTTTTCAAAGACCAGTTTAATTATTTACTATTATATTTTTGGTGCGTTCTTTTTAATAATGACTCACCTTATGCGGACATGAGGATTGGATTGAAGGAAATGATGCGTCTGGATGCTGGCCCCGATTCTGCAAAAAAAGTAGTCATATTATAATATATGGTTGTCTATGCGAGTTTGAGAGACTATGACATTCAATATATTTCTCTTAATTTTAAGTATGCAAGGTGAGGTTTTGGTATTACATACTACTCTGAAGAGAACAGAGTGTTCAAAATAGCGCAAGTACCAAATGAAAAATAAATTTAACTTTGAAAGTAAAGGTAAAGCACAAGACAAGTTCAGCCACAATGGTGACTTTTAAAAGCTTGAAATTGGCTTGAAAGCCAATTCACAGTATGTGGGTTGAAGAAGGTCTGATAATCAGCAGAATGATATAACCTGGCTGGGGACAATTCTGGTTCCAAGGAGTGCCCGAATTGCACATAAATCAATCACAAAAACTATGACTTTATTTAGTCAGTGATGAGAAACAACCTTAAAATTGAATAAAGAATTTGCCAACCAGAAACAAACTGCAGTGGCAAAGAAGGACAGTGCCCAGCAGTCGAGGTTCATTGACATTTAACATTATAACTGCTAAACACCATAAAAGTACAGCTTCAAAAATTACCATAAACCTGAATCAGCACCTCTGTGACCCAGGGTCAGAAAAACTCTGTACATTGTGAGCTTCACAAAGCTAAAATTTATGACAAGTCTGTATAAAAACTGCCTACATCCAAGACCATATGCATAACCTGGACTATGGAACACAAAACCTGGGCCCCTGAGCAATTGAAAACAAAGTTATATGGTAAGATGAGTCATCATCCATGCTTTTTTTTCTACAAGCAGATGTGTATACACTTGGAAAAAGGCAAAGGATACCTTCAACCAGTAACATTTGTTGGTATGGTTAGCCATCTTGAGGGAGTCATATGGTCCAATAACTGCTCAGTTGTATTACAGCCGTGTAACATTAGGCTATATTATGGTGCAAAAGCTGTTCCCTCACGATGTTGCCATTACAAGATGATAATGCCCCCATACATGCTTTATATAAGTTCAGTAGTGGTTTTATAAGCACCAGAAGGAAGCCAAATACCTTCTGTAACCCTGCCCATCTAAACATCACTGAACATTTATGGGAAGCTCTGTAGTGCAGAATAGAATGTAATTTTAATACTTTACAGATACTGAGGCTTTTCTATCTGAATTTTGGTCTAAAATCCAAATATGCAGAGTATTGCATTACAGCATTCAAAGAAGGATTGAAGATTTTCTAAAGGACAAGGCCCTAGTCATTATTAAAACCTTGATATCAATGCATTGTTATGCATTTCCATTGTATTGTTTACCCCCTGTATTTAAATATTTCATTATTTTGGTTATAGTGGATATGTTGTAGTACTAAAACATTCTTGACAGTATTTATTGTTTTCAAAAAGCCATACATAGATAATATAAATTGCAGTTTTTTTTCTGAATTTAGCATAAAATTAAACACATTTTGATTATATGCAGGGTTCAAAAAACATTTTACCATAGTACACACACACACATATATATATATATATATATATATATATATATTTGGCAGTATTAAAAAAATGAAAAGCAGTCAGTTATTCATTCATATCCAGTTATTTTAGTATTTCCTGGCTAATGATCTCTGACGCTATAAATGGTCTCCTTAAAAAACCACCAAGGGAGATAACATGCTGTGCTACTGTTCAACAACTATATTTCAGCACTATACAAAAGTAGGTAGAATGTCCCCAAACATTCGGAAACCCAGTCTTGCACAGACTGTAATATGTGTGATGAAAGTAGTCTACAGTCTTTTAGTCTACAAGTAGCATTCATCATAAATATTTCATAGACAGATGTTTTATACAAACAAAAATAGCCTTGACAATTATTTGCAATATATATCTATGTTCACCTTTTGAGAAAACTAGAGAGAAGTGGTCTCAGCACCTACTCTGTAGTGAATCTTGCTTACTGGGTACTGTGTAGCTAAATATCTAGCTAGAAATGTGCAGAAATCTACAATTAGGGCTTTTTATTAAATTTAAATTTAGCATTCCAGTTTTCTGTATATTTTTCCCACAGACAAATAAAATGTGAAATGTATAAGAATTTATTATTATTATTATTATTATTATTATTATTATTATTACACTTGTGCAGTTAATAAGTTTTCATGGTCGCCCTCTG
>JABFEB020000002.1:23439119-23450618 GCA_019775895.2 Stomatorhinus ivindoensis | reverse complement strand
ATAGAAATGAATGAGCGGTCCCCATAAGGATATGTTTACCCTACATGTGCGTGTGTGTGTGTGTGTGTGCGTGTGTGTGTAGTCTGTCACACTATTATTAAAATGCTTATTTATGCTTGTTATGAAGGACTGCTAACAAACTAATCACTTGATTGCAAGCTATCCTATGTTACTGCAACATGTTTACTGCCTGTCCTCTTCCCCTCTCGCTCCCCACTCTCCTTGCGATCCCGATTTTAGTTTCGATTTCATTTTGGATTCAGAAATATCTACACATCAGCGATACATACGATAGATTTGGGCACCGGAGGATCAAGCCACTTTTACGAGGCGTTCGGGGACAGGAAGTTGGCAGATGAAGTAAACAAGAGACAGATAAGCATAACTTATATGTTTTTTTTCTATAATAGCAGAAAGTATTACATTTAGAAACCAAAATCAAATTATTTGTAAAGCTTTTTGAGGGCCTTCCATCCAGGCAGGGCCACCATTACTCACAGTCTGACGCCCCTATTCAACAGTTAGCCTGCACAATAATACAAGTCTGCATATTATTAATTTGTGAGCCAACAGTACTGTACTGTACGCTTTGCATGTCAAATTCTTTTGTCATTTCTTGTCAATACATTTTTATATAATATCCAAGCCATCTAAATTATGCCCCTGAATGTGGAAAGTTACTAGGCTACCATACGCATTGGGACCACTATGCTTTGGATTCTCTGTTAAAAACACAAAATTAATGGGTCTGAACAGTTTACAAGTTACTGCGAGAAATGTGAGATTCTACAGTCACAAAGAAAGTTACACGTGAGTGAGACTGGTTGCCAAGATAAAGATGCGTAGCATAGACAATCCAAGACTTTTAATATTAAAGATACAGTATGCACTAACGCTAACAAAGTATATGTATTATAAATATTTTATATACTATATGATTTTATGTGATTCAAATAATTTCCAGTGTTGCTTTTGGTGTGCACATATTCTGCGAGTTTCTGCAATCTTTCGGAATATTTTAAAAAGTGTGATTATAATTGAACATAAATGTATTTGTGCTGAAACATGGACTGCCAGCTGTCACATATAAAAGACCGAATATGAAATGTTTCAAAGCAGGTTTACCTAATGTTAGGCCATACGTTGAGTTCTGCAGGGAAGGAATTAGAAAATTTTCTTCATCATTATTTAAAAGGCAGTATTTTCAATTACAAACAAGTCCATATTCATGAGTTAGCACTATTATATAAGTTCTATGTACATTGTAACCGTGTTTCTACCAAGTTATGAACTGTTTATACATATAATTAAGTAGCTTGGTAATCAGATGCATTAATATACAACATCTGTCTTTCTGATGACATACAGTACAAAACAGTAAGGCTTATTACCTGCATTCATTGTGTTGTTCAAATGATATAACCTAATAAAATATTCATCATTTTTAAGACAGACATCCAAATCCATTTAAAACAAAATTAGAACCAAGTTGATAAAACAATTTCTTTCTTTCTTCTAAAGCGGAATAGTGACTTTCTCCTCTCTGACCGTTTCTTAATTATTAAGACAACATAAATTAATTTTTGATGGCCACACCAATCCTTGAGTTTATGAGGACTGACAGTAAGATCTAGTCAAATTAAATTATTCTTTCTGTAATATTTTGCCATCATAATCTTGCTCTGTGCCCAAAGAATTGTATGTAAAACAAACAGACACACAGACACACACACCTACACACACACACACACACACCTACACACACTCACTCACACATGCACTTCTCTATCTCAAAATTGTCACAAGCTTTTGTTTCAACATCCATTGCCTCAAGCATGTCTTAATGAATTTAGCACTTTTGACATTTGAAAGAAGAATGAAGAAAACATACTTTAGTAATGTATTTATTCGGTGGCCCAACTTATCTGTCTTTCTGACTAGCCAATAAGCCCGTGCAGAGGGGGCTGCTGGGGGTATTTCAGCCCCTTTCTCTTTTGCCGCGGGGAACCCCCACAGCCGGCACAATGTACCAGTCGGCCCTGCCCCCCGTTTCAGCATCTGCCCCTCAAAAATCTGTGTATGTCACTTCCAGTCATGGTTAAGTTGGAAGGCACCTAATACTAAATGCCCAAAATGGATAGATAGATAGATAGATAGATAGATAGATAGATAGATAGATGATGATGATACTACTACTACTACTACTACTACTAATAATAATAATAATAATAATAATAATAATAATAAATCTGCATCTCCCTTCCTAGGTTGCTTTGTGAGAATGATAACATACTGACCATGAGAATACTAATTGGCATTAAGCAGACATAGTGCTGTCTCCTCAGAATACCTGGAATTTTTTGAAAAAATATTCCTTAAAAATACATTTTATTTCTTACTATGAATATAATCATAAGGAAGATTCAAGGTTGTTAATTGCCAGTCCTGACCGATAGAGAAATCTTAAATTGTGACACATGGAAGTGTAGTGACTGCAATATATGTGCTACTGTAAATGGCCTGTAATTTAAAAATCCCATAATTCTGTGATTTCAGAAAATATATTTCCGCTTAGTCATGCAATGTGCTTGCAAATGTTTCTCATGTAAACTTAAGATTACCAGTCTAGGTGTAGCATGAAAACCATGCGCTCTACACACATAAAAACAAATCCATCCATCCATCCTTTCCCTAGCTGCTTATCTTGGTCAGCGTTGCAAGGAGCCTGGGGTCTATCCCTTGATAACATACCAGTCTATCACTAAAGAACATTCACACACAATCATACTCTATCGGTAATTTAAAGACACCAGTAACCCTTAATGCGTGTATTACAACTGTGATTGGAAATCTAAGCAACACAGGGAGAATTAATATTTATTCCACTATATGGACAAAAGTATTGGAACACACCTCTTAATAACTGAATTCAGATGTTTCATTCAGACCTATTGCCATAGGTGCATAAAATCAAACACCTAACCATGCAATCAGGTTTCCAAACATTTGTGAAATGGGTCATTCTGAAGAGCTCAGTGAACGCAAGTGTGGTGCTGTCATAGGATGCCACCTTTACAATAAGTCAATTTGTCAAATTTCATCTTTGCTGGATGTTGCATGATCAACTGTATGTGCTATTGTTGCTAAGTGGACATGTTTAGGAACAACAAAAACTCAGCCATGAAGCTGCAGACCATGTGAAGAAGCAGAGGAAGGTCGCCGAGTCCTGAGGCACATAGTGTGCAAACGTCGCCAACGCTCTGTTAACTCATTAACTACAGAATTCCGAACTTCCTCTGGCATTAACCCCAACACAAAACTGTGCACCAAGAGCTTCATGGAATGGGCTTCCATGGCCGAGCAGCTGCATGCAAGCCTCACATCAATAAGCGCGATTCCAAGCGCTGGATGGAGTGATGAAAAGCAGGCCACTGGACTCTGGAGCAATGGAAACGTGTTCTGTGGAGTGTCAAGTTGTGCTTCTCTGTCTGGGAGTCTGATGGACAAGTTTAGGTTTGGTAGATGCTAGGAGAACATTACCTGACTGACTGCAATGTGCCAACTGTAAAGTTTCGTGGATGAGAAATAATGGTATTTTTATTTTCAGGGGTTGGGCTGGACCCCTTAATTCCAGAGAAGGGAACTCTTAATGCTTCGGCATACCAAGACATAATTCTCTGCTTCCATCTTTGTTGGAACAGTTTGGGGAAGGCCCTTTTCTGTTCCAGCATGACTGTGTCCCAGTGCATAAAACAAGGTCCATAATGACATGGTTGGCTGAGTTCAGTGTGGAACAACTTGACTAGATACCAAAGCCCTGATCACAACCCTATCAAACACCTTTGGGACGTACTAGAACGGAGATTGTGAGCCAGGCCTTCACGTCCAACACCAGCGCCTGACCTTACAAGTGCTCTTCTGGATGAATAGCCAAGAATTCCCACAGACACTCTCCAAAATTTTGTGGAAATCCTTCCAAGATGAGACACAGCTATTATAGTTGCAAAGGGTGAACCAACTCCATACTGATGCCTATGGATTTAGAATGAGATGTCATGAAAATTCCTGCAGGTGTAATGGTCAATACTTTTGTCCACATAGTGTAAGCCCTATGTTTTATACAGTGAAAAATCAAATCATTGCAGTGCTTCATGAACAGATTTTATACTGACATTTAGTACTGTTTCTATGTATAAGGTCATAATATAGACATCATGTGGATCTGCTCAATAAATAGGCAGTATCTAAATACTGTTGTCAATATTGCATTACTTTCATTGGTAACACTTCTCTTGGCAGGGAACAAATTATATAGTATTATTATATTAGTAATTTTTTATACACAAGTCTTAGTTACAAACTGATCTTATGTTAATTGATCATTACTGAATCGTGATGCCTGTTTCAGCTCAAGCAGTTACTGTATTTCTTACTAAATCTGTTAATTCTGTAAACATTGTAAAACTACTGAAGGAGCTACCAAGGAACCAGTGATCGAACAAGTAATGAATAATACAAGTGAAATACTGATCTTATGTTTGGTCACCATTAATGATGTGTGATGCATCTTTTATCTCAAGTAGTGACTATATCTATTCATGATTTGTACTTCACTAGTAACTGAGTAATTACTTAGTATCTGTACCCCATCAAATAGTCATCTAGATAACTTCAGAAAATTGTCATTATGTTGTTAGGTATTAGGATTAAATGTGTATTACATGCCTCCTTGCAAATAAAGAAGTATGTTTTCTGAATCTGTAATGGGTAGAAGTTCTGCCCTGAAAAGCATCATGGTCCAAAGGAAGCTTGATGTCACTTTAGCACAGGGAACATGTGCTCCTAATTACAAAGACATTTAACTTTCAAGTCTTTATAATTAAATTAAATATTAATTGCATAACTTATAGGTTCAGATGTGAAATTAACTATAGAGCACAGACTGACATTCTAAGAAACGCACTTTACGAGACCTTTACAGTATCGTGTCGCAGCAATATCTTTCAGAGAAATGTTGCAGCTTTTTAGTCTATGCCTCAGTCACATGTCACTGTTGACCTTCACTAATCAACAACAATGAATATGGGTTTTGGTCTTAATGGGGAGCTATGACATCAGATTGCAGAATGTGCCACGGGAGGCTGAGTTGTCTCCTGTATTGTCACCAGAGATCAAAAAGGGCAGAATAATATGAGTTTTTAGATGGCATCCCAGTCATCAGTCACCAGGGTCAGTAGATACAGGACAGAGAAATGTCACTGATGCTGTGTATCATTTTCAGTAAGGCTTTAGGAGGTCAGGCTGAACACAGGGAAGTCCTGAGCCAATGACTTACTCTGAACACTGATAAGACCTTAGCAAGCAGTTTGCTGGCTAACCACAGACAACCTGTTTTATGAACAACATAAATAGTTCCTGATGGTATTCAGTGATGACTTAGTTGCAGTGGGGAAGCAAGCCTTACTCTCTAAAGCTCTGCCGGTTAATATAATGTTGTTTTCTCCCAAATTTAAGTCTTACTAATTGCAACAGTTATTAACAAAGGATTATTTATATAGTATTTACTCTCTTGTGCTGATTGGTGCAGATGTAAAAAAGCATAATTATACGTAATAAAGTGCAAAATCTGAAATCATCATGAGCATTATATATTTAACCCTAATTGATGGTAAAAATTTTACAAAATTCCCTTTGCTCTTGGTTGCAGGACCAATTAAGGTGATACATATCTTAATTGGACACATATTTGTATTCATAGAAATCAGTGGCACAAAGAAAAGGAATGGATAGACATTCTCCACAGGAGAAGGCTATAATTTGAACCCATGACCTCTGCCCTACTATACTTTCCTTCTTCCACAGTGGAAATCTCAGTGCTGCTAAATGCAGTGTAATTGTCTGAAACTTTCCCTCCCTTTCGATCTCTTCCATCCTCTCAACTCAACTGAATATTTAAACTCAACACAATCTGTCTGGTAGCTTTAACAATTCAACACTCAGAATGGCAGTTTTGCTCCATTTAACTATTTAATGTCTTGTGAGATGTAGCAGAATAAAAACTAAACTTCTAAAATGTTTTACTCAAATAACAGTTAGTTAGCCAGTGTTTGTTTCTTATCTTCCATTGTCCATTGTAATTATTTCATTATAAATTACTTTGTATTACTTGACCTGCCATGAGTATTTTATTAGTCATACAACATTGTAGATTTTGGTATCTGTCGTTTAGTAGATAACTCAATTAGTGTGTTCTTATCTGTCTAGCACTCCTATAATATACTGACAGTGCTGGGGAGATTAAATTACAGTTACTAATAAAAACATTGAGGATTACAAAGGGGTTACATCTGAATATATTGTTTTTGGTTTAAAAAAGGCTTTTATGTGGAACATAACATTCATTTTGCTGCTTTGCATTTGCATTCTATGCAGAAATACCTTTTTGGAGCATATTTCCAGACAACACAAGTCAGAAAGCCAGTGAGCCTTTTCAGCTGTATTGCACAGTTTACAACATTTGTTAGAAAAGTAAAATACTAATTAAATGTTATAATTTACATTACTTTGATGACATAATCAAAAATAGTTCCATTACTTATTGCATTTTTAACAGGGTAACTAGTATCCTGTAACCAATTATTTTTTCAAAAGTAATTTTCCCAGCACTGTACAGTGACATCCTTGTTTCGACTTCTTACATGAAAGGTTGGACTCTAATTATTAGTGAACAGTGTGCAGAACTGGGGCCTTTCTGATATTTTTGTAAAGGGATTAAGTCCATTTATTCAAATCTTATCTAAGAACAAGTATGCTTTAAATCATTTACCAGCAAATGATAATTATCACTCATTATGACTGTCATTGCAACCACATCTGTAAATGCATGCAAATAATTATAGATGTCATTCGAAACATTTTTCTGTAATTGCATTATTAACCTTTTGCTTTAGTATTATATTATTACTAATCTTTTATCTTAGTCTTATTTCAAGATGTATCATATTTATTTCCATTTAAAAGAGAGAGACAGTGCATTTATCTCACTTTGTCGTCAACAATCATTACTAGAACAAAGAGAAGCAGATAAAGCTGAAATTCTAAGGCACTTCTTTAAAATGCTTCCTATAAGTATGAACATCTTCCTACAACCCAATCACAAATACAAACTCACACCTAGATATCCCACTAGACAAATCAAGTGTTGCATATGCGTTAAGGTGCCGTAACCATTTTGGAACACAGGGTACTTGTGTTGTATCTGGTCGCAATGAACCTGGACTCCCAGGACCCATAGAACACAAGACAGGGGCCAATGAATGAGACACTAGCCCATCCTTGGGCACACGCTCACATAAAACATCAGACAGCAATTTAGATACACCGGTATGCATAGCTGAGTATTTTTTGACTGGGGTAGCAACCAGAACTACTCATATATATCGGGCCTGGAATCAAAGACCGACCATGAAAACATGATGCTACCATGCTAAATGAACCAACATGCTGCTAAGTTAACACTGTCATGGTGCTCAGAAGATGGATGGATGGATGAAAGTTTGCTAAAATATTTAATAAAACAAGAAAGATAAAATGACATTAAAAAGTGCTTATATTACTTATTGGCATATTAAATGGACATACAGATGCAGAGTGCTTCTTTTTATCTTTTTACTTCACCTTGATCATAATTATATCTTTTGTTCTCATCAAGCTGGTTAAAATAGCTTCTTTGCTCAATGGATTTACATTCATTTGCAGTTTATTTATAGCTGAGATCGCAGCAGAGCCATACACACAAAGTGATAATGTGAGGATGAGTTGTAGGCCAGACTTGGAGTGACCACCTGCAATCAGTCTGCAGTCGACTGTATAGCTTTGCACGCTGCAGCTTTTCACTAAAATATTTTTAGGTTGATCATGAGTCTCAAATTGGCAATGCTTTTTGCTTCCTTTCCTTTATTACCACAGAAATTTAGAAGAGAAGACAAAAGATGAACTTGTGAAATCTCTATAAGACATAGACGGCATTTTGTGGGAGAGACACTGAGTGTGCAGACTTAATATCAAATATGGCTCAAATTTCAAGTTACTCTTTATAAATAATCTGCAATAATGTAATATATGGAATAGAAGAAGTTGTATTACCATCAACCTAGTAACAAGAAATGGTTTTGAGTATTTTTTCTTGTAAGATGCAAAAAAAAAAAAAAAACACTTACCATTGAGGCTCATCCATCCATTAAATTTTAATAACCGCTTCTCTAATTAGGTTTGTAATTATCAAGCCCATCCCTGAAATCATAGTGCAGTAGTCCATCATAAAGCAGTCACACACACGCATACACATACACACATGTCGTGTATACCTATCCTGATGGGGACCACTCATTCATTTCTATGGGAAAAATGCTAATGCTAACTATGACAACCATAACCCCTACCCAGCCTTAACCATAACCATATGTAACCAAGCAAAACAAGAGTTTTTGCATTTTTCATTGCAGTCAAAATGAAAATGGATTAATGAAATGGATATTTATCACGTTGTTGGGACATTGTGTACTCATAAGGTAAGGCATAGCTGCTCAGTCACACTCTCTCTCTCTCTCTCTCACACACACACACACAGACACACTTATATTCATATCTCTGTGGAGACTCTCCATTCATTTAATATGCAAACCTTAATCCTTTCAATGACAACCCTAACCCCTACCCAGCCCTAACCTTAACCATAAGTAACCAAACTAAATAGAATGCATATACCATTTTTAGTTCTTGGATTGCAGTCACAGATTTTTATAAAATTGAGGTTTATTTTTTGAGTACCTGAAAATTGTCCCCACAAGCTAAAAAGTAACAAGTTTTAAAAGACTTTGGAGAGATTTGGTCTCTATAACGTAATATGTACGAGCCCACATCGACATACACACAACCTTACATTCAAAATGCACTTTACAGCCCCGATTTACCTGGATGTGGGAGGAAACCCACACAGGGAACACAAGCAGGCAACTGCAGAAAATTGAGCTATATTTGGATGAGGGCCATACCATTCATTTCAGTGTTTTACATAGCTGAACTAACAACTGAGGTAAATGATGAATCAGGCGAACACTTAACATTTGGAAAAAGAAGGAGTCTGTCAGAGATGGCTGCACCAAAACAATCGCACAGAAACAAAACATCTGGATTTGGAAAATTGCTGGTCCCACACGTGCACAACACTGCGCTCTTCAAATGATCTAAAAGTCAGCACTCCACGGGTTTTGCTCCTCGAAGGAACATGAGGTGTCTGAGGCACGGTGATTAGCACCCTGGCCAGTTAATTTTAGCAGTATTGGAACGG
Organism: Stomatorhinus ivindoensis; assembly: GCA_019775895.2. Classification (NCBI taxonomy): domain Eukaryota; kingdom Metazoa; phylum Chordata; class Actinopteri; order Osteoglossiformes; family Mormyridae; genus Stomatorhinus; species Stomatorhinus ivindoensis. The sequence continues at coordinate 23,441,269 of JABFEB020000002.1, read as the reverse complement.
GACTAATCTGGAATTAGGAGTCAACATCCACTCCAAACCTCTTGCTTTACGCACTGGTAGGGGATAGTTTTAGGATGAGAGAAAAGGCAATTGTCTGGTGCCTCTGATTATCCCCGAGAAAGCCTATAATCTGACTGAAAGCACTTAAGAAGTCAGGCAGCAAAATAAACAACATTTATCATCATCCACTGTTCTTTTCCACCCCTCCCTTGTAGATAGATTAAGAAGTTCTGCTATTTCTACCCCCCTTCTGCCATCTGCCTCAGCAAATGTCAGGACAGGATAAATACCCCTGAGTCTTCTGTCTCAACCAGATTACCGGCTATTCCAAAATGGGCCAGGTTCTTATCGTCCCTCAATCTCTTTTGCAAAAGTAAAGCATGAATTCTGTACAAGATTACCGGGATTAGGATGGCAGCCGGTGCAGCTCTGTGCAAAGCGCACAGTCGGATTTCCGTCACACCCCTCTCCTGGGTTTGCTCTGCTCGAGACCTACTCTGTACATAGTCACAAACACCCAGGGCCCCCTTATTTGCTTAAAAGTCACATCCAAACATTATGTGCAACAAATCATCATGGATACAATTAACTGCTAGACATTTGTCTTTTGCTGCTTTTACATTTCATTTTCAAATGTTCCCGCTATAGTGTCAGGCACTATTCAAATAAACAGTTAATTAAACAGTTATATTTGAAATAGAGGCAATTTTATTTCTTGTCTACCTTGTCAGCAGTCACTATTTGTAAGTCCCCATAGTGCGTTGGAGTCTCACATTACAAATTTACTGGTGCCTTTTTACTTACTGTTCATACATTAGGAGAATGGTATCTCTCTTCCTAAAAACGTGTGCTGTTTTAATATTATATCTGTTTGCTTAAAAGCTTTTTTGTGCATATTTGATTCTATGAGCAGAAATATTTTGCACTGTAATACTGAATGTTTTTGTTTGGTCAAGGGGGTCTTTTGTTAAACTAACTAAATAAATAACCGACTTAACCTGCTTCATTATAGAGAGAACTCAAAAGGTATCATTTCACTAAACTTTCTTCAGAAATAAAGGGGGGAAAAGCGTTATCAGGGGAAAGAAAAGACAGAGCATGTTATTCAAACTCAATTGTTTGGCTTTCTCTTTTTTTGTTGTTTTTGTCTTTCACCTATGCCGTGCTATAATATACTACAATGACACAACTTATTGTCTTTATCTTCTTAAATGCTTTGGTTTTTGAAAATCGACAATGATATAATTTATATTAACTTCTAGGGCTTCATCATAACTGGCCAAATTAAATAAATCCCAAAAATAATATATGGCTTGTCAGAAAAATATACCTTGCCCTCTAGCACTGGGAAAGTATGACTGGCACTGCAGCACAAATATTTAAAGTACTCCTAAAAATCCAGGGTTTATAAAGTACAGTAGGATGTAAGTACACAGAATAAGCGTGCCACAACAGGAGAGTGCCTGAATTACACAGCTTGGCTGTGAGTATTGTTGTGGGTGAAATGCTGGGTAAGGGCGGGCTGGGAGATTTTTTTTGCAGTGCTGTCCAAAGTATGCACAAACCAAATTATGCATCCCCTGAGTATGACCCCTCTACATGTGGCCACATTGTTTTAAGACCTTTGGAGCCTCTAAATGCTCTTCTTTCTCAAGCCGTGCCCTGGATCATGGAGCCATCCCCTGTAAGATCACGTTTACCCCAAAGACTCAGACACAGTAATATGTGTTAAAGTCTGATATGTTTTGTCACCAGCCCACTTTAACTGTTTAACATTTAAAGAAAAATTATCTCAGTTCACTTTAGCACTAGGTCCCGCACCTTAAAATGGTATTATAGTCACAGGATGGCATATAAAAATGTCAAATCAAGAAACCTGAAAGTAATAAGATGCATTTTAGGTTTAGAACTGGCTTTAACAGTATCATCCGTGTTATTGGGGAATGAAACAAAAGGAACACATGGATTGCAGCCTCAGGAGGGACAAGAAAATTAAGGCCAATGATTGTGATTATCTGGTTCCGCTACTGTCATACTGTCACCGTCATCTTTATCTGTGACAAGGAGCCCCTTATTTATATTCAACCTGTCTGTTTGTTTCGGAAACAAAAACAGGGTTAAACTCTGAAATTTAGGAGTCGGGGGGGGGG
>JABFEB020000002.1:23414657-23427887 GCA_019775895.2 Stomatorhinus ivindoensis | reverse complement strand
CACATCTCCCCCCCCCCCCCCCCCCATACCACACACACACACACACACACATACACAGGAATCCACAGCATTATAAGTGTTTATAAGTGAGTTATAATCATGTTATGGTATTTAGGTATACATTAATTCCTTGCAGCACATTTGTGAATTTTCTAGCATGACACAGCAGCTGAGTTGTATCTGTACTACTTACTAATAATCTGACAGAAGGATACAGTCTAATGCTATCTGTCCAATGACGTAGCTCCGTTTTTGAGGCAGGCAGAAAACATGCGCACAGCTGTTTGAGAACACATTCACGGGCTAAAGCAGAATATTAAATTCTATGTTTAGTAATTAAACACAGAATCCCATTAACCCAATCACTGACCTCATTTCAACCCATATTAATTATGAACTGTAAACCAAAGAATGCTTGCCAGCCAGCCATACGTCTACCAAAGTAACAAGTACTGCAAACCTAGTAATACAAACTAAACTCATTAAGCTCAATGTTGCATGCGAACACATACTATATTATGTTATCACTATCTTCTGTCAAAACCAGAACACATGGCCTATGTACTGAACTACATAACAGATTCTCCATTTTTCCACCAGAAAAATTAAGCGGCTTGGTCTTCTGAACTGTCACCTTTATTTTGAGAATGTGAAATTCCTCACTGTCTGCCATGTGAGAAAACAGCTGCCTGTGGCTGGTCTTCTTAACTAACCGCCAGTTTTCACGTAGTTCCCTTTGTGGCTTTCGTACTTGTTACCCACTTTACATCTGACACCTCTCTATGGACGGCACAGGCTGCAGAGTCGGGTCACAGGTCACCGAAACACAACACTCCCTGCACATCTGTCATTGCTGAATGTACGCAGACTTTATGTCAGTCCCGTTTCATTGTATTGACAGTTTCCAGAGGAACAAGAAAAGAAAGAAAAAAAAAAAACTATGAGAAGAGTTAAGTAATATACATCAGTTGCAACTTGAATTCAATCAAAACTTTGTTAAATTTCCTTAGACTCGGGCAGGAAAGTCTGATTTTAAAGTGTCAATCAAGAGCTTCTTAAAAGCCTAAACACTGCTGTAATCTTCCTGTCATGCTGCAACCCTCTTGTTCCTTTTTAAGCCCTCCATGTCTGCCTGCATTAGACCTTGAGGTTGAACTCCCTCTTTGGCAAATGCAGCTATACCAGGTGCTATTAGCATCACAACCAGTCTAATGCATCCTGAAAGGTGTTATTACTCTGTATACTGCCAGCACTATTTAAGATTTGTACGCACACATACTGCAACATCTACAGTTGTTATATGCTATTTATTCATTTATTTAAATAGATTTAAAATTGAGTAAAATGACAATAAAGATGCACTTTATTTTTTCATATATTCGGCAGTATCGATTCGGTTTGCTAGAAATATTAATATGGTTTTCTTTATGTCACTAAGACAAACATCAGCAAATAGCAGAATTCATTACTTATTTTCATTTAAATGGTAAAAACCCTGATATAGCACTGAGGAGAGAGAGGCTACTCTCGCTGCCCCTATCCACCAGCGCAATAACAGAAGGCCTTGTATAGGAAGTGAGGCTGTATCAGAGTAGTGAGCGAGACTTATAAAGTGATGGATTTAAAACAAAACAAAAAAAAAGATTTACCTGGCGGGTGTGGATCTGCCCAGGGTTCTTGAAACTTCCCTGACAGCTGCACTCTGAAACGCTGTAAGGGTCAGAGCTGTTGGAGGAGCACTTCGAGAGGGAGTCACAGCCCACTACAAAGGTGTTGTCCAGCGGGAGATCCTGAATGACGTGATGTTTCTTGGGAGCGACGGGGGTCTCTGGTTTAATTTGGAAGGTTGGCTGAGGGGATGCAGACTTGTAGTGCTTCGCCAAATCTGGGCTGTCAGGTTTAAAGGTGGTTGGTGTGGTGGCCCAATTGTATTTTCCCATGGTCTGCTCCTCCAGCTCTACTGGGAGGTCCAAGGTTCCATTTATGTGCTCATGGGAAGGATCATCTGGCTTTGATTCTTCAATCGTGACAAAGTTCAGCAGGAGGCTCTTTGGGGACCTCTTCTTTTTCTTCTTCTTCTTCTTCGTTTGACGGTTCTCTTGATTAGGTGACACCCACTCGCCACTCTGCTTGGCCTTCTGAACCACCTTGTGTCTTGGCGTCTGACGGCAGCGCACCAGAGCAGTCACAAAAATGACCAAGATGACCGTCATTGTGCCTGCAATGATAGCGATGACAACAATAATGTAGCTGTTAGCATGAGGTGTAACCTCATTGCCACCGACATTGCGATCTAAAGGGGTCTCAAGACTCTTGCGCAGTTGCTCTTGAATGAAGGTGGCATTGGACACTGTTTCATTCACAAATAAATGGACCAGAGCAATGGCATGCAAGGACTCTGGCTGCCCCAGGTCCTTGACCTTAACCACCAGTCTGTGAAGGCCCTGATCAGCCGGGACAATCTTTTCTTGCAAAGTAATGTTTCCAGTTGTTTTGTCAATGGCAAACAGGCCCTTTGGAGATCCCCCAATAATACTGTACTGAAGCTCTGCATTCATTCCTGTGTCATTGTCTATGGCAAAGACTCTTGTCACCACAGACCCAGGGCTGGTTGTAGACTGAACAAGGTCATATGAGTAGTTTGATGATGGGATAACAAAAACTGGCCGGTTGTCATTTACATCTACAACATTGATGGTGACTTTAGCAAACGAGACACATTGTGGCCGACCTCCATCCACTGCCTTCACCACAAAGCTGTAGGAGCTTTGCTGTTCCCTGTCAAATGTAATGTTTGGTTTGATTACACCAGTTTTCGGGTCAATGATAAAGTTATCCTTGCCATTCAATATGGACAGTGTGACCACAGCATTTTCACCAGCATCTGCATCTGTGACTGTGATCAAGCCTACTGTTCCATGTAAGGGCAGGTTTTCAGGCACATAAAAATTATACTCTGGGTGCGTGAAGGCTGGACTATTGTCATTAACGTCTTGCACTATGACTTTCACGGTGACATTGTTCTGAAGAGGCGGAGAGCCGCTGTCCCTCGCCACAACAGTGAAGGCGTACTTGTCCTGCTTTTCCCTATCCAGTCTTTTCCCAACAGAAAGGATGCCTGATCGTCGATCAATGTTAAAAGCCTCAGGTGGATTGGCACCCAGTGTATAAGTAATCTCTGCATTGCGACCACTGTCTGCATCGGTGGCACTGATTTTTATGAGCTGCGTAGAGGGGTCATTGTTTTCTGGAATGGAGAGTTGGATTTCAGGCTGAGGAAAGATGGGCGAATTGTCATTTTCATCCTTGATTTTTATTAGGACCATAGCTGAAGTGTTTAAAGGAGGTTTTCCAGAATCCGAGGCCACTATCCTAATGGCATACTCCCTTGTCGTCTCATAATCGAGAGGAGCTGCGGTTTCTAATAGGAACTGGTTGTCAAAAACAGGCTTCAGCCTAAATGGGACATCGTGGTCGGTATAGCATGTCACTTTTCCATTCAGATCAGCATCCCTGTCTGTCACTGTAATTAGAGCTATTTTAGTGTTAAGAGGAGCATTTTCTGACAACAACACAGTGCCGTTGACAGGGTTCATTATATAGCGTGTGTCAATGGATGGGACGTTGTCATTAATGTCTGTGACATTGACTGTCACTGTGGCTCTGGAAGGGGTGGAGCTGCCGTCGCTCGCCAGCACAATGAGCTTGTGAACTGGAGTCACCTCCCTGTCCAACTGCTGCCTTATCGTGATCAGTCCAGTCGTGCTGTCAATGGTAAAGAGCTGTTTGGTGGCAGGAGAGATCTGATTGCTGAAGGAGAAGTGGATCTGTGCATTGGATCCCAGGTCAGCATCTGTGGCATGGAGCTGAGTGACGGAAGTGCCAACTGGAGCATTCTCTGGGACGTTCACTTCCACCTCATTCTCCTTAAACACCGGTTGGTTGTCATTCACGTCGGAAATGGTGACCTGCAGAATGGCTGTGCTGGACTTGGGGGGAGTCCCTCCATCTTCCACTTTGATCTTCATCACAAACGTATCCTTCTGCTCACGGTCAAGGCTCTGTTGAACAATAAGCTGTGGCCACTTGTCACCTTCTGGAGTCTCAATGATGTCAAGCCCGAATTCAGTCACGCTCTACAAAGAAAAACAAAAAAAGAGGAGAAAATTAGTATGTTTCGCCATGGAAATGCCAAACTAAAGAATGTTTTAATCACTATCGAATGCACTGCATCAAGGTAAAAGACCTTCTATTAAAATGTGTTAGGCGTCAAGGGAGACAACAACAATGGAGATATTGACTTACTGATGAATTTAGTAAAATCTAATTCTTGTGAAAATATTTTTATACATTAATATTACATGGAAATTGTCACTTTTTAACGTTGAACTGAATAAACATAAAGTTTGGCATGAAACAGGCAGCTGAGTAACTGAAGAATTCATAATTTTTATATATATTCTAAATCATTAATGGTGAAAAAAAAATCACTTTGGCATCCAAATACAGCAATTAAAAATTCTTCAGAGGAATGTTCACATAACTAAATTGGAGAACAATGCAGCTGCTTGTTATCTAATGTTGGCTCTTCAATAACAGAGTGATTTTAGGTTGTTCCCTTCCCTGGTGTGTTCTCCAATACAGCACCAAGAATGAGATTTCATTCTGACCTCCCTATCTTTGAGCTGCTTTTGTGGAAAATAGGCAGCTTGCAGAATTTCAAGGGCAGTTCATACTCAAGAAAGATTATTAAGAAAGAAGTCAAAGAGCTAAGGTCCCGTTTCAAAAATGCTACACATCCTTTATAGATTAAAGATGTGCACACCCAATGCTCACATTAAAGAAGTCCCACTCTCACAGAGGGCTGAATCTAAACTGAATCACTACAGAATTGGACAAAAATGCATATGTAATCCAGAGAAACAAGCATTGGTGTTTCACCAGTAATTACAATTATAGATCAACTAACTGAAAAAGTTTCAGTATTTATGATGCAAGACAACGAAAGGAGACAAAATTTTAAAAAAAGAAAAGAAAAAAGGCTGCGTCAAAAGCTGAATCAAGATATTTTTTTGTTCAAACAACTTGTCTTCGCATACATGAAATGAGATAAATTACATTATTATGATTATTATTATCCATCCATCCATCTTCTATACCCGCTTATCCTACTGGGTCACAGGCGGTCCGGAGCCTACCCGGAAGCAATGGGCACAAGGCAGGGAACAACCCTGGACAGGGGGCCAGTCCATCGCAGGGCTCACCCACACACCATTCACACACACGGGCACACCTATGGGCAATTTAGCAACTCCAATCAGCCTCAGCATGTCTTTGGACTGTGGGGGGAAACCAGAGTACCCGGAGGAAACCCCACGACAACACAGGGAGAACATGCAAACTCTACACACATGTGACTCAGGTGGAGACTTGAACCCAGGTCCCAGAGGTGTGAGGCAACAGTGCTAATCACCATACCGCCTCATCATCATTATTATTATTATTATTATTATTATTATTTAATGACAGAGGAGAATACACTAGCCACCTGTAAACTACTGTTCAGAACAACTTAAATGTTTCCTCAAATCTGCCTGGTAACTGTCAAACATTTCAGCATTGTCTTCTGTTATCAGGATTGCGTATGTTCAGCTTACTGTGCTGCAAGACTGACAGCGTTGTGACAAGTGTAATGTTCTGCTCATTTCAGTGTTTCCAAACTTTCCACTTTGGATGACGAGTGAAGTACTTTTAATTTGACAATGTAGCCGTCACTGCCATTTGAGTTAATGATCAGTCGTTTCTTTCTGTTTTTCAGTTCATGCGAAAGAAACTTATTGGACTGTAATTAACCCAGATTTTAAACGGTCAAAATATTAAGAAATAACCCACAACAGGACAGTAACTGTGGTGTCTGTGCCAAAGTATAAAGAGCTAGGTAAGAAGCAGGCACTGATTACAGCACGTTACCACACCCAGCACACGGTGAACCACCTCAGGGACGAGAACCTGAGTGCAGCGGTGCGGCAGGCGATACCTCAGCAACAAACTAGTTTGAATGGACCAGTGTGAGTTTTTTTTTCCAGTGGCTGCAGTGCCAATCCTGCCCCCAAGTTTTTCACTGCAAGCTGGAGAAACTCCTTGCAGGACTGGATATAGATTAATGTCATATCCAGGACAAAGCAATTGCAGGTTAAGGACCCAACAAAATAGAATCACAGATCACTAGCCTCAGAGCCACCACTTTGCCCAGTATAGAATAAAGTTTAAAGAAGAGGTTCTAAAAACTCTGCTAGTTATTTTCAAGCTAATACTCATTATTTCTGTAGCATTTAATAAAACATCTCTTTACAGTGAATAGATGATATTTGCCCTTAAATGTACACTGCCCATATTTAGAGCCTTAATAAGAGAATAACTGAAAAAACAGAAAACCAGACCGGCCTGGACTGTTTTGTCGTGAGCCAGCAAGCATGAATGTGCAGGAAGACAGCCCTCTGCGCCAGTGAAGACAAGCTCAATAGTTAGGATTATCAGAAGACGCGCCATCAAATCAATTTGATGACCTTTATGAAACTGATGGAGACTGAAAACTACCAGTGAATATAACAGACCTTCACATTAGTAGCTGCTCTATAGTGATGTAGACTGATCTGGCAATGAGACTGACCATTATGCATTTTTTGATATATAGTGTTGATTAGATAGATAGATAGATAGATAGATAGATAGATAGATAGATAGATATTGACTGAAGAGAATAACCCAAACTGCCATTTTTATACCCATACCCTGAGGTTACACTTCATCATTAATTATTATTATTATTATTATTATTATTATTATTATTGTTGTTGTAATTATTATTATAATTATTAATTATTATTATTATTATTATTATTATTATTATTATTATTATTATTATTATTATTATTACATCATAATGTATTTTTGTAATAGCAAAGCCGCATTTAACCATGCATCATAACGCTATGCCTGACCAGACCATGCTCGTTTCACATGACATCACTGTCGCCTGCCAGGTAGCGTGACAAGTGCTTCCACGCCGCCGCCTCGTCCACCTCAGCAGGCACAGGAGAAAATGACGTTCAATAAATGGCATCTTACTCTCAGATCAAAGGCAGAGCAATCGGACCCACTGTTCTGAGTCCTCTTTATATTTTTTCCTCTCCATTTTAGCTTTTTGAAATTGTCATTCTTGTTCCGGGTATATTATAACACTTGCTGCTGAAAATCTGCAGCAGTAATGGAGCCCACTGTGGCACTTGATGGCACTCGCTGCAACACCATGCTGAGACAGAACAAGGAGCCCAGGGAAGATAGTCACTGTGCATTGAGCTTTGCAGATAGATCTGCATCTCCTCTGACTTGCCTTTTACCCTCAAGACATGGCTCATTTGAAATCCACCCCTTCAACTAGCACATACCTCAGAATTTGTTTTGTTGATCTTCTCTTCCAGCAATCTGTCATTTTTATAGTAAGATTTGTTTCAAGTATACACAGAACTGCTGAGAAACTAACTTACGGAAGAGTCACTAAATGAATATTGTGATGAGATTTTGAGAAGCTTATTTCTACATTTTTTGGACTCTGGTAGATTTATTTATTTGCTTTGTTATTTATTTGTTTTCGAGGACTACTATATCTATAAAACAGCATAATACTACCCTGAATTTTTTTTCCATCCATATCCACTTGATTTCCCCCATTTTGACCAAAATGTGAGGCATAAATAAATTATCATTGTTCTGGCTGAGAAAATAGTGCTTCTTCATTGTGATGCGGAGGAACATTATGCTGGTTATTTTCCAAGCATAAACAATTGTAGTCAGACTCTCATCAATTCAAGGCAGAGCAGCAAAGGGACCTTGGCAGAGATAAACCCTCTTTAAAAATGCAAATTGGTAATCAAGTCAAACACAGAAAGTGGGGAATTCTCGTAATACTCAGAAAAAAAGGTACAAATTGCTCTTCAGACTGTAATGTTGGATATATATATTTATTTATTTAGTAGCTAAATTCCGGTGGAATAGCAGTTATTTATTCATTTGCCCCCCTCATTACTTTTGGCTCCCATTTTTATGGAAAAGCATCACACCAGACCATCTTCACCTCGTTTTATAAAAGGGTTATAATATTATTTACGTCTATAAAGTTCATGATTCATATACTACAGGATTTCTGCGGGATTTCTGAGTGTTTTTAAAAGCCATGAAACAGCAATAACAACACCAGTTGCTCTGGCCAGCAGTTGACATGTCTGCGGTGCTGTTTGTGTTTATCATTTAAATGGAATACAAGTTACAATTTGTTGTTTTTGAGCTATAATTGCACATGTTAGCCCTCTCAGGATATTGCACCATTTTTCATAAACCTTCAATTAACAGATGAGAGAGAAGATCTGAGTGGTGCACAAGGAACTGATTAATATTTTCCAATTAAAGACCTACCACGACACCATTTATCATTCGTTATTCCATGTGGACTCAATAAGTCACATTATGATTACCATACTGAGGCGATCAGAATCTCAAATATAGTGCTGAGGACTTTTCAGCCAGGCACTGTCATTATCAATCTGCCAGTGAATGGTATTTTCATAGCCTAATTTAATCACTGCGCAGCATCATCATAATAGCAGTGAAATACCACAAATATTTTCCTTATTCCTGTCATTCACCACATGTCCACCATAAAAGCCGCCATACACCTAAACGATCAAAGACAGGTCACATATTCAAGCCTAAAAATGTATCTCATCATTCTCAGGGGCCGGATGGATTTGGCTCCATTTAGCCAACATAATTATATCTGGCCGAATGGGATAATAAAATCCAGTCAGCTGATCCACTTTAACAGCTTCTAAAGAGACACTTCATGGAATCTGGAGGCTATACAAGTTTAGCTATAATCATAAAGGACGTCTTGAAAATAAATTCTGCAGAACAGCATTGCTGTTGTTGGTTTACAAAAGGAGAAGAGAACAACTAAGATAATTAAACACACTGAAAATGACACACATGCATTCATTTGTTGAGATCAGTATCTGTTGTAATTTCTTAGTTTTCAAATAGTAATTGGTGAAAAGATTCACCTTTACAAGCTCGTAGTGTTGAATCCCATTGATTCCCACATCTGGGTCCAAAGCAGAGGGCACAGGGTAACGGGAGTTAATGGCTGTGTTCTCTGGGATGGAAATGTTGATGACCGTGGACTGGAAGAGTGGGGCATTATCATTGATGTCCTCTATCTGAAAGCGGATCTTGACGAGGCGGAAAATCTCATCGGGCAGCACAGCCACCTCGATTTCATAGAAGCAGCGCTTTTCAGTGAAGACGCCAGAGCAGAGCTTCTCACGGTCGATGCGGTTGGAGGTGGTGAAGATGTCCCCTGTGCTGGCCTCCACTCTCACTAAAGGTACGTCCCCGGTCTTGTAAACGGGCTTGAACTGCAAGGGTGAGGAGAGCTTGACATCTGGGTCGAGGGCCAGGTCCAGGTCTTTGCGAAGGTTCCCGATCCGCACATTCTCCGGTAACTCCTCTCGAACTGTATATTCCCTCTCCTGTGCCCAGGACTGCGAGGCCAGGGAGGTGAGCAAACCCAGCAGTAGATATACCTCAAACGGTAAGTCCATTTCAGAAGGGGTGAGGACCTACCTGAAAGGTTCTGGCACAAAAACAGGAAAGGAATTAAACCGATGCATCAAAGATTCACAAATAAACATTAAACATTCAAGGAAAGAAATGTACCACACTTTCTTAACCTATTATTAAAATGATAATAATACTAATTATCAGAATCCTCACCCTGACATAGTATTTTTTTTTTTTTTTGTAAATGTGTCTGGTACAATTTGCAGAATTTCAACTGTGTCCATGTATAGCTTCACACTTATAATTATATATTATAATCTGGTCATCATCCCAGCCAGCTGGAGTTACGGAACATACCGCCACCACACAGTCTACCTTCTCCTGAAAATCTAAATGTCACACACATGAAAAGTTAACTTGTCCAGTGTCATTTATTCATTATTTCATTACATTTAGGCTGATATTTCTGTTGACAACTGTTCTGTATTAAGCAAGCTATTTGGCGGCAATGTGACAGGAAGGTCCAGCAAGACACGTATACTCAAATCAGCGAATGATAGTCTCATATACTATCATATAATGTCTTTGAATATGTGTTAAATGACTATGTTCATTCCTGTATCTATCTCATTATACTTGATTATTTCTACCTGTACGAATATTATCTTTCAGTAGACTCTTGTACAGATGGATTTTGAATTTTCTGGATGGTTATATTTTAGTCTATTGGGTAAAATTGCTACATTTCACATTACATCACTTAAAAAAAATACAGCAACTGTGTTTTGCTCAGCATGCGCTATGTATCAATAGAATCTGTGTGCCCGTTTGTTAAAACAGCCAATGACTTCACAATGAACTTGGGTATCGAAAAAAATATTTATTTCAATTTCTAAATATGTTAGACATCTGTGCGTAGCCCAAAATACATTTCTTGATCAAATTAATTTAACAGTATGCGATGATGTACAGAGACAAAGAGGATTATTTTGCACTCTATGTAGGTTACTATCCATTAAAATTTTACCAATGGAGTCATGAAGTACATATGAAAGTGAACATCCTCTTCCTCCCTCTTAAATAATAGTCTGCTTATTTTTTGTATTTAGCAATGTCAGATGAAAGCAACCGAAAAGACCATAATGGAATATAACTCACAGTTCAGACACAGGACAACCATTTCATCCAATCAGTAGCATGATGGATTGTGGACAAAGAGCCTGTGGGTTTTAGCACCATCCAACATGATTTGTAAAACAGTGCTTTGGTCCCAATGCCAATTTGTTTGATAACAACACAAATCCAATTCAAGCAGAATATAAATAAAAATGGCTGAAGGGCTGAATTCCCCAGAAAGCAGCAAAAGCTCAAGTAGGTCACTGTAAGACTGGCAGGTTAGATGCCTTTGCTGTTTCCTGAGCCCAACATCGTTATTGTTTTACAAAAAGCTTAAGGCTGCATCAATCTTCAGATTAAAGTCTATACATGAGTTATTGTTGTTTCAATTAATGCAGCAGAATTTAAATGTATTGGAAGGAAACGAGAACTCTAAAAAACAAAACTGCACGGATTACTGCAAAATGATTACCTACATCCTTGTTGATCTGACTGTAAGGCCAGACACTACTCATATAACCATATGACTGTACTTCTTAGTTGTATAAATAATAAACTTTGTCAAAATGATTCAGTTTTTCAAGGCAGCAATTTGATGTCTAGTGAAATCTGAAATGCTGTTGCGATAATTCAGTACTATGTTATCAGTATTTGCAACAAAGTGAAACAAACTGATTTTAGCAGAATTATTTGAATTCAAAAAAACTTCTCAATTAATGTTTTCAATTTAACAATACAGTATGCTGAAAAAACTGTGTCTCAAAAATGCCAAACTAACCTGCACAAGAAGCAATGTCTTGTATTTATACTTTAACTAATTAACAAAAAACAGTTTCTATATATGTAAAGGTTACTCTCTGAAAACATAGTAATACAGGGGTAGTGCGCTACATAAAATGTACCATAATGTATTGGTCTCTAGTCTCTAAGGTGAGTCTCTAGATTGCTCTGTGTGAAAGATTTTTTCCAGATTTTCTTTTCAGCAATGTTTCAGCATGTCGTCATGATTACATGATATGAATCAATATTTGTTAACTGGGTCGATTAAATCATATTGTGGCCTTGACCATCGAGGAGCTGTTATACCCCTAGTGCTTACAGTCATGCTCAAATGTTTGAAAGTGTTTAAAAAGACAATAACACTTGTCGAAAGCATCCAAAATACTAAATGGGACTAGGATATAGGAATCATTTCATGAGAGTTATTATTATCAATGTGTTCATCATGCTGCATAAAAACAAAGGCCCTTAGGTGTGAGTTCTGCCGGTCCGGAGACTCATTCTCCCAGCACAGCAAACGTGCAGCAAACAGGGATGCAGCTGTGCCTATGGCAGCATACTGTGCTATATCACTCACAATTTTATTAGAAAGTCTCAACACAGACAATCTACCTCATTAAAGAATCAGAAGAGTCCGCGGCTGCTGGAACCGTGGCCTCGAGGCTGTTGGCCTCAGGACTCTTTGGCCAGTAGCCAAACAGTAAACAAGTGGTGGTCAGCAGACTCTTGTGAATTTTCCAGAAGTAGGTCATGCACTTTTGAGTCTTCCTCGTGTAATGTATACCCTTGTGTAATCCCTTGTTTCATTTTTTTTTGCAGTTTTATGGAAAGAAAGGTCCACAACAGCTGCTCTTCTGGGAATACATTATGAGTTTGCATTTACACTACATGTTTTTTTGTTCCTCTTTTATTTTGCTACAATTTTTACTAACACGAGAGAGAAGAACACGTTATTAGCAAATACTTTTAAAAGATGATACATCCTGCTTCAAACATAAGTGGTCAGTATGAACACTTTGTGTTTGTGTGTCTTCTTTATACTATTTAGAAAAACTCATTGAGACTCATTATCGGCCTATTGGGAGCGAGGACTGTGAACAAAGTTATGTATATGACATTGATTTATGTCTCAGCTACCCACGTTAGTGGGTACACAATCTGTCATGATGTCCTTTAAAAAGATTTGAGTTTATGATGTGATGAATGTTTATTTTCGGAGTATATTTATGCAAAGCAACCCTAAATATAAAATTCCAGTTCCTGTTTTAGGACAACAGTCCAATAGTCATTCCAGGTTTAAAACTTTAATCTCGAGGGCCAAACAAGGCATTCAACATGAATTACTGGGTGGAGGAGGATCAGCAAAGTAACTTTCATCCATTTTGAAAATCCATGGATATACACCTGGCTTAAGATTACATCCCATTGTTTCATGCCTCCACCAGCAATTGACTGATATTTTTAAATCCCTCTTTTGCTCTTTTGGAAGAATACAATTCAATCTAACCAGTGGATTACTTTTGCTGTCTTGGTTACTATAGGCTAACCCATCCACAACCTCTCTCACCATATTCAACACTTGTTTGACATCTCAAATTTACCCACCCTAAAATAGTAACTAGGACAACAATTACTGAGCAAACTTTGAGCACTTTAGGTCCAATAAAATGTCATGTTATTGTCAATTAACTATATTCAATTATTAATTGTAATAGTAAT
>JABFEB020000002.1:23397912-23414557 GCA_019775895.2 Stomatorhinus ivindoensis | reverse complement strand
ATTACTATTTCAATTAACAAGTGAATATAGTTAATTGACAATAACATGACATTTTATTGGACCTAAAGTGCTCAAAGTTTGCTCA
Source organism: Stomatorhinus ivindoensis (assembly GCA_019775895.2). NCBI lineage: Eukaryota > Metazoa > Chordata > Actinopteri > Osteoglossiformes > Mormyridae > Stomatorhinus > Stomatorhinus ivindoensis. Next base: position 23,414,472 of record JABFEB020000002.1, on the reverse strand, counting down.
GTAATTGTATTCCCATCATTGTATTTTTTTGGGGAGAGGGGGATTTTGGGTAATTATCCAGCAGTTATTTTAAATCATTTTGATTTGGTAAAGAAAATGTTATCAAATTATTTTAAGAATTGAAACAAGTAGGTAAGCTAATGTAATATATTACTATTAAGAAGTCTATCTGGTATAGTGGTATAATAAAGGGAACTATTTCCCCTTACCAAAGACCACATAATATTTACAATATACATCTCCCTGAGTTTCCTCCCTTCCATTTTGCCTTTGCATTTAAGAACATTTAGTTATTCTGCATTGACAAAAACTAACAAAAGCCTTCCAACGATGCTTGGCCAGATAGGGATGCAGTGTAATCTATTATGAGTGATCCACAGACTGACAAGGCAATTAACCAAGAAAGAACATTTAACTTTAACACAAACGTGATTGCAAGGTTCTAGGAAGTGACAGAGTGTCTGATGTGAGGTTCTCTTAGGACATGTGACAATGAAAGGAGACTCTGGAATCCTTGGCATCCTGATCCATTATTTCCTCCCCAGTATCTGCAACCTTTCTGGTTCTTTATCACACTGCCAGAGGAGAATAATGGTTAATTCTTCTCAATGCTCTAATATTGAATTTAATATTGAATGGCTTCTATAGGCAATGATGCCACCGAAAATTACCTCATGGGTGAAGAAAGGGATATAGGAGAGTGTAACCTAACAATAATGCCATTATCTTTCAATCCCGATGTCACATACCCGGAATATTTATTATTGAGTCTTATAATTTAAAATTGATCCCATCTGACACACAAGCAAATTTCATTCATTCACACATTTTCCATACAAACTTGGCCTGTGTGGGATCGCGGGGATTCACAGCCCATCCCAAAATGGACACATGGCACGGAATAACCCATGACAGGGTGCCAAACCATCACAGGCCAAATGATGTTTTAATATAAATCATACGCAATTTGGGGCATCATTAACAAGACGTTACTTCAAACATATTGAATGAACACTGAAAATAAAACATGACTTGGGAGAATAAACAATGCTTCATAACTAAAATTTGGGGCAAAAAATCTATATATGGAGATGGTCGTCGTTTATCTAAGTAAAGCCCAACTTATTCAAAATAATTGTGTAGTTTCTCTTTCATAAAATAGTATTTGATTAAATTTAATTGATAATTTGATATGTATTAGTATTTGCAATTTACAGTCAAAAAGAAAGACCTGTTTCTGCGGAGTATTTTTTATACTTATACAGACAGAGTACAACGGTATAGACTGAGTGCTAATTTCATGGTAATATTTTCATTATCTAAACTACCTGTAGAGGGCAGTAAAGGGCAACAACAACAGGTAACCCAAAGTGATACTGTATGTGGGATTTATCCTTAAGAAAAATCCCCAAATTTATTGGCCCTTGTTAGTATCATAAAACATCTAAAATAGTAGAAACAAAAATACTGCTGAACATTAAAATGGCAAAGGTTAATTCTACAATTCTAAAACAGCAATATGATTATTAAAAAAATGTATATGTACTCTAAATACTTCAAGGCCAAACTATGTAATATTTAAATTTTAGAACACACTTACATGGCTAAAAACAGACACAGGAGATGACACAAAATTCATTCATATATATGAACATGCCGAAATATGGATCTACCTTTTTCCTTCCTTACAGTAGTATATAGGATAGGATAGGATATTGTGCACAAAAATATACATCCAAGTGGTATGTCTGATTTAGAGAATTTAAGAGCTGTAAATATGTTATATAAATAGCAAGAAGGTCTCCGAAAAAGAAGAAGGAAATTAACAGGAATAAAAAGGAGTACTGTTTGTTCAAGAAAACATTATGAATCACTCAAATAAACTGTCTTTCCCACAACGGGAGAAGATAGATAAACAATTTTAATGTCACCCAAACTGCTAAACTTCCTCGTGAACTAAACCCATCCTCTTTACATTTGCATTTCATTTACATATTCAAAAATATGTAAAACTACATTTTGTTGCTTATGTTGCAACACGCATCACTTGTAACCTGCTATTAAGTCAACATGCCATATTATATACAACACAATCGAAGAGTAGTGAATTTATTCAATTTTCTCTTCAATCTTCAATCACTTCTGATATTGAAGAAAACTATAGTACATAACTACAATATGCAAGAATCAGCAGTAAAGTCATATATAAATATTCTTACTATTTAAGTTGGAAGTGCTAAGCATCAGTGAAAATTTCTGGCACACCTGTACTGAGAAAAATATGTACTCATTCAACTGGATTTAACTGCAGTAACAGGTTACATACGTCAAAATATTTTCTGCTAAAATTGTAAAGTTTAGCAAACATTGCTGTAGCTATTTCAGAATTCCATACCTAATACTTCAACAGAAATTAAGTTAGAATATTCATATATTTGTTTGTTTGTTCAATTGCCTTTTAACTTCAGAATATTTTCAGTAATTCCCCATTATAAAATGTTGCATCTACAACCCAAGAGATACCACTGCCTGAAGCCTTTCATGTAGCGCGGTTAAGTGAGGACATCTGAATTTCCTGAAAATCAACCAATACTGTACACTTTTTAACCGCGCATTGCACATTATCAGAAACAATCTAGATCTCGTGTAGAAATGTTTACGTACTACATATTGTGTGTTTAAACACCAAAAATCACTTTACAGATCTTTCTGCCTTACTGGCACATTCAGCAAGATAGCATCCCGTGCGCAGTATAATTAATATACTTAACTTCGACACAATGTACTTATTATGACAGTGTCTGTTTGGCTTGAAATCGCAGTGATGCTGTCGGAATTGATTATAACTACTTAACTGGCATTTAGTTGCCATGTAAACGGGAACTTTTCCTCCCTTTTTTCCAAAAAATGTCCAGATCATTGTTCTGAGAACAAAATTAACAAAATCATAATCGGAAAATACAGATATCATACATCGAGAACATACTACCTATATAATGATGCGGTCTTGTTATCCAAACACTGCGCTTGTGTGCGTGTATGTGTGTATAATATGAACGCATGTGTGCAGACATATATGTATGAATTTAGATGTGGATCCAATACAGCTGCAACATTTTCTACAGCTCAGCGTGCATTTTGACCGCACTAATGCGAGCCACCAAGCTCTATACTATTGCGCGATAATGGTTTCAGCGAACAGAGATGGTGTTACTAATAAATGTATTAAATAATAGTCAAATAAACATAACTAGACTGCACATATATCCATATGTTTTACAAGACTGCTGTTAGATAACGTATATCATTCGCGAACACTGTAGTCACTTGTACTATATCTAGCAAATGAATTTAATGGTTAAGAGCAGCAAACTATTTGTTGAATTCATGTCAATCACAAGTCATCTCGTTAGAACTTATTAATCGTAAATGATGCCAAGAAAGTTCTCGCATAAGGCGAGGTTACTTGGAAAGCCGATTGAATATAGAGAGGACTGTTCAGAATTAGAAGCCACCGGTACTGCACAAAGCTTTGCATTTCTAAATTACAGTTCTGTATGCACTAAAATGATACATGGTTTACGAGTTTGATTATTAAACATATTAATCTTACCTTACACTCCTTGAAGCAAAATATTAGCCAAATTATTTGCAATCCCCTACACGTAGCAACATCAGTGCTTTTAAAGATGATGGTCCTCGAACAGGACTGAAGTGAAGGGGGAGTGGGGGAGAAAAAAAGAATTTCCTCTTCGGTAACCGAACTAAAATATTACATGAAATTAGATCCAACCATCGGAGATGGTCCGTCTTTTACGCCGTATATGGTCCAAAAAGGAGAGCAAAACGTTCATGAGAAATGGTTCATAGTATTTATCAAATATAATTCCTCTTCGGATGTCTTGGAAAAACTGCAGTGCAATTCCAAGAACCGGTGGTCCAAGTCTTTTTTTTTTCTTTTTTATTATTTCAAATAATAATACAGTGGATTTCGGTGTGCATTCATGTTATTTAAAACTCAGAAATCGGTAATACGGGCGACATTTAACGTGATCTTCAGACCTAACAGATCGTTTAACAAGTGCACATTTGTATTAGATACACGTTTCATTAAATTAACATTTTTAGGTTGCCGCAGCTGACTCCGTACTTCTTTAATTGGTTTTATATGATGTGCCTATGTTGGATCACAAAGCACAGGAACAGTCTTTGGGAAGCTGGTCCCGGCCGCCGGTCAGCGCGTTACCTTGGCGGCGTAGCGGGCGGCTGCGCAGCTTCACTCTCAAAAGTTGTGGAATTAGACGCTATGCACGCGCGGTGCGCAAAGCTCCGGCTTCCTTCAGATGTGCTCGATGAACCCAGCCCCTTAGTACTGCCCACCACTCCACCTCCGATTGACATCATTGTGGAAGGAGGAGCCTAGGGCAGAATACAAATGATGGGTTTTTCCTTAAAGTCGCACTAGCGCGGTGGAGACGCCAAGGCGGCGGGTTTATCGGGGCGCCACGCGAGGTGGAGCTGCACCGGCTCCCGCATCCGCCTGCGAAGACGAGGGGGCACTGTTCGCTTTCCTAAGAAATGGTGATTTATTTATTTTATTCTATCTATTAATTTCAAAGCATGATGGTTGTTACATCAATGGAAATGCAAAGAAATACAAGTCGGACTTTAGATTTTTAAATGCTGACAAAATTGGGTTGTTCTGTCCCGATGATTAATAGGAGATGTTTACTAAATAAGAAACATGGCGTGAGATAAAAATCTCCCAGCGCAGAGAAGATGCGTTTTTTTTCTTCTTTGACCTGAAGCTGGCGTTAAAAGGCGTTCACACTGTTCATATCTAATGGAGTTAATTGAGGCTGACGTGTTGTATCTGTAACACCGTGCTAGCGGATCAATAGTAACTTAGAATTGTCTTCTCAACACATTTAGCGTATCAATCACTGTTGCCTTTTATATCCTTAAACAAGACTTGGGTTGTTAACATGAGACCTTGTGGCACTTCACTCGCAATAATTGTTAATAAGCATGTCCCAGAGGCGTCCACGATTAGTCAGCCATTAGAACAGGAGTTGTACCCATGTTGAATCAGACCAATTAATGCAGAAATGAAGTCGATCTCTTTTGAAGGTCGTAATATCTGGGAAAGCCAACAATAATTACTATATATATCACTGAAATTTCACACTTGCAACTCACTAGGGCATTACAGCTCCATCAGAGAGGCGAAAACTTCATAAACTCATATGTTCTCCCTTGGGGGTGGGGTGTTCAACATCTCACCTTTGTCACTCACAGGGGTCTTTTCCCTTCAGAGATGGTTCTGCAAATCCATGAAGTCATACAGATGCTATTAAAGTGTACACAAACAAGCTGCATGCCAGTATTTTTATCATCTTTGATATAGATATCAAAAGACGTATACACACGCACACACACACACCCTCACACACGCACACACACCCACACACACACACAGCACCTAATACCAGCGGAATACTTTTAGTTTATTTGAAGTTTACTTTCTTGCTCTCTGTCTACACACATAAATTATAGTTTATATCTGAAAATTATTTTGCTTTATTTTGTACTGTAACAAAAATGGAACACCATCCAACTAAAATCTGAAAAAAAGACACAAATGGAGTTACCCTTAGGGATTTCTTTAAAAGTTAATAAAACTAAAACCTGGGAGAATGCTCCTAATGGTCAGTGCATTGATGTAATCTACAATGTTAGCATAAAATATACCTTAGAGGCTACATGTAATAATAACTTCAAAGTTATTACCTGCCCCTGAGGTGCATAATAAAATTTAAATGTTTGACTTACAGGCAGATCAGCTTTTATGTATCATACTCAACTGAACGTAAAATATATTATTTCCTAATCATAGTAAAATGTACAATCGATGTAGGTGTAAAAAAAAGAACTCCAATTAGTGCCATCTGACTAGTTGTGTGTTGTATCGTCTTGTAAGTACAGTATTGGCAGTGTCTTATCAATTAAAATAGTAGATAGATAGATAGATATTGTCCCTTCTAGAACTGAGCATTGTTTATGTAAAACCATCAGAGTACATGTGCACAAATATCTGTTGCTTAAGCATTACTTCAAGGCTAGGAAATGAAATCTTTAGAGCGACAGACAAAAGACAAAATTTCTCATTAGTAATTCATGACACAAGTGAAAATGAACTTTGTAAGATACCATTTGTGAATATCTGAAAAGGTTGACACATCTATGTTATCATGGGTGAGCCTGTTTTGCTTCCTGTACAATGGGTACTTCATGAATTTTCATGTCAAAGGAAACTTCAGGGATGGCTATTAATTATTTTTTACTTTTTAACAGATAAACACACTGCATGTTTGTCTGGATGGCCATGAATCTGACTACAGAATATGCCAAATTACAGAATTTGTAAACTTTATAATGACACTCATAATATGCATGGCAAATAATAAACAAGCATGTATATATTCAAGTTTCAAAGTTTTATTAAATGACCAATAATGAAGATTTTGCTAAGTAGTCTTCATTTGATCATTTTAAAATAATTTACAGCATTCTAGCAGTTTGGTTCAAGACAGTAAAAAAAAAGATATTGTAAACTGTGGTTCATCCATATTCTCATATCACCTTTATTTGGGGTATATGTTGTTAGCATAATTAATTGATTTCTTTCCCTTTTGAAATCAGTAGCATGCAAACACAAGTGTCAAAATATTAAGTGGTTGAATCAAAGTCTTTTACGCCAACAGTTTAACCACTTGCCAACCTACAGTGTAAACCGCAATGAAGGTTCAGCCTAAGGACAGGTGTAACACTGGGACAAGGGATTTGTTCCTGCAGATGAAATCGGAATGGGGTTTTCCTCTGAACTCCCTCTATTCTGCATGCCACATGCTCTATGCTGGATCTGTGACTTATTACTTACATCCAGAACAGAATCCATCTGAGGGAAAAAGTACTAATGTATGTTATCAGTCTGGAACAGTGGTACAATGTAGAGAGTTAGAAAGGGAAGAGCCAGGTGTGCCTCACTGTATTAACATTTATGGTCCTTTTCTCTCTAAAAATGTATTTTACTACTAGCAGAAATTAACATTTACTGTGCTCAAAATTGTCTTTGGAACAAAACAGGTATGGATAATGAACACCAAAGTGCAAAGCTGTTAAGCAAAAACAGGAAAAATAAAATATACAATGTGACTCTGCAGTTAAAATGTGACTGTGAATGAATCTGAAACAGGAAGGCAATCATAAACTACTCAACAGATGCCTTTGAATATTAATAGTATATCATATTATGATTTAATAATGTACTCTGGTGAGTAATATGATGTTGGATTTTCTGCATAATTCCATGTGAGTTTTAAACGTATACATAATTTTACAATTTTAATTTATTTCACCTATAAACATTCAACGATGATTTATTTTCAGGGACTCAAATAGGGGATTCGTAGATGTGCAAAGATATTAATATTATTGCTTTTTCTGTGCACGTCTGTTTCTGATTGCCTTTGGCTTTTACGTTAAATTTTATTAATTTGCCATTTTAATAGCATTGTGCGTCATCTTGACAGACAGGGGCGTCATAAAGGCTAGAAAGTTAGGATAAAAAATATGGAACAGAATTATATTGGTCTGGGATGGTGCCCAAAAATCTCTCACAACACCCCTGTTGACAGTCATTTCTTTAACAAACTATACACATGTATACATTTTCTGATGAGAGACATGTCAATGTTCTTTGACAGCATTGTGAATGTTCTTTCAGTAATGTGCAAACAAGACTGATTGATATTGTAAACACTGATTAATACTGTATGGATTTACTATGTACAGTGGTACCTCGGTTCTCGAACTCACTAAAACTCGAATTTCTTGAAAGTCGAACAAACCAGTTTGACCTAGAACTCGATCTGAATATCAGAATCGAACCATGAATGCTGACCTTTTGTACGCACCAGAAAATGAGTCATACTACAATGCAATTCTTACTTGAATGCCTTCTTCACAGATTGTATGATTATCCAAATAAAGCAGCGCAACATTACAGTAACTAACAATAAAAAAACACTAACTTACGTGCACTATTAGAGCATTTGTCTCATTTATTTAAACTTTGTTTTACCAGGTAAATTAACTGAATACCAGTTCTCACTGCTTTACGTGATATTCGGGAGAAATAGCAGATTTCGCATCGGAACTGCCTGGGGTACAAACGTCATACGTGTAACTAAACTCTTTAGTCAATAAAGGCAACGGTGTGTCGTCACGGAGGCGGTTCCAGTTTGTGCAGCCGGGTGAAAGGTTGCAATGCATCTAACCGTAATGCATTGCGTCAGGATCAGAATGCGTGGCTTTAAGCCAGCACTGTAAGCAGTCCGATCGCACCCAATGACCGGACTGGGGAAACAAACTGAAACGCGGACTTAATACAGAGGACTAATGACAACAACCAGAGACAGCTGATTACATGGGGATCCCTCACGAAGTTAACAAGGGGGCGTGGCACACGGAAGGAGCGGACAATAGGGGCAGGACAGGGGTAATATTGGGATAAGATCTTTATCTTTTTGAAAGCCATTAAGAAAACAAATGCTCTTCTTGTTTTATCCTGTTCATTTTGTGTTTAAATGCTTTAAAAAACATATTTAGGTGTAATTTTGGGAAGCCGGGAACCAATTAATTGGTTTTCCATTATTTCTTATGGGAAAAATTCGATCAGAACTCGAACTTTTTATGATTCGATCCGGATTCCGGAACGGATTAAGTTCGAGAACTGAGGTACCACTGTATAGTTATCATCAGATTAGTATAAATAGTATAGCTTATAGCTTTGTTATTAATTCTCCATTTGAATTGAAATATTCAAGAGATTAAAAAATACTATTTGGAACACAACAAGAGTTAACCTAATTGATGTAAAATATCTCAAATAACTATTATGTATAAGTGATCTGTCAGATTTTCAATAATAATGAAAAATATACAGTCTCACTTTGTCTGTCTTTCATGAGCTAACAGCATCTTCAAGAATGGCAGGATGGTGCAAAAATTTTAATGTTGTTCATGTGATGGTAGCAACTCAAAACAAGTGTTAAAACAAGTGTTAAAAGAAATTTTGCCGCAAGCTAATGATCATATTCACCTATTGGAAAATTGTATCCATTCGAATATATATATCCTCTTTTTCTGCAGGATCTTGGAAATATCCATTATGGTTAAGCAACTTTATTAAGGCATCATAATGAGTCCTCAACTAAAAAACAGTTTGCTCTTCAGTATGAGCCCTGGCTTTCTTTTATTAGGGAACTTGTAAGTTGTGATAAATCTCCTATAGACAAGGGTCAGAGACAATTGATATCTGATGTTCGACTAAACATGTGTCTTAAGTGACCCCTTGCTAAGCATTCAGAAATGCTTTCTATCATAGCAATTACTTTTTCTTCAACTGAGAATGTAGCCATCTTTCTCCATATTTTCAGTGCGTTCAACGTATACTCAAATTTCTGTTCTCTTTTTAGAAGATGAATATACAGGTCTTGCTTTGCTATTTATTGTTCCCCAACACTGTGTATGGTTTCAACCACTAATTATGTAATCCTGTGTAAACAGAAAGAACATTAAATACCCTTTGTTCTATTGCCAGAAAGACTTTAGAACAATAAACAAGCAGAGAGACAGAAAAAAACATGACCATAAGTCTGTGTTTGAGAGTTCCTTTAGTTGAAAAGGAAACCATGTGACATAGGAATTAGACTGGGAATTTTAGTTTGTTATGAGGTGGAACTGGAATAAAAAAAAAAGAAAGCACAAAAATAAGCAAAAGGAATTTGTATACCGGAATCTAAAACCTAATCCGGAGTACAGCCTAAAACAAAACACAAAGCACCTATTTATTATGTAATATTATAATTTTTGAAAGGTTGGAAAGGTGGAACTAATTTACATAAAGGCTCTGGTCACCTGACTCATTCGTATAAGGTGAATATGTCCCACACCCATTTCTACACCTAACTAATGGAAAATAAGCCAATGGCAAGCTTTTGGGAGCATGTATCCGGAACTAATCTAAAGAAATCAGCAGAGACACACACTAGGACATTTCCCTAAACCCCTGTATGTACCAATTCAGATCCAGGAAAATTCTCTGATTGATTATAAGCAGTCAATGGAAGTCTTCAATCTCAATTAGCTTTTAACCCAAAGGAACAGTGAAATAAATCATTACCGTGCTGGAAGTCATGATAGCAGCCATTTATATTATTCATGCCGGATTGTAACTACATTCTTTTTAAATCTAGTCGAGGGATTATGATGAATATTATATTTACGAACAATTATCTCCTTATTTATCCACATGGATTTAATGACCCTGTGTCAGATTATTGCAGTATGTCCAATCTATGGCAGCACCTACATACTGTGTTCTATTTAACTGAAATGTATTATCTCTGGTGAATTTTGTTCTCTTCTTTGATTAGCAAATAAAAAAAACTGCTCAATTAATCAATTACAATGTCCCATCCATCTTTTTTTTTCTGGAATCTAGTGACTGTCTTTAGATATTAATGCATGAGTATAACATTACCTGCTCCATGTAACAGAGAGTCATGGGAATGGTCTTGACTTTGTAGAGTAAATGCACTCAAGCTTCATTCTCAGTGCAGACATAGTTTTTCTTTTTCTGGTGAAGTGTCCTTGGGTCTCTCCATCTTCTTTCTGAGTTCACTGTATTCCAGGATATTTTGAAGATACACCACAGATGGAGTTGAAATCAAAGTAAATGTTTGGTTGGATCCACGGGATTAGTACCCTTTGTAGGACTGAAGCTACGTATCTGGTGGTACAGCTTTGAGGATGGGGAGATGGGGGTCACAGGGACATTCTCTGCACAAGCTTTGTTGCCCTGTATTTATTGCAGTTGTTGTCATTGCTTCTCTGTAGTAGATATGGCAGCAGCCAAACTAGGCAGGCTGGTGATTTTCTGCTTCTTCCTTCTCTTCTCGCTTCCCATTTCATACCTTAGCTTGAACACGTCATACGTTTGCAGACGACATTCTCCCCAATGTCTAAAACTTTAAGCCACAGGTCCCCACCCTTGGGCAGCGATGCTCCCATAATGATGAGGACGGTGGAGCTTTCTCCCTCGTCAGCACCTGTTGTCTTCGCCCAGCACCGATTGGCCGCTGAAGCTGCGAGTTCAAGTCATGGATGGAGTCTGCCCAGTGTAGGATTCCCAGCAACAACAGGTGCAAAGCTTGAAAATCAGTTGCAGAAAAGGAACATCCAGACCACTAGTACCTCAGTTTTCCACCATCTAGTTGTGCTTTCACACAAAACTTGATTGAGGTCTATCAGCCAGTTGATTCTTTATACTAGAATTTTGGTATTATGCCTCCTTTGAGCTTCGGAACATCAGATTATATCTGGGGTTTCTTACATGCCATCCATCGTAGCATGTTCCTCCTTCTTCATTGATTAAAAAAATATATATTATTTAAATATAATAATTTGCTTCCCTTCGTTTTCACTTCCCTTTAAAAAAGAAGAAAAGTTTATTGATACACAATATAAAGCAAATTTAAAGCAAAGTTATAATGAATCTCGAGTACCATTGTATTAAAGCTATTTAGAATGTATGTCCATCCATTCAATTAAGTGGTCAGGACAGAGATAAAAGTTATTTGCTAATGTGCAAAAATGAGACCAGCTGAAATTAATTCGCCAGGAGTTTAGGCTTCAGGAAGTCCCACCTTGTGTATAATTAGTCTAATTAATTAATAAGACTAATTAAGAGCATAGAATTCATTTATCTACTTCGAAACTAGGTAATGTGTGTATATATCCATCCATCCATCCATTATTTATACCCACTTATCCTATTGGGTCACAGGGGGTCCAGAGCCTACCCGGAAGCAATGGGCACGAGGCAGGGAACAACCCTGGATGGGGGGCCAGCCCATCACTGGGCACACCCACACACCATTCACACACACAGGCACACCTATGGGCAATTTAGTATCTCCAATCAGCCTCAGCACGTCTTTGGACTGTGGGGGGAAACTAGAGTACCCGGAGGAAACCCCACAATGACACAGGGAGAACATGCAAACTTCACTCGAACCCAAGTCCAAGAGGTGTGAGGCAACAGTGCTAACCAGTGCACCACCCTGCCACCCCATATATGTGTGTGTGTGTGTGTGTGGCCAATGAGAGCTCAGCATATATGTGGGACCTCCTTCAGGACAGCTGGAAAAGCATCCCAGGAGGCCACCTCATGGAACTGGTGTAGAAGAGAAAGTGGGGTCAGCCAGACCCTGGAGCAGTTGGGGTTAAGGGCCTTGCTCAAGGGCCCAATGGTGGGATCTCTCTGCTGACCCAGGGATTTGAACCGGCAACCTTCTGAGTTCCAACTCACAGTGCTGCCCCCCAACCAACCAAATTATTTTTTTGTTCAGTACTGTTTTGTTCAGTGTGTAATTCCATATATGTAATTTTATTGTTTTGATGGTTTTTTGTTGTGTAACTATTGAAAAATGTAAAGAATAGTACTATAAATCTGTCTATGAGAACTGGTGTCCAAATTTTTGACTGGTACTGTCTGTGCGTGCGTGTGTGTGTAGATATATATTTCCTTTTCTTCCAAGTTTAAAAATGGCGCTGTCTGTTGATTCACTCCACATGCGTAAGAAATCAGTGGATATCCTGTTTCTTTTTAAAACATAAATATGAGCAGCAATTCAAGACAATTCACAGAGATAATTAGAGAGAGGCATACATTTGGAAAAGGCTACAAGCCCATTTCTAAGGAGCTGAAAACACTACTGGTGTTCAGTGCGATTCATTGTACAGAACTGGAAAATGTATGAGTCTGCAGCCTAGATCAGGCTACCCTAACTTGGCTGGGAAAGAAGGGGACAGAGGAGATACTGCAAGTCAAACTGTAACATTAAAAGGGCTTCAAAAGTTAACGGCTGTAACAAAAGCCAGTGTACAAGGGGTAATATTCATCAAGTCACTCACCAAATTGGGCTTTATGAGTGGGTCGCACAGAAGAAACCCTGACTGAAAACAATTTATTTTTACTAAACGGAATGTAGAGGATACTGCAGAAATGTGGCAGAATGTCTTAAGTTCACTCATTGCCTTGCCGAAGAGGTATATTGCTTAAATCTAGCACTGCACAGCATCCCACTAGCACTACCCCCACTGTAAAATATGCTAGCATGTTGTTATGGGATTGACGTCACATAAACTGCAAGTCCTGTCAGGATTGATTGGAAGAGAAATGGTGCACATTACACAGCACTCCTACTGTAAATAAAAACCTGCAAGCTTCGGTACAAAGATAAAATTCAGGGAGAAGTGTGTCTGTTAGCAGGAAAGTGGTTTGGAGCAACACTGGAGTTGCATAAAAAGAAGAAAATAGATGTCCTTGGGTGGAACATTAAAAATATTTCTGCTCTCCAACTAACCTGGCCCAGCTTGAGGAATTATTTTCAGTGATGACTGTGAGAGGATGTGTGATGGAAACTAAGTATTCAACAAGTTGGATACATAGTTTCAGCTATCCATTCATCCATCCAACCAATTACTCAGTTATTATTCTGTAACATTTGTTGCTTGTTTCGATCGCATCTGAAAAAAGAAAATGGGTAATAGTGAACTTACTAAATCTTCCCTGCCAATCGATCTGATATCCTTCCCCCAGGTTTTTGCACAACGTAAATCAGTTTGTGGTGATCAAAAGGTTGGGCTATACAGGGTCCGGAGCCTATGCCAGAAACAGTGAGTGCAAGGCAGGGAACAAGCAGGATTCAGGCACCAGCCCATAGCAGGGCACACACATTCACACCTACAATGAATTTGACGTGTCCAAATATCCTTAGCATGTTTGTCACTGTGGAGGAAAACCAGAGAACCCAGAATAAGCTCCATGACTATAGAGAGAAGGTCTAACCTCAACACACATGGAGCTGGAATGGAGACGCAAAATGGTGCAAGGCGCGCATGCTGCCATTGCCTCTGCCAAGCCATTCCAGGACAACAGATTATTATTATTATTATTATTATTAATAATAATAATAATAATAATAATTTTTATATGTTTACATACTTTCTATTTCACAATAACTTAGCTGCAAACATTACTGGTATCGCAGATTACATTTAGAATTTTTAAAAGTTTTAATATTGAGCGTGAACGTGCTTCCACATTTTGAGTAATATATGTTTTAATAAATCTTGTTATTCTTTTATTCTCACAGCAGCCATGCTGACTGTAAAGGAAGCCCACTCTGTGTAGAATTAATATGGCCAGGCGGAGTTTTTTTCTCTCTTTTTTAAATTCATGTTTCTTAGAATTTCCCACGGATTCACCGCTTGGTGCTGACATCTGTTTAGTCGCTTAGCTCATGCATTTATCCAGAGAGACTCACGCTTACCTGTGTATGTGGCTGGATGTTTCTCTTGTGTGATTCAGGTTAAAAACCAGCTTAGAGGCCCCTGTGAGTTGAATCAGCAACCTTGAAGTTATGAGACCACATCTCCAACAACTGCACTACATGCTGCTCTTTTAATAGATTTCCCTCCTTTGCTACATCCAGAATTTTTTTTTTTAAAGAGTCCTCTTCACATTTCGTGAATTCAGTTCAGCACCTTTCTCAACATGTGGTCCTCTTAACCATGCCACTACCTCCTGAACTACCATTTCTCACACTGTATTTTAGTTTTTACTTGGACACAGTTTAGGAAAAACAATTTGCTAGACAACTTTAAAGGAAAGGAAGCCAAAAAATGCTTTCTTTCAGAGCAGATGTAGAAAAACCTTGACATTAACTCTTAGCATAAGATTTACTCATTTTATTAGGTATACCTGATTAGTAAGGGGTACGACCCACTTTTGCCCCCAGAAGCGCTTGGAGGGTAAACAGTGGCAGTGCATTCTGAAAATGCACTGCAATTGTTGTACTGAACTGTTATTTTTACATTAGCTAACTTTAATGAGTCTGGACATTTTCCTCTGACCGTTATTTTTTTTTTCCACACAAAACTGCCAATGAATGAATGGGCACACACACACACACACACACTGTATGTAATGTGTGAAAATGCTGAAAGATGACTGTTTATGAAATTCTGGAACCACCATATTTGGCACCAGCGGTCATGCCAAATGTAAAATTACTTAGGCACTGTAGCTGTCCTAGTTGTTTAGCCAAACCTTTTGATCTCTATCTGTGTTCTGAACAGGGCCATACCTATAAATTCAAGGTATCACTGCCCCTCTGACACCCCTGGTGCTGTATGTATTTAGTATGTATTCAGGGTGTCTGCATTAACAAGCAAAGTTACCGCCAAATGTATTTAAAATAACAATGTGTTAGTCTGTGTTGAAATTGGAGACCTAGACTTCCTATCCAAAAAAAAAAAAAAACTGGCTACTCTTCTAGGACCAATATATTGACCTATGTTACGCAGAAGCTGTACATGAATTCACTAGTTTTACATCTGAGCTATAGTAAACATTAGTATATTAAAACTAAAGCATCCATAACTAGAATTGCTCCCCTTCTGTTGGGTTACCAAGCATAGGTAGGTTTGCAATGATGTGAATACTCCACAGGGAGTGATTCGTAATGTGAGCCTGATCCCCATATGCTGCATAAACTAACAACCATAGTTATTATTTCCCACATGAGGAGAGTATTCTTGAAATCAAGTTGAAATAATTTTGTAATAAAAAAAAAAAAAAATAGTAAAAATAATTATAAAAAAAACCTAAAAAATGTAATTTGTATTGACTGTAGATGACTTTACGGAGGGATTGAGCGTGATGGTACCTTAATAATATGCCAGTACTGTATGTCTTATTTTTCCCTGGCCTCTTGTCAACTAATTGTATTTTAACTTGTTTTGTTGTTAAAATTACGAAAATTGTCCTTTTTAATTCTCTGTCATATTATGACAGAGAAGCTGCTTTTAGTCTTTTCAACTTTTTTCTCTGTCTATAAGGATATTCTCCCCACTTTCATTAATACTTCATGACCTCTGGAAATAATCTTTACGTAATGTTTAATATCACATAGTCTCCATTTCTTTCTTCGCGCTCCTTATTTACTCAGAGTGAGCGAGTAAAGGAGTATCTCTATCAGTTCAACAAACAAAATTATCCATATCCAGGATCTGTGAGGCTTAATTTCAGATCTGGGCGCATCTAAATACAGGAGTCGTGATTTTGTGAATGTTGAAAAAAGGTTTGCAAAAATATATACGACACTTTTTTGTTTTAGGTTGACCATAGAAGTTTCGTATGTTGCGCCAAGAATACATATACAATCCATGTGTTACCATATATAAATGTGCCCAAAGGTATCATGTATATATCATTCATGTACTCATATAAGAAGCATATATTTTTTTTGTAGCATACCATGTCAGTTAACAAGGCAAATGTACATCTAGGTTTGGGCTGTGTTGTGGTAATGCAGCACAGTCTCGGCGACAAAATTAGCTGAGCAAAAAATATCATGACTACCCCTC
>JABFEB020000002.1:23365138-23382122 GCA_019775895.2 Stomatorhinus ivindoensis | reverse complement strand
ATTAGTGCATTAGTGCTGTTAAACAATTAAAGTTTTTAATCAGATTAATCATAGGGTTGCTGAGGATTAATTTAGATTAATCACGATTAAATATCAATCATATTTAATCTATATTAATCGCATTTCATTTTGCATGAGCAAACAGACTCAAGAAGAAAAGGAATATATATGCACTTAACATGTTTATTGAACACGAGTCGGATGCATTCCATCTGCCAGAGAAGTGCAATACCATGGACCCATATCAAAAAGCAAGGTTTTTTGCTTAACTTGACACACACACACACAGACACACACACACACACACACGTCATGCCATGTTCCTTCCAATCTTCCTCATTTCCCTCATGTGGAATCCCCGTGTTTTCAACCTTTTCTAGTTCTGTTAATTAGTTTGGTGTATTTAAGTCCGTGTCTGTGTGTCTTTTGTTAGTCCAGTCAATAATGTCTTTGATGTCAGTTTGTGTGCCTAAGTGTGTTGCTCCTGAATAAGCCCCATGTTCACTTGACTTTCTCGACTCCACCTTCTGTGTCCCCGCTACATATCCAGCATACATGACACATAGTTAATTTGATATGGAACATTCCAGTAGGCCCAACATGTTTTACTACTACTACTTACTACTGCTACTACTATTACCACTACTACTACTACTACTACTAATAATAATAATAATAATAATAATAATAATAATAATAATAATAATAATAATAATAATAATAATAAACAATGTTGTTGTATTACAATAAAATCACAATGGGTTTTGGTTGCTTTTCTAAAAGATGCACCATGTATACTCTTGAAAAGAAAATGTTGTATAGATATGGAACATTTTCCCAGTGTCTCATCTATCTCTTTTTCTTGGATCTCTATAGGCTCAGTTAAACATAGCTTTGAATCAAAATTTATGAAACCCCACTTCACATTTGCACAAATAAATGTAAGTATATAAATGTCATTGCCAGCCATTATCTCGTATTATGTCACTCTTTATCAGAACATTTTAACATCTTAAAATATAACTGAAGTGCCTTATGCATGTTTTCAAAGCCACACAATTCAAATTCACACTCCTGTATTGTTGAAGTGCAAATGAATGATGATGATGATGATTTTTATTATTATTATTATTATTATTATTACTATCATTCTTGTTATTATTACTGTGCCATTCAGTGCAGTGTTCACGACCAAACTAAAATTACAAGCAGAGCGCTAAAAATCATGAAGAAAATTCTCTGTATTTTGTTCAGAAAATTAAATGGTTTCTGTTTGAAGTGCTTTCCCCCTATTTTTCTTAGGCTGTCAGAATATGAAATGGGCTTCTAACCATGAGTTTTGGTGCAGTGATTTGCATAGAAGCCCATCATTCTGGGGGAGCTCTTGAGCGGATTCTGGCGGTAGCTGAGCTGGCCTGGATGCGAGACGAAATGAAGGCCCCAAGGGGGAAGGTGAAGCCGTCTGTCTGTGTGCAAATCCCGACTTGGTTGGTAAACAGGGGCTCCAGGGAGAGCTCTACTGCTGCCTGTGCTTCACTGGAAACTCGAAACACGCCTCAGCACTGCGAGCAGCGTAAGCTCATTGAAACTGGCATGTGAAATTCCAGTAAGCTTCCACACCACAGAGAAACACTTTAACTGGCAGGGTGAGCATTTTTGCAGGAATTTCTAGACACCAGTAACATTCTAAAACGAGACACTTGGTCCTTCACACAGGCCTACATTGGTCATTGATAGCAGCAAATTAGCACACATTATATCATGGGTTAAGCTGGAAAGCTTATCAGAATGTTTCATCATTAATTGAATAACAGGCAATAAATATGTATTTTGCATTATTTCAGTTATATTTTTATTTCATTTTTGGGGTGATGCAGTACTACATATCTCTTATATTATACTTATGAACTCCAGAGTAATTGTGTCATCTTGGAGCCTATCTCAGGAATCATAGGGCACCTAAATGAGCAGAAGACTCCATTCCATTGCAGGGCACACAGACTCACACAGTCACACAATTTACAGACACCGATTCCTCTTACTGCATGGTTTTGAAGGATCTCAAAGTACCTTATGGAAAACGTGCCAAGAACCAGCAAAGTCAAAGAAGGATTAGGATATGGTGTTAGAATCTGGCACTAAGCACAACACCTCCTTCCTGCCTTTTTTCCTTCCTTCATTTCTTCTATCATATATGTTGTATGATGCAATGTGACAGCCACCTGTTATATTTCAATGAATAATATACATATAAATTGCAAGGCAATTTCACTTTATATGTACCTAGTAGACACAGCTGTAATAGCCCTGATAGATCTTATACCCAATAGACAATATTATACTCACTTGACACAGTGTGAGAACCACCATATCTAATCAAATTTGTCCATGATTTAATATGAATGGAATAATATGAATGGGAATGTAGCCAATTATCTGTACCATTTAATGTAATGAACTTTACTTATCATCTAGACTTGTTTAGCCTTATTAAATGTTTTCCTGAATTGGAGACACATAATGGAAAAAGTCGTTACCTGAGATGACTCTTTACAGAAGAAGGGTGATACACACACACACACACACACACAGACACACACACACACACACAAGAGAATTCAAAAGGTCTTGGCATTCGTGAAATTAGCACTCAGTTCTAGTATGTGTACAGTTGTAATAGCTAAGGGCTGTTAAACTAGGTGCATTTAAATTAATTATTATAATTTATGCCACTCGACATTTCAATGTCTGTTGTGCCTAACAAAACTGGCTGCATAAGAATATATACAGTCAAACATAATAAAGTGTTTGTTGTGAAATAGTAGCAGTGCCAGATTAAAATTCAGATCTTGCAGGACAAAAAAAAAAAAAAACAGTGCTCTAATATCACACTACTATAAACTTGTTAGCAAATGAGATATTGAAATGTAATGACTACCATATTAAACATATTCAGACATTATAGTAAGGTTACAGGAGTGATGGTGAGTGAATTGAGTTGGTAAAATTGTTTTAGGGGTTAAATCATACTTAGCTATTTTTAATATACATGAATATATTACACACATGACCATTTATACTTCTGATAGTTTGGATGACAACTTGGAACGTTTGAGAACACTTGACAATTCAGAATTCAAATTCTAACTCTAAAACCGAATGGTAAGAATTTATTTTGTAGGATTCCTATCACCACAACTTATATCACAACTTTATTATTATTATTATTATTATTATAATTATTATTATTATTATTATTGCTTTCCTTGTTGAGTTGAAGCTATGGTATTCGTTTTACTCTTAGTCGTACAGATCTTTAAGCACATAAACGTGCATGTATATGATGGAAGTATACACACATACACACTGCGTTTCTATATTCTATATCTTGCAGTTTTTTGTTATTCACTTTGTAAGGTACACTACGCTACATTACGTCTTTGTTTACCACTGGGGTTTCAATGCGTCTGCTATTCACTGTCAGCATCAATATTAATTTATCAGCAGTGGACTGAATTCCACAGAAATTTAAGTTTGATAGTGGGGAAAAAGGAAAACATACTTGGCCTTGCATTTTCTCAGCTTTTCTGAAAAAAGTGGATGCATATGGAAAAGAAAGGCTTATTAAACTGTCAGCGGAAAGGAATTCAAAACACAAAATTCTGCTATTTTATTTTATTAATTGATTTTAATGTAAACAACTTCCCTGCAACTAGGCACAAATTGAAAACATTTTTAGCTTTTTAAAAAGGAAGAAGGTTAATTTAGAACTTCTCCCGCTGCAGCAGCCACACTCAGTATAAATAAGGAATTCATATTCTGTTTTTACTATACTGACTTTTTATCGGTCCCACTTGCGTTTCGTCTGGATGGCAGGGAAGCAGCAATGATGGAGGCTGAAGCTCTGCTGCATGCACAAGCACCGACTGCAACGCCTAACTCGCCAGTGCGAAGGCTAACTTTGAAGAAGGCCTGGGGACAGACTTCTGATGTGCCACATAAGAAATGCTCTGAAGATGGTCGCTATAGTAGCAGGCCATTATGAGCTACCCAATACCAGTGACACAGAAAATGGGAAAGTAGAAATGGGAGGTTCTATTATTCATTCAGTCTTTGGCACACAGGAGTTTCTGATAATATGTAACATGTTGAAAACTAAGACAGGTGTGGTTTCAATCTAGACAGAGATTGTACTGCTACAATATCTAAAAGATAAATGTATTTCAACAATAATTACAATGTAATGTCATTATGGCATTTTTGCATTTAACTTGATATGGCTTGAAATCTTTGAAATACTGGCATTTAAGTGGCATCACATCCAGGATATTACTCCTACTGCATGCCCTGTGCTTCCTGGAATAGTCTCCAGGCACACCGTGACTCTGTACTGGATAAGTGCTTATTGAAAATGGATGGGTGAATGGACACATAGATGGATGAATCAGTATATGCAATCCAGAAATTGTGGGATTAGCCCATCCTGGCTTGCCTTGCAAACACGTGTATATAGCCCTGTGTATGTCTTGTATATATCCCTGTGTATGTCTTGTATATAGCCCTGTGTATGTCTTGTATATAGCCCTTGTTTGTATTTGTTATCATAGATAGTTGTTGTGCTGTGTTCCTCATTGCAGATTGTACCCTTACCTGTGTTTGTACTTGGTTCCTGCCTGATCCTCGCGTGTCTTCGCCGTGTGTGTGTGTGCCTTACCCTCCTTTTTGTAACTTCCTCACGTTTCCCTGCTATTTGTTTCCTCTGTGTTATTGTTGCGTGTTGTGTGGTCCTTTTAAAGGCTAACATAAAGAGAAACTTTGTGTCAATCCACCTCTCCCTGTCTTCATTCACCGCCACTGTGATGCCTCAGTCTGCCCAGTGCCACACTGTGTTAACTAAAATACGAACAATCTTTCAATTCATATTACAAATTTCCCCCACTTGCATCAGAAGATATCGAACTATTCAATGATAAACTGTAAAGGTTACTTTGTTTAACAGCTTGCTTTAATCAATTGAACAAAAGGATACAAATAAAGAAACGTGAACTGAATTAGCAGGAAGTTAGTCCAGGAGGGTACTTACACATACACAAGACAGTCGAATGCTAAGGGCAATTAAACTATTTGCTGAGACAGCATCCATTCATAATGTGAGTGAAAATCCATGCAATCACAGGGCTAACGCAGAAATCTGTGGCAGAATTGAATTCAGAGCTATGGTGAGGCCTTCAGAAAATTGCAAACTGATATATTTCAAAACCCGTGTTAATATCTCTTGTACCTTAACTGATAGAAGTTATTTGTTTGAGGTCTGTCTATTATATATAGTGAGGCCTGACTTATATGTATAGTGACTATCAAATTTGTCTTTGATTTAACTCAAAGATTAATTTTTATTTACTGTACATTAATCCAAGACAATCAATAGTGATGCAAAATTATTTCTACTGTGCGGGCATATCGATCCTAAATTCCTTTTCATTTAGTTGTTCGTGCACTTCTGTTTCTAAACTATATTTCAAGAGCAGTTGTTTGTCACTCCACTTCCTGATTTCTTTGGATTTTTCCATGCCACCAAAAAATCTATAGTATGTGGAGTTTATCATTCTTTTTTCTCGAAGGGGATAACCTCTGTTACCAGCAGAATAACTATGTGATTGAACTGATGCGTTACGCACAGACAACTTTCATTACAATTACATATTTCAAGGACCCTTATGCATGACACATTATTTGTCTTTTGGTATTGTGCTGTTTTAACAGCTCTGTGATCAAATTTTCTATGTCAGCAGGCACATTTTGCTCTTTGCTGATGTAATATTTGCAATATTTAACTGAATCACTGATTAGCGTCTGATGTACATGTGGTACCATTTTATCCTATTTTATGTTAAAGGCAGCAAATACATAACAGTATGCCATTGTACAATATCAAACATATACAATTTAATCAGCATCAAATTCATTGAATGAATAAGGCTGTTAGACAATGGTTGCATTATTACAGACACATTTTTTTATTTATTAAAACACAATGGCCTATCAGTCTTTCCCTTATAGTCCACTAATAAAACTTAAAGTTGGATAATTAAGCTGTGATGAGCTCGGACAAGGTAGAGCTAATTAGAAAAGGGCCTGCTTAATGAATGCTTAATGCCGTTTTGTTCTAGTTGTTTTCCTCCACTGTAATTAAGAACCCACGAGAGTGCATTTTTCAAATGTTTGCATGCAAGCTAGTGAGAAAATAAAGAATTCGATGTGTTTGCCACCATATATATTTTTGATAACATGGCACGATGATGTATGTCCTTCAGAGTCCCCTGCCACATCCTTAGAGTGCTTTGCAATACCTCTGAGGTTTAACATTCTTTGTCACTGAGTCACTGAAGCTCGATGCTAAATGTGTCCTAACCCTCATCCCGCAATGAAGGTAGATGAATCTAGCTATGGCGTCCGTGTGTGTGTCCCCAAATACACCTACAATGAGATGAATACCACTTTCTTTTTCCCATATGGGAAACTCTATTTCATAAAAATCCGTGACTGCAACGAAAAAACTAAAAATGCAAATGTGTTTTGCTTGGTTACTTATGGTTAGGGCAGGGTTGGGGTTAAGGTTGTCATAGTTAGCATTAGCATTTTTCCTATAGAAATGAATGAGCGGTCCCCAGAAAGATATATTTACCCGACATGTGTATGTGTGTGTGTGTGTCTGTGAGTATAAAACATTGAAAATGAGATAAACATAAACATGCCAGTGATGATAGAAAAATCCTCCCCATTACCAAGAGAAAAGGGAGACAAACAGTTATAAATCCATTTGCTTTGTTTACTACATTCACATGCATGTACCTCACGGTGCTTATGATATTTTGGACATTGGGTCGAATCTATTTTCAATAATGGAAGGAATCATGGTACAGTGGTACCTCGGTTCTTGAACTTAATCTGTTCCGGACTCCGGATCGAATCCTAAAAAGTTCGAGTTCTGATCAAATTTTGGCCCCCCAAAATTACACCTAAATATGTTTTTTAAGCATTTAAACATCGTTTTGGCTTCCAGATCTTATCCGATCATTACCCCTGTCCTGCCCCGATCGTCCGCTCCTTCCGTGCGCCACGCCCCCTCATTAACCTTGTGTGGAATCCCCGTATGATCAGCTGTTTCTGGTTGTTGTCATTAGTCCTCTGTATTAAGTCCGCGTTTCAGTTTGTTTCCGCAGTCCAGTCATTGGGTGCGTTCGACTTGCTCACAGCGCTGGCTTAAAGCAACGCATTCTGATCCTGACGCAGTGCATTACGGTTAGATGCATTGTGACCACTCACCCGGCTGCACAAACTGGAACCGCCTCCATGACGACATACCTTTGCCCTTATTGGATGAAGAGTATAGTTACACGCATGACGTTTGTATCCCAGGCAGTTCCGACACGTAATCTGCTATTTCTCCCGAATGTCACGTAAAGCAGTGAGAACCAGCTTGGTGCAACCAGTCATATTTGGTCAAAATGACAGGGAAACTTTATACAAACAGGCATTGTGTTGTAACCTTTCTATTTTTCCGGTTCTTCAGGATGGCCAGGAGTGACTGAAAACAAAGTAAAATCAAATGAAAACATACATTTTAAATAAGATTCTTTTGATGTAAATGAAATGTCACGCACCGTTCTAGCTAGTGACATCATACGTACCAGGGATCTTGCCTTCTGTTACCAGGAAGAATTGCCGTTCTTAATCAGAGCTACAGATGGCAAGTTAAAGATGGGGCTAAGTAGAGCTGACCTGTTCTATTGACACCCGTCTCGTTAATAAAAGAGCTGGCAGAATAGTCAGGAAACAGAAAAAAGGGTAAACATACAGAATTATGATCATTAGAGAGTTGGTGATTATTAAAAAGCAGGAACCCTGTGGAATGGCCGCCCTTGATTCCGAGCTGCAAGTTTTTCCTGCATTTAAACTCTTTGAATGGTGACAGTGTGCATGACATCAAGATAAAAAAAAAACACTGCCTTCCAGATACAAGCAAACTCAAAGAAGAACAGCTGTTAAATATTATGCATGTATGTAGTATATGTACTGATATTTATACCGGTATTATGCAAAGGTCATAGGGAGGCAAAGACAATGATGTCTAGATAGTCTTCAGGTTGGTGTAAACTATGATAATATGTCTGTCAATGTATGCCAGAGTAGCCATTTCAAAACCTGTCCTAAGATCACCCTAATGTGAAAAATCCTCACTGGGACAGTGGATCCAGATGAGGAGCAAACAGGAAACCAGTGAGCTAGGCAAGGGATGCAGCAAAAACCACAAGCAGGGGCTGAACAGCCAAAAGCGATATCTTGGGGGTGCAGGGTAAGGCAGACATACAGTACATGCAGACACCAGAGAAGCAAGCCACACACTCACTTATGGGATTGGGTACCGGACAGACCCGGCACACAGAACCAGACAGGAGGCGAATCGAGCTCATGCGAGAAACCAGGGATGCGGAACACTCTGAGCATTAGTCAACAGTTCCTTCCATTGAAGAAACCATAATTAATGAATGAATGAATTAATTAATTCACTAATTAAGTTAATGAATTGAGCTGGTTGAGAAATATAGCAAATACATGTAATGGTGGTGGTGCCACTGAGGAGGGGTTTGAGAACCAAATTACTGTTCTCACAATCCAACAAGATCAGTAACTCGCTAGGTAAATTTTTGTTAATTTGCATATGTTCTTATGGAAAATACGTGTTTTTTGGAGCAAAATTCAAATATACAGTACTCAGATAAACAGCTATAAACATTTTGTTTCCTGAGAGTTCTGCAATCAATACTGTGTTCATATTCACCCCTTTTTAATAATTTAAGATTCTCCGATGTACACTGTATTGCATCACCCTGGGATCAATAAAATATAAGCTGAATGATTTTAGTTGGTGATATGTACTGACATGTCAGAATTCAGTAAAAAAAAACTTACTAATATACTTTAACATGATAGACATGCATATTCATTCATATGTACCTATACATATGTATGCTTTTAAGTTTAAGGCAGCATCCTTATCAACTGCAGTTCAGCCTAGGTAATCCACCTGATGCTGTGGGAGAGGTGTTAGTGTGGCCAACATGGTTAGTCCACCATCTGGTCAGTGAAGATCTCAGTGCAGCGACACTGTGCTGTAAAACTGCACACTGCCCTTTCGATGAGATATGAAACCAAAGTCCTGATTCTCTGAGATCATGAAGGATCCCTTGGCTTCTTTGGAAAGAGTAGGGGTGTTACTCTGATGTCCTCACTAACATGGCCCTATCAAATCTGGCCTCCTAATCATCCCCTATATCTGATTGGTTAATCCTCTCCTGCCCTTTCACCGCCTTAGCTGCTATGTGGTGCACATACTGGTACAGAATGGCTGCTGTTGTATAATCCAAGTGCAGGCTACACAGAAGCTCTCATTCTGCAAGTTTTTGGCATCCAATCATGATGATCCCCAAGACAAACGCCACCCACCTTGGATGAGGATGCCCAGTTTGAGAGCAACCGCAAGCATCATGTGAATGAACTGGTCTGGTGTCTGGGCAAGACCTGCTTCATTAAGCGCTATTTGTAGGTATCTTCCGCCCTGCTGTGAAGGAGCACAGCATGCTTAGTGTGCACTAGCCTCATCACATACACCCTTTGTGTTTTGATTGGCACTTTGTAACAGGGTGCTAGATTTCCTCAGGCAGGTAGGATTCATGGCCAACCACAGTTAATGCCACTTGAGGCTCACTGTAGCTCCTGACTTGCAGGGTCTGCTCTCACCTGGAAGGGCCAGCACGCCCATGCCCGAGGAATGAGAATACTGAAATCGCCTTCCGATGGTGTTCCAGATTCTCACCTCCACTGAACGATATGCCGTTGTGGAACAGGAGCCTCTGGCCATCAAAGGGGGCATCCTTGAAAACCAGTAAAGCAAGCAGGAGTCATATACAGATTCTAGATCATGAAGCAAATGCTCGGTATGATGGATCACGCAATATTTCACAACCAGCTGCTTTCATGCCGTGCCAATTAATCAAATTGCTAAGTTATAGGTGGGCTTAAGTATTCAGGGCAGGGTGAGCGGGAGTTGACTGGGTGCTATATATATATACTATATATTTCTTGGCTTGAGGTGGGCTTGAGGTGGGCTTAACAGAAATGAATGCTAACAATTTGTTTAATAAAAACAATAATAATATGTATATTAATTGTTTGATCAGGTAAGTCACTACCAAATTTACAGTTCAAAGAACTGAACACTTCTCCTGTTCAAGTTAATGATATAGCAGCAGGATTCCTTCTGGCGCATAAACCTGGATATATGGGCTGAGCTGAAGTTCCTCAGTTACTGCTATGAAACCTTCTGCTGTCTTTGTGCTCGTTACACGTCACTAATGGGTTTTCTGTTTTTAATGTCGTCTCTTGTGATTGTGTTTCCTTAATCTCAATCAGCAATTCTGGCATTTGGAAATGCCTCAGTTTTGCATCTGTGGTCAATGTCACCTCAAATTTAAAACTATCTGTTCTTACAGAAACTGTTTAAATATTCTAAATACAAATTATATACTTTATGAGGTAATAGGGAACAACTTCCAGGAAAAAAATACAGTTTGCCTCATT
Source organism: Stomatorhinus ivindoensis (assembly GCA_019775895.2). Lineage (NCBI taxonomy): Eukaryota > Metazoa > Chordata > Actinopteri > Osteoglossiformes > Mormyridae > Stomatorhinus > Stomatorhinus ivindoensis. The sequence goes on along the minus strand of JABFEB020000002.1, from coordinate 23,371,481 downwards.
CATATTTTATGCTTATTTTTTCACTGTAAAACAATCATCCTTTTTAAAATCTGGTGTTGGTGGAGAATGTTTTAGTCTCAGATCACATGATGCCATGAAGATGATTTTGCAGAAAATACCTTAGTGTATTTAAACTAAATGCAACTTTTATTGTTCCTCGAAGCCTCCAATAGTTCTTTTTTAGGAACATACTATAATTTGTCATCATTGGGCATGCACAGTCATCTCCAAATAGCACAGCCAAAGGCTATCAAATCAAGTATGCAATTTTCCAAAGTGGCAGATTCAATTGTAGGTGAACCCCTGAGGCAATCTAGGTGAACTTCTGCTGAATTTTCTGACTCTTGCTTAGTTTATGGAAAGATGATGGCGTATTGCGCTCCTGTGAATGGACCAGCAGAGGCTGGAATAAAATTGCTACCGTTTGCACCAACATGTTATTAGAGATGAACTGCAGTCATGTGTGGCTGCAATATCATTTTGATAACTTCTCTGAAAGCAAAGAAACACAAGAGGATAAATGGAATTTCCATTTGAAATTTGAAGCTACTTGAATGTGATTAATGATATATTTTTATGTGGCTGTAAATTATACTCATCCATCCATCCATTCATCTATCTATCTAACTCTTATCCTGACCAGTGTTGTGGGGTGGTTACACCTTTTTTTCTACATATTTGTTAATTTTGGGTAATCCAGTTGTGTGAAGCACACTTCATCACCTCAAGATACAACCTCATCCGCAGCAATATATATTATTTTCCCACGTATTGATTTTGCATTGGCTTCACTCAAACTGGTAAATGCTTGTATAAACAAATTCAGAGCTTAATGCATTTTTTTCTCGGTTTCCATCACCTGTTTAAAATTACGCCGCACATTTGCTATGTTTGCTCTAATAAATGTCAGCGCATCTTGATTGCATTCATCGATCGAGCCGATTGCCATTCACTACTTTCATGAAGCTTTGTAAATCAAGCCCTACACAGCATTAAAATAAATTTAATAAAGCTGCAAAATAAAGGTCATAGGGTTACATCAGTCTTCTCCGACTCATATTTGGCATGCAATTTCTGCAATATAATCTAAAAGGTTAAAAGGCAACTTGTTTACAAAATATATAATTATTTAAAAGTTTTTGTTTATTTTTATTATTGCTAATTTAAAAGCATATTTAATAAACAAAACAAACAAAAGACATCTCATGGGCCAATACTGCTATGGAATGTCTCTTCCTGTTCCAATCAATGTCAACTTGTTATTAGCTAGTGTTCTTATATCATAAAATCACAAATAATTTCAAAATAAAATACTGTGTTTAAAAAGAAAATGTAAGTCATATTGTTCATATAAAAGCAAATTAAACATGTTTTGTTATTTTTTTAATCTTGGAAATGAGGGTGATGGTCCACTTGTGGCTCCCAGACAAAAAAAGAAGGTTTATTAAAGAAACAGAACAGAAATGACAAAACAACGGATCACGAGGGGTCAGAACTAACCATGAGAAAAGAAACAACTGAACGACCAATAACTAACATAGAAAGGTACTGGGGGACAGTGGGGAACTGGAGGAATGCACACATACACAGCCAATAAAGAGGCGAGGCTGGCATGAAACCCACGTCCGCGGGTTAACAGCCTCAGTGCCACACACACTCTCCGCGCATCGAGCTATGCGGCAAGGGAAACACACAAGGGCCTAGCTGAAAGAAAGGAGGGAGATGATTGGCCAGCAAGACATACTGGCCAAGCGGGGAGGTGACATGACAGGCACTGACCCTGACACCCATGTCACACTCAGCAGAAAATAACCCATGAATATACTTCTGTAGAGACTTCTGTAGAGACTTCTGTAGAGACTTCAAAATGCCTGGGTAAACCGTTCTTTATATTGCAGAAATAAAGAGTTACTCATTTAAGTTGTCATCTTAAACATTGTAATTTCAGAATTCAGAAGCACCTTATGGCAAACTATTTTTTTGTAAGAGACTTGAAGTTCCCAAACAAAAGTTAATATTTATTAAATTACTCATGACATTAATATGTCATAAATCAACGTTTGGGGATATGATTCCAAAGCATTTCCTTCAGGGATTGAGAAATTATCACAATGGAAAAAAATATTACAATAATCAATTCCTGTTTCATGTACTACACTGTTAGAAAAGACACACATAGATCTTCATGTATCAGACTGGCTCAGTTTCTCAGCACAGCACAGCACAGTTTTGTAAATATCTTACCTCTGATGTAAATTTTCCTCAGCAAAAACAGGACAACATAAGCAAAACTGATAGATGAAAAAATTATCTATAGGTGTGAAAGTGTTTGCATAAATGGTGTGTGTGCCCAGCGATGGGCTGGTGCGCCGTCCAGAGTCAGCCCTGCCTTGAGCCTTTGACCCTGCACAGAATAAGTGCAAATACAAAATGGTTGGATGGAATCATAGGGCAGTGTTTGTTCATTACTGCCGTGAAAACCACCACTGCCTTGAAAGACAGAGTGATACTGGTGGAAACCCTGAATAAAATGTATAAATAAAACTAGACAAGGTGTACATAATCATTTCAGGCTCACTTAGACTGTGATACCTTTAAAAGGTAGCTGTATACTTCAAATGAGATCTAGACAAAACCAAATCCAAAACGTTGGCAAGAACGAGTGGTTGCATACTTAAAATGACAATGCCACCGTGTTTGTTCTGTTATGTCACAACCTTAGAGGCCACAGAACGTAACAGGCCCACATGCAAAGTGCAAATAAATGTATTGAGATGGTTTCAGTTCTTATGAATCTCATGGGACTGGCTGCGTAACCACTTCAACCACGTTCATATATTCCCTATATAGACACCACTGAACAATTTAAAATATCTTGGAATGCTGAAGCAAATACGAATTCCCTTCACTGGAGCTAAGGGCCTTGCCGAATCCCTAAAAAACAAACCCATCCCTTTATCCCTCGTCCACTAAACTTTACAGTTGGCACAAAGCAGTCAGGCAAATAACGTTCTCCTGCTCTCCTGCAAACCCAGACCCCTCCATCAGACTGCCAGACAGCGAAGCGTGATTCGTCACTCCACAGAGCATGTTTCCACTTTGCCAGAGTCCAGCTTTCATCTACGAGCAGCTGACCTTGCGTGGAATTAGAATATTTTTTAATTGCACAAAGCCCTTTGATGAGCTGCTGAGAAAAATGCTCCCTGGCCTTGGTTTGCTCCAGCAGGTGGAGAAACAGACATGTCTGAAATACAAGCACCGCAGGTGGATGCAGAAGTGAGGAAAGCATGGTGCTGTAAGCTCAAGGCTAAGGGCTAACCCCACCAGACCAGTAATGGCATCTGTCCTGTTGCTAACGTTCACTCACTCTACAACAAACAGGACCACATAAGGCTGCAGTGTGGGAAATGCGAGACCAGGCTACAGGGCAACATCGCAGACTTGGCCATCCAGCTGGCCGACTGTCTTCCAAGCAGACAGAGATGCTTCTTTGTCCAGTAAGATCCATGGTGGAAGATTGTGTGTTTCTGTAAAAAAATTCTCCACTGATACAGGTATTATCAGTCAGATGTTAGCCTTTCTACCTGTTGAGAGAGAAGAGCTGCTCACCATCAGAAATGCAGCCTTTAGATCTGAAGACAAGGCAGCCCTCAGGGCTCCAGAGCCAACCATTACCAGTCCATAAGGAAAGCAAATTCAGCATACGTATTGAGAATCAGTGAACACTTCCAACCCACCAGAGATACCCGGTGCATGTGGTGGGGCATTCAGGCAATAATGGGCTACAAGCCCACTCCACATAGCAGTGATGGCAATGCCTCCCTTTCAGACAAGGTAAATGACTTCGCGCAGTTTGAGGTGTAGAACAAAGACCCTGTGAGCAAAACTATACCTCTCTCCAATAAGCAGATACCATGTATATCCACAACTGATAAAAAGAGAACTCTATCTAGAGTCAACTACGCAAGACTGCGGGACATGATAGGATTCCTGACCCGAGTACTCAGGGAATGCTCTGATCAACCTGAAAGAAATCTTTAACACATTCTTAAGCCAGTCAATCATTCCAATGTGTTTCAAATTCACTAAAATCATCCCAGTGCCGAAGAAGTCACCAGTGACGTGCCTGAATTACCGTTGCCCCATGCCTCACTCTCATTATCATGTCCTTCAAAAAGCACACATAAAATGGCACACATAATAAAAACAGTCTAACCAGCTGTCTGAGCCCTCTGCAATTTCATTTAGTAACTCAACAAGTCTACTGAAGACATCAAAACCTCTGCCCGTCACCTCTCCCTGAAACTGGGTAACGGAGACACATATAACAGACATTAGCTCAACTTTCAATACAATCATCCTGCAAAAGCTGATCATGAAACTGAGTGAGTTAAGGGTGATCACCTCACTCTGTAACTGGATCTTGGATTTCTTGACTGAGAGACCTCAGTCAGTATAGATTGGCCGCAACATTCCAACTCCATGGATGACTGCTGGAGCTCCAGAAGGCTGTGTGCTTTAGTCTTCACTCTGCTGACTCATAACTGCAAGCATAGCTCCAACCATATCGAAAGGTGTTTGCTGAAGATATGACTGTGCTGGTACTGATTAGCAGGGATGATGATTCGGCATTCAGATAATTGTTCATCAAGACTAAGATAATTGTTGGATTCAGGAAGACCCTTCCTGACCACACCCATCTCATCATCCACGGCTCAGCGGTGGAGAGTGTAAAGAGCACATAACCGAGGACTTTACCTGGACCAACAACTCCGCCTCCCTAATGAAGAAAGCCCAGCATAAAGTAAACTTCCTGAGGTGGCCTGAAACAGGGAAGCCCTTCTACAGCCATCCTCACCAAATCTAGAGTCTTCTGAGCAGCCGCATTACTACCTGCTATGCCGAATGCAACATGTCTGATCGAAGCGCCTGCAGAGGACAGTGAGGACAGTGATGATCATTATGGGGGAAGCTCCTCCCCTCACTAGAAGAAACATCCAGCAAATGCAGGGTCCGCAAGGCCGGCAGCATTATGCCGGACACCTCCGATGCCTCACATGGACTTTTCACACTTCTGTCATCTAAGAGGAGGTATTGCAGCATCACAGCCAGATCTGACAGTTTGCAGAATAGTTTTTACCCCCAGGCTGTCAGGCTACTCAACACCACGCTGTTCAGATCCCAGATCACAACCCCCTTATATCCGCACTCACGCTCATGCATGGTCACTTTATCCAAAGGATTATACACTTTATTCAAATGATCATATAAGTATTTCAAATCCATGCTGCTATTGTGCTGTCTACTCAGGTCTTACATTTAATGTATGTCTGTGCATTTCATGGTAGTTAATTGTACTGGTGTATTGCCTACTACCAGGACTTCCCTGACTGTCTGTGCACAATCTCTTGTCATATTTGCACTATTAGTCCACTGTAGACACAGGGCTTTGTCTTTTGCCTCTCTGTATACAGGTATATGGTGAGATGGCAATAAAGTTCACTTTGACTTTGACTTGACTTTGAAAACAAAATATATGATTGAGGTCTTTAAAGTAGATCTGCGAAGTGTGGTCCTCAATTGAATACTCTAAGTAAACACAAGCTGTGGGGATTTGCATTTGAGTGGTAACTGAGAACATGTTTGTGGATGGATGAAACAAAGGCTGAGGTATAGGGGTATATTTACATATATGGAAAACTGTAAAGAGAGAGAGAGAGCGCTTATAAGTCTTCACACACCTTGTAAAATAAAAAGTTCCTCTGTTTTTCTTTGAGATTGATTTGCATCATTTTGCATCTGAAGCCCATATTAGGATTAAGGACATTATAAATAATATATTTAACTAGGATATTTTAGCTGAAGAGATTGTAGCTTCTGTTATACAGTAAGCTTGCATCACAAATTAATAATGCACAAAAACAACACCTGACATCACACATGCAAAGACAAGTTAACAATACACATTTTTGATTCAAAAGTGTAATTTTCTAGCCTTCAGTAAATTGTATATATTAGATCTCCTGAGGATTACAAGCGTGTGGATAAATTATATAAATTTAGAAACTGAATGCGTTTCTTTATTAACCCTCTATGGCATGGTGTAACCCTCAGGCAACAAACCACTATTTTGGCCCACACACTGCCCCTTTACATTTTTACCAAATAAACATCACAGTAAAAGTCTGATGACAAGTCTGTAACCAATAAAATTTGAGGTGGGCGTGGTTTTGACCTATCGTCTGGGGGTGGAACAGTCCTTTTTGCAACCATAGCCGGCTTGGACACACTGCTAGCAAAAGGTAAGATACATTTCACTTTTTAACATGTTAAAATTTAAATA
>JABFEB020000002.1:23341157-23356846 GCA_019775895.2 Stomatorhinus ivindoensis | reverse complement strand
TATAAAATAGAGTTTTCCCTTATGGGGACCTGCAAACCGGTCCCCATAAGGGAAAAAAAAACGTATATTTATCACGTAATGGGGACATTGTGTCCCCATAAGGATAGGTATACCTGTTCGCACACACACACACACACACACACACTCTATACATCATGGCTGTGGAACACTGGCCCAGCTCACCCTCACTAGGATACTGGAGGGTTCATGGAAGTTTGCCTAACCAGTTTACATATCTTTTGTAGACATGGAAAAAAGCATTCAATTGTCTCCATTGGAGGGTCCTTTGGGGGGGGGGTACAGTATACGCTGCTGCAGGCCAAAAGATCCCTATATAAATGGAGCAAGAGTCATTTCTGGTGGATGTTGGACTCTTCCAGGGCTGATCTTTATTACTGGTTCTGTTCATAACTTTTATGGGCAGAACTTCTAGGTGTAGCCAAGGGGTGGAGGAGGTGTGGTATGGCGACCGCATCATCGCATCATTGGTTTTTACAGATGATGTGGTCCTGTTGGCGTCATTGGGGTGTGACCTGCAGCAAGCCCTGGTGCGGGTTGTGGCTGAGTCTGAGGCAGCATTAGCAGCAATGCGGACGCTGTATCATACTGTTTAAGTAAGGAGAGGGATGAGCTGCAAGGGAAAGCTTTCGATTTACCAGCCAATCTACATTCCTACCCACACCTATGGTCCTGAGCTTTTGGTAGTGACCAAAAGAATGTGATCATGGATACAAATGGGAGAACTTTCCTTAACAGAGTGTCTTAAAGATGGGATGAGGAGCTCAGACATTTGGGAGGAGCTCAAAGTAGAGCCACTACTCCTCCGCATCGAAAGGAGTCAATTGAGGTGGTTCGGGAATCTATCTGGGATGCCTCCTGGACACCTCCCAAGGGAGTTGTTTCGGGCATTTTCCCACCGGGAGGAAATGCCAAAGGAAGACCCAGGACACGCTGGAGAGAATAAGTCTCTCAGCTGACCAGAGAACACCTTGGTATTCTCCTGGTAGAGCTGGAGGAGATAGCTAGTGAGAGGTAGGTCTGGGCATCCCTGCTTAGACTGTTGCCCTTGCAAACCAACCCCAGATAGGCAGCAGATAATGGATAGATGGGTAAATGGATGGATAAAGGGATTGATAAGACAATGAGATTTGTGTTTTAATGTCATAGTATCCATATGTTTGTTCAATAACTAAGGCAAGTACAAAATAACTAGTTTGTACATTCATTGCATATGGCTACATGATAGCCCAGAAAACAATATGGGAACATTAAACAGTATGGTATGGAAAACTTGATAACCGTATAGAACCGTACAGACATGGTTCTATGATGTGCATTAATCTTCTTCTTCTTTGAGCTGCTCCCATTAAGGGTCACCACAACAGTTCATCTGCTTTTATTTTTTTCCTGTTGTCTGCATCTTCCTCTTTCACACCAGCCACCTGCATGTCCTCTCTCACCACATCCATAACCCTCCTCTTTCTCCTTGCTCTTTTCCTCTTGCCTGGCAGCTCTGTCCTCAGCATCCTTCTCCCAACATACTCAGCATCTCTCCGCTGCACATGGTCAAACCAATGCAATCTCACCTCGCCGGCTTTGTCTCCAGACTGTCCAACCAGAGCTCTCCTTCTAATATACTCATTCCTGATCCTGTCCATCCTCGTCATTTCTAGTGCAAATCTTTAGCTCTGCCACCTCCAGCTCTGCCTCAAAAGTGCATTAATACAATGCGCGTTATTGCGATCCAAAAATAATATATCATAATTATCAAAAAATTAATTGCTCACAATAACTTCGACAGCCCTAATAGATGTGGGCATCTCATCAACAAAAGCAGCCTGTATTTTCTGTCTGCCCTATTTTCCCTCAGGACAGGGGCAAGAAGTAATAGGTCAAGATCTTTTATAAAACAGGTTGGCAAATGCAAGAACCTGCTGTATATCAATTGAAATAGAAATCTGTCAATGGTCACACTCACTGCCCTTTGCAGAGAGTTCTGCCAGATTCCCTGCGATAAGCTGCTCATTTAGAAATGAGCTTAGAAGCAGAAAATTTAACAGAATTCAGGTTTTCCATGTCAAACACATGGAAAACACATCAGAACACATGTAGGAGGAAAAAATAATCTAGACGAAAAACTTGTTAACCGTTGTTTTTAAGTACATTTTGACACATTACTAAACAGAATGTTTAACAATATGTACCCCTGCAGAGGGCTAGCTAAATCCACTAGGCGATGTAGGTGGCCGCCAGCGGTAGCAGCTTCAGGGACAGCCGACTTGCCAGCTCTGCCTCAGACCGGGAGGGTAGCAGAGACGCTTGCCTAGAGCACTGCATCGGCAATATAGGACACGTTTTCATATTACACAAAAGGTTACCAGTGTTTGGATTGAACAATGAATTACATCATACTTTTGAAGGACATGACCAAAGATGGCATCTAGTTCCAGAGCATTGCACTGGTGTTTCCCATAAACAGAAGAGAAGAATATATACTGTATGTATAAATATATACAGTAATTTGTTGTTAACTGGCCAATACTGCTTATGGTGAATTGGCGATGTCAATATGCCTTGTTATTATGGTTGTTATGGATGGATGGATGGATTTGTCATTGGTTTTCAATTATAATTTCTTTGTAGATTTTGTATAAAACTACTTCCCTTAGGAATACTGTACACTTCAAGCTGGCATTTAACGAGTAACATCTGATAATCAGAAATCCTAAGAATTCATCTCTGAAATATATATTATGGACTACGTACTGCACCAGACAGGGAAAGTCTAAAATTGTTACTTTGACCTTACACTACATGGACAAAAGCAAAAGTATTGGGACACCTGGCCATTACAGCCACAGGAACTTCTTTGACATCCCATTCTTAATCTATAGGCATCAGTATAGAGTTGGTCCCCCTTTGCAGCTATATCAGCTGCCACTCTACTGGGAAGGCTTTCCACAAGATTTTGGAGTGTGTCTGTGGGAATTTTTGCTCATTCATCCAGAAGAGCACTTGCGAGGTCAGGCACTGATGTTGGACGTGAAGGCCTGGCTCACATGGTCTGGCTTCAGTTGTGTTCTGGTCCGGCTGTGGCCTGAATTCCACCAGATGGTGACCACTGCTGTCATCCAATACTTTTGTGTTGAGGGGCTCTTTTTATTGAATGTAAACACATGCCCTTTTCAGAAAACATAATTATTTGAAAAATATGCTCGTATTTTATTGTTTTTATTTTTTAAATCTGTGTTGGAACTTCGTTCTGTCCATAATCTTCATAGAAGAAAGGCTCAGGTAATGCATACAGCTAAACCAATGATATATTCTATAGTTCAGTATTGCTAGATTGGGATGATCTGTTTGAATTTGATTTAGTTGTGCAGATAATTTGTGTAACTGAATTTAAACAATTGGTTAAATGGTACTCGCAGAAAAATAATCAGAGACCCATTATGAATCTTTGTTTCTACTTCGTAATATAATAAATAATTACATAACAAATTAAATAACGTGAAAATGACTGGTTCATGAAGGTGTTATACTTGCAATATATAATAAATATAATCGGACTCTTTAGGGGGAATCACAGTGACTGCCACCACGCCACCTTGGGGGCTCATTATAGATTCAAAATGATGAATAGATCAACATAATGGATGATATTATTCGGGCTTTAAGAGACGAACAAACACTGGACAGTCATCTCAACATGTAGGGGAAAACAAAGCAGACACTGAATCCACAAATTAGGGTATGAGACCAAATAAATTTTATATTTTATAGAAATTTTATATTATTAGTATTTTATTTTATATTATTAGAAACAGACTAAAATGAATGTGGGACTCATCGTCTGGCTTTGCACTGTTACGGGACAGCCATACCTCACTAAATCTATGTCTTGAAAAGAAAATGCATATTTGTTATGCGGTACTAATGTGACATTATTTTCCCAAGCACATATACCTTATATCATCATATGTACCTGCTATTATAATTTACATCAATGTCATTTTGAGATAGCGAAGGGCAATAAGTAAGACTATATGTCATTATAAATGAATACTATTTTGACTGTCAAATGGCACACTGCAGTCCTGAACTTGTGTCAGCCTAGAGCATTGTCATTTGATATGAAAGATGTCACATTCACTTAAAAAGTGAATTTACTTGTGCATATTTAAATATAAACAATTTGCACAAAAAAAACATTATATTTTGTCACACAAATATTATTTATGCTATAAAAAGTTTGGCTTAACACAAAATAACCTGGGATCACTTTTTATTAATGTTGTTTGTATGTATTACTTTCTGTGCAACGAAAGTTAGCCGCAGGGGATTTCACTTCAATAAGAGTACATAAACTCATTACACTTCTTTGGTTCTCTGTGTTCTTTCAGGTAGAAAATGTAATGTTCCTTAGGGTCTTGTGTCTACTTAGTTCACAAATCAAAAAATGCAAGATGACCTCCAACACGTTGAAGAAATTCCAATTGTAACTACTCTCCTTGATGAAATTAATTTAAAATGGATTTGTTTGGTAGCTGATAAGTCGACGTTGCCCACTGGACCACATAATAAGGAAACCAATAGCTCCAATGGTGAATAACAAAAAAAAATCCGAAAATTAAATTAATTAAAAATTCCATGAGAAATCCATTGTAATTTTCAGAAACCTGCTTGTGGAAAAGCACACTATGGAATGACAGTGAGAAGAATGCCAGTGGTGTTTTTTTCTGTTGTTGTTTCTCTTACGATGTCAGGCTCTAGTGAGGGTGGCATTTGTTTGACGGGGCTTCCAGACGGTGGTCCCTCAATCATTGCACTTAGCAATGTTTCCTAGAGAATGAAGAAATAGCTGCCAGACTCCAGATCACCAGCATGCATCCCTTACCAGGATTGCATGTGGACAGATCTATACCCTTACCCAAAACACTGACAGATGTCATTCCAGTACCACTAAAATTTAAAGGATGTGGCAGAATTGCTTTTTCCACATCTGACAGATGGAATACTGCTGAAAATCTCTGCTAATATCCCACTCTTCTGTTAAAATTTGCAGATTATATGCATTTGTGAATTAATATTGATCAGTAAAATGAGTAATGACTAAAAAGTAACTAAATGAATATTATAATTGAATTATAATGGATATCATAATGTTCAAATGCATGGATACTATTCTTGTAATTTAATGAGTTTTATTTATTTATTTATTTGTTCGTTTTTTTGCTATAGATGCAATTTAGTGGAAATAAATAAAACAATAACCTAGCAAAATCCTCTGATACTCTCCCTGCTCTTCTACCTTCTTGTATTTTTTAAAGGCCAGTACATATTTAATCAACCTGAGCATTATATGTGATTCAATACAGGACATCCTCCTTTATACAGGAAAGATCTTATTTCATGTACAATCAGTGCAGACAAATACAGACAGAGTGATCAGCCAGATTAAAGCCTGCTGGGTTATATTTCTGTCTGCTGAGATCTAATTGCTCGTTGTGTGTGTATGAGTGAGTGTGGTTCTGTTCAGTAATACTATAGACTTCACTGACCAAATATGACAGGGTGTAGCTCACTGGGTTAGGAAAGTATGTGGAGTTATCTGAAGTTTTTGGATCAACATTTGCCACAAATTTGAACAAGGCCTCAACTGGCTCATGGAACAACACTCATCAACACTCATCAACCGTCTTTGGCGTTTTATTGCAGTCTTGTTCAATTAAAGTTTTCAGAATGATGCAGCTTGCAGCAGTAGTAATTGTGTTATATAGTTGATTGCCAGACAGGTTGATATTGGCGATAGCCAATAACAGGATAGAGACACCGATTGGTAGATGAATATATTATTAACCTTGAAATAAACCAAGAAAAAACCAGAACACAGTGTCAATTTCTTCCTTTCTGATACAGCTTACATTCAGAACATGTATTTACTCTAATTTAAATAAATTTCCAATTAACATAAATGAGTTTGATTCCAGGTAACATTTTGTATGAAATACGTTATCCAAACAAAGCAAATGCGTTAATAGCATCAATTACCAGTAATACATGGATAATTTGCCTATTTTACAAGTGCATATTACCAAATGTGATACTCCATGCACAGTGAATGAACAAGCAAACAACTATTAACTTAATGAAATAATGTGGTGTCAAGACAATGATTCATTTCATCACACTGCAAACTATATCTTAATTCAACATTAATCGTTCACCTACAAGTAGCTTCTCTGGAGTTAGCCAGCACGTTCCTGTACTTGACATGACATTGTCACGCTTGCTTCTCTGTTCTGCTGTGACATAATTAACTTCACTCTGCTGGAACAAGATAATCACATGACTTCTTTAATTCCCGATAATGAGGCGAATTGCATATTACAAACATATACCGGTCATAGTGTTGACGAGGTACAAGTGCAACTATGACATAAGCTACACAACGTCCACATAAGCAACATAAAGAACATTCAGAGAGACATCAGGCTAGTACAGGATGGGTCTTGAAAAGTAGAGGGGGAATCTGATGACCAAATGTAGTCCGTCAGCTCTTTCCATCATTAGAGAACCAGACATGAAAGGCGTCTAGAGCAGTACTTTTCTCATTCTGCAGGAATACCCATTCGGCGTTGCCTTGCTGACCAAAGAGGGCATGATGGGATGTAGGTCCTAAGCAGCCACTTGATGGAGATGGTTGCCCTTCTATTAGAGGATAAGAAGACCAGCATCAAGGACTTGAAATTGATGCAAGCCAATTGGGGTGTAACATCAGAGCTTTTAGCCTGATTGAATACCAGACTTGCTGTCACATTTTGAATCATCTGCAGTGCTATGGCAACTAAAGCTGGTTAACCCATCAAGTAGGGAGTTGCAGTGGCCTAGTCACAAGATCACAAATGCTTGCACTAGACGCTGAGCTGCATACTCAATCCAAAATAAAAGCCTGATCTTCATAATGTTATACAAGGGAAATCTACAAGATGGGGAGAGTGCTTCTGTGCTCAGCAGAGGACAACTGGTCATCAATCGTCACCCTTAGTTTCCTGGCCGACCTTGATGGAGACAGTATTGATTATATAAGTTGACCAGTGATATTATGATGGACGGTAGGGCTGGCAGGGAAGACAAGATGCAGGCGATGGCCTCTCTTTCAGACTGTGATGCCGTGTGAGTGGATGACCTGACCTAGAGACATAATGTAAAGAGACAAGAGGTGGGGACAAAGGACAAAGTTTTGGGGGACACTACCCAATAATAAACAGTTCAGCATATAATAATAGTAATAATAATAATAATAATAATATCCTTGATATATTATAATGAATGATAAATTATATGCTCAATATAGTTTGTTGTGTACTTAGTGAACACAATACATAATGAACCAGTCAAGCTCAGTACACTGAATTATAAATAATTATAAATAATATGCAGCAATTTCTTGAAATTCTTGATTTCAAATCCAGTGTCCAGCAAAATAAGTACATCGCTACAGAGCAAGACTGCTAACTCCAATTGCCAGGGATTCTGGCTGACCCAGCTTTATGATCCTCACTTGTGCATTGCTTTGGACTAAAGGGTCTCTAAGTAAATGCAAAATAACAAATAGTTTAATTAAGCAATGGAGGACAAAACCATACTTTCTGTTGCAGCAATGTTTACAGTAGCTGCAATTTATTTTATATTGCTTGTTTTTTTAATTTGTTTCCTTTCTTTACATTTTTTTTCCAAATTGCAATTTAGCAAAGAAATTCCACAAGAATTTATAAAGTACATTTTGCGGATATCATTATACCACATATTAACTGCAATTTTGATTCTATGTATAAAGACATCATTTACATACAGGAGGTAAAGATACACATGAACACACTTAAACATCTGTTCTCAGTTGTGATGAAAAGCCAGTTAAATACTTTTTTCAAGATTGATTCTTCAGGGACATATGACTCTTTGCCTCTGAATTTATTTATACTTTAAAAAATTATTATTATTGGTTTTCAGCACCTACCGCAGTACAGGATGGTTTTAAAACACTAGTTTACTCATTTCGTTTGAAGAATGGATATGATTAGGCTTCATTAATTTGTGTTTTAACCCCAGTGGATGCAATGCACGGGAAATGCATATTCATATTTTTCAACATTTCAGAGCATATTATCATGAAATAATGAAAGATATAATAACAATTTAAGGTAAATTATGCATTAACCCCCCCCCCCCAAAAAAAAAAAAGGAGAAAATCATCAATAATCAGAAGACTTAAAACTTGTATTTTTAATGCTCTGTCATGGTAGTATGAGAAGAAAAGGCCCGACAATGTCACTAGAAATTCTTGGAAGTGTCAACTGGGACCTGTCATTCACAAACAGATATTGCCTGTAGTGACCTGCAGGCTCTTCTTGTTTGAAACAGACACTGTGCCTATAGGTCGTCTCTTCATCTGAAATACCCTTCCATCCTTAATCTACGGAAAGATCCAGATTCATCCAGAGCAGCATCAACCATCACTTTATTGTCTCTGCTGGACAGTAAATCACTGTCATAAAGTACTATAGGGCCATGATACACTTAATTTATGAATATGATTTATTAACTCAAATAAATAAAGCACACTTTGCTATTGTCACTGGTAGATTCACTTTTTGTTTTAACAAATGTGTTTTGTTATTCCATTTACAGTAAATAGACTATAGTAGGATATGTAGGTGTTGGGAAGTCAGATAAAATAATCAATGATGATTATTATAAATATTATAATATAAAGAGATCAACTTGATTTTTGATTATATTTAAGTAGTTATTTAACAGAGAACATAAATGATAACAGTTGGCAGGAAGAAAAAAACAGTAAAATGGTGGGAGGCTAGCATGTTTAATGAGGGGTAAGAATTGGCCCTAGTGAGATATTTTGAGGCACAGGTGAGATACAGAGGTGCTTGTAAATGCAAAATGGCTTTAATTTTTGTTTTAGTGAAATGTCCAAAGTGGGAGATGTCTGAGGAAATGGAAGTCAGGATCACTGAGCATCCAAATGGCAGAAGGCCTAAAAGTGATTCTGGAGTTCTAAGTTAGGCATCTGGAAGAAGAACGCCTGCCACTGAAGCAGCTCTTCATCTGTATCAGTTCCCTATTGAGAGGAAAGGTCTCATTGTTTAGAATGGATTATGGTTCAGACACCATTCCTCACTCCACCACAGCTCTGAAGAGGTTGCACATATATGGAAAAAATTGAGAGATCACTATATATTTTTAAACAAATCTGCATTTTTAAATCCTAGCTTAATTGAGGTTCTGCTGGCAGAAGGCTATGCTGAGCAGCAGGCTGCTTCCTGGCTCGAGATCTCTAAGACAATAGTACACAAGAATAGGGTGAAGCTGGAGACACTGGAAATGACCAAAAACCAGACAGGCGAAGAGCAGAAGCAATTTTCAGAGGCCAAAGATGACCGTTAACTTATGAATCGGAGGATGATATCAAGTGACTTTGAAAAGGAATGGGAAACATTAAGTGCAGGTCTGAAGTGCACTGCTAGGATAGTTTGCATCAGGCTCCTAGAAGCAGGACTAAAGTCCCATAAAGCAAGGAGGAAGCCCTTTGTTAACAATAAACAGGAAAGAACCAGGCTTCAGTTTGCAAAAAAGTAGATATTATTCGTAGCCACACATACCCATAAATTTAGAAACGAGTGAAACAACAAAATGGGCTGTGGTCTCTTAATTTTTTTCCATGTTTGTACCAAAACTCTTCAATTTGCTAATAAAAAAGTCTTATGTGTTTTCTTCTAATGCCGCCCAACAAAACTCTCCACCAAACTTTTGAAGCAGATGATTTGTGGCTGGTGATGTAATCTTCCACACCTATGACCCTAATTTGCAGATCGGTGTCACAAGTGGACAGATGTTGAAGGGAAGCTGTAACAAGGGGATGTTTTTGTTTATTTGTTTACTTGCTATAAGTGTAAGTTTAATTTTATTCTACTTAATTATTGAACACTAATTGTTTCTAATACGTGTGTTTAATATGTGTATTAGTCATTCTGATATTTTACCCTTACTGATCTTCAGTTATGAAGGGAAATAGTACTGGTTGGAGTGACATTGATAAGTTGTTTGCGCAAAAGGGCTGTAATATAATGCATAACCTTTCAAAATTTAAAATTAGAGTTTATGACAGGTGGCTGCACTGGATAGCGCTTGCCTACAAATGCAACCCTTGCCCTCTGTGTGTTTTTGCATTTCCCCCCTGTGTTGTGTGCTCATAGTGCATATATACTGTGGTGGATTTACATCCCAATCAGGTTGTTACCCAGCCTTGTATTCTATTCTGCCTTCAGGCTCCCCAACCCTTATACTGCATAAGCAGATAGATGGATGGATTTCTAAATTTCCAATATTGTTCCTGTTTTGTCTGCTTTTTTGGAATCCTAATACAGTATATGCCTTTCCGTCCTTCTCCAGCAAATCACGGTCCCCTGTTTTTTTTCTATTTTACCCAACTATCAATAAAATATCAACATTACTTATAGTTATTGAACAGCATATAAATGAATATCTGTGTGACTAGATGCATGCAGTGTAATAAGGTAGGGTGATTTCCAGCAGAACTATGAGGAGTTGTGTTTTATGGGAGCATACTCAACTTGTGTAGAAATTTCCGAGGTACGTGCTATTGCTGCACCACACAATGTTCTAGTCCTGTACTGTAGAGCATGACAGCAATAAGAGGTCATGTGATCTCTGAGGCCAAAGGGGACACCTTTTAACCTACTCTCACAAATTAACCACACTGGGAAAATTTCCCCTACTGTCCCCCTGAATAACTCACTAAACAAACCCCCAAATTCACATGTTCCTTGCATTTACATAGTCTCCTTAAGAGATGGAATATTTGTTTACTTTCGATTCAAATATCTTGCAAATATAACTTCTAATACTGGCTAAAACATTCTGAATCAATTTGCCTTCTACCAAACATTTCATAATATTTTATTTTCTTTATTACAGCACCTCTTATCTGAGGTACATCTTGTTAGGGTAATCTTGGAATAGACAGCTACCTAACCTGTTCTGAAAATGGGAAAAGTTGCGAAGATGGGCTTGGTGGAGATTGGGGTGGGAGAAGGGGGTCACTCATATTTCTAATCTAAAACACAAGTATCCTGATATACTGTAGGGTTGAAATTATGATAACAGATACTACTTAATTGTCATTATATAATCCGTATTTAGTACAGTTAAAGTACATTAATCAAATCAAGCTGTTTAATTGTCTGTTGAAGCTTGTTCAATTCAGTGTCACAAAGCCTACAGGTACAGCGCAGGGAATAACCCGAGATTGGGCACCAACCAATTGCAGAGCACACTCACATGGGCAATCTGGCCTACCCCAAATTACCTTAGCATGTTTCTGGCCTGTGGGGGCAGAAACCCAGCATGCATGGAGGAATTCCCACAACAACAGGAGAAGAACAAGCACTTGGGGCCAAGGTGGAGACTGAACCCTGGTTCCAGAAATATGAGGTAACAGTGCTAACGACACACTGTTTAAGTTGCCCTTTCAAATTCACTCGTCGATATTATACTTATCAGACATTCCATTTAACACTTGGCTGAATGCCAAGAAATGGATCTGTAAACTGTCCACTGTCCACCAGTTGGGGTTAAGACAGTCGTCTTTTGTGAGTACCGCTTAGTCTATACCGTGTCTTTTGGAACTGGAAGCAAAGGCTCCCGGTAGATAAATTCAAATTGTTTCTATAACCCTACAGTCACCACTTATTTACCAGTCATTATCTGCAATTGAAAACCATACTTGCTTCTCCTTCATAATGAAGGCACGACGTTAAAACTCACGTGCGGTGTTACTGCAGCGCAGAAGAAAAAAAAACATGAAGGTGAGAAACTCACTTCCTTCCAGAAGCTCAACCATTTCTACAATCTGTGCCGGGATGTCATAACCTACATGGCTTCATTTAAGCATTGACCTCTGTAAGGTAGAATACGACCAGATCACTTTCAGACTCAAACTTCAAGGGATTTACAAGACAAGCTTAAAGAGAACTAACATTTTTCTATTTATAAGAACCTGAGCTTGGTGGAGTCGAGGGAGCTGCATGCACTATCAAACTTACCTTGTATAAAGTTTTATTTTACCAGAAGCCTCCTCCTTGCAGGTTATTTGAAAGTAAACAATGCATTGTTATTGTAGCTGTTACTGCTATTGCTGTCATTGTTGTTTCATAGCCAATATAAGTGCAGTAGTGATAAAGGACATGGATTCACATTCCTTGAAGGCTTGTGCTGTAATACCCTCAAGATACTTAATTTTTTTTTCCCCCAAAGTATATTATTGTGCTGTATAAAACTGGAAAAAGGACATTTTTTTCTATGAAAAAATAAGATTATTTGCTAGCATTCAGTTTCTGTAGATTTTGTTAGGGAGTAAAAATATGATTGCTTTTGCTATTGCAGAAGTTGGAAAATTAGTTCAGGTCAAGCTCATATATGTTCTCATCAAGCAAGATTGATAAATTTATCCTTCACTCAGAACCTGAACATTTTGTGTGTCAATATGATTTGGAGTTTTCTGCCAACAATGTGACTGATTTCCATTAGTTATCTTTGTTGTATTTAGTGGATACCCTGAGGTTACCTGGTTTGCAGAAGCTTGACTATTCCAATTCGTTAAAAGTCCTCTATATGAAATTTTCTGAAAATGCAGCAGCATAGTCTTTTACATGTTCTTTATAGCAATGACAAAAATGAATTCTCTCTATAGCAACTGAACCCACCTGTATTCTTTCTGTAATGTTTTATTTTCCTTCATCTGAAGCGTAGAATGTAGCTTTTTCTCTTCTTGCTAGCATTTTATGGATTTTCTTCTATATTTAATTCCTTCTTGTGCAAATGCCCTTTGCTCCTCTAAGTGTTTGTAAAGGGAGGCAGCTGTGCTGCTCATCTTGGGCCTGAGGGAGAGGGAGTCAGGTGATGATGATGTACATTCAGCCTTTGACAGAGTGCAGCCACGCCTCTCCCCCCGCACTGCCTCTGGTGCATGTTACAACCAGCCTGCACTAGAGAGCTTTTTGCACGGTTTCCATTTCATGGCAGATGTGCTGACTCTGATTACCGTATCAGCTTCAATATTTTTGAGATGTTTGATGTAAAATGCTCAAGCTTTTGTCAGGGATCTCATTTGGCATTTTGTGGCAAAGTTGTTGACTAGTTATGCCTTATTCGAATGTGCTGCTGCACTAGCATTTCCAGTTCTGTTGAATTTCACCTGACTGAAGCTGTTTGTCCTTCAGTAGTGTTGAGTGTCCAATGGCAATGTCTACTTATTTTCTTGAAACAAGAAACAAAGAGGCACATT
This sequence comes from Stomatorhinus ivindoensis, assembly GCA_019775895.2. Lineage (NCBI taxonomy): Eukaryota > Metazoa > Chordata > Actinopteri > Osteoglossiformes > Mormyridae > Stomatorhinus > Stomatorhinus ivindoensis. Next base: position 23,343,462 of record JABFEB020000002.1, on the reverse strand, counting down.
AATGTACAGGGTGGGCCATTTATATGGATACACATTAATAAAATGGGAATGGTTGGTGATATTAATCAGTGTGTGAAGAGTGGGAGAAGAGGGTTGCATTGACAATCCAACACAATGCGCAGCACATTGAACACATTTTATCAGTGGTCAGAAACTTGTAAATAATATCACCAACCATTCCCATTTTATTAATAAAATTTATTTATAAATATCCCACCCTGAATTATGAAGGCTTTGTTGAGATTTTTTTTTCTTTTTTACCCATGGATTAGTAGTAGTTACGTGGGGGGATACCTTCAGGCTAGATTACTAACCTAACCTAATCCATTCATCCACCCATACATCCATCCATCCATCCACTCCTCCACCCTTCTATCTATCTATCTATCTATCTATCTATCTATCTATCTATCTATCTATCTATCTAAGCTCTTCGACGTTCCTATCACTGCAGTCGGCCTCACTTGCATACTCACTCCAGCCCTTCCCCAAGACAAGGTTGTAACGTTATCTATCTTCACTTTTTGGCATACATCTGTCAACCTCAGAGAAAAAGATATTTAAGAGGCAGACCAGTAATTTCAGCAATTTTGCATTTGATTATGTGAATTATAATGTGTTAGGCCTCAGCTATCTTATTGCATCTAATTGTGTGGATTCCAAGATCAGTGGACACGAAATTAAGGAACTGTATAACTAGAGATGATTCTCATATGGAAATACCATGTACAATGAGGCAAGCTAATAAAACTCATTTAGTGGCTATATCCATTACTGTGAGGGACAGCCTGGCTTAGATAGGTATGACCCGTACCCATGATAGAAAATATTCATGAACATTTGAATAAATGGTAGCTAATTCAAGATGAAGATCCCTGGCTGCTGTACAATGCCTTCTTATAACAGCGTCTATGGCAGCATCTGGAATCTGTCCTGCTACAACATGTGACATCACACTGGGACTCTGTTCTTACACGACTGATATATTAGTACCCAAGTATCCAATACAACATGGAACTGCATTTTGATTCTTCCTGTAATTGGCTTTATACTTAATGTGGTCCTCTGTTAGACAAGTATTTTGTGAAGAATAAAATAAATGTGGGTCTTTATGGTTGTGTACATATAGGTACACGCTCAACGTTCAGGAATAAGCCTTATAAATATGGCATATGTATTTGTGAAGTTAATGGCTAAACTAGCCTTTATAACTTGAAGTGTCAAAGACTAGAGGAACATAACAGAGGTTGAAGGAAGTGGAGCCAGCAGGGGTAGGAGGGGAAAGTGAGGAACAGTTTAGATTTCAGCTTGTTCAAGGTTTAGATTCCAGTGCTTGAGTACATGTATCTAATATAAAAAAAAATCCCAGTAAGTAGTATATAGAGGATAAAAGAACAAGCAAATAAACAATGATTTAAAAATGAATTTCATTGAATAACACTCCCTAAACCAAACTATTTTTGCTATTCACTTCGGATCTTGTCAAATTTCTTGTGCCACATACAGAGGACCTGAAGCATTTCAACCTGTTAATTGGACTTGCTACAAAAGAACAGAGCTGTAGAGCTAAACTTTGTAGAACTTCTATATGAAACTTGTCTAACTTTTAAACTGTAAGCCTCAGTATACTGAGAATTGAACTGAAAGTTGTCCATCAGTTTTAATGAACCTTCAAGAATTGTATTCCTTTAGAGGAGATACAAAGAATCTTGTTCTTTCTTTGTTCAGCTGACCAACTCGTTAGTTTTTATTAGTTCATCCCCAGCTGAAAATAAATAAATTATATCACTTTAAGAACCATGATTACTCGGTAAACCAACACATAAAACAGAAAAGAAGATATGTAGTTGCTTTTTTGAATAACATATGGCACGGCAAGAGCAAGAGAAGGGCAAGGGCAACGGCAAGACAAACTTGAAATGGATCTGTACTGTCAGTCACTTTTTAAACACTTTAGCATTCCAAGAATTTGAAAATTGAAAACTTAAACTGCAGAACATCAAACAACCTAGATGTTACACCAGCTTTTCTCAGGGCCCACACAAACACACACATGCAAGAGTAATATTCAGGGGCATAGTAGTAGAATTTGAATAGCGACCTTCACGCAAAGGCGATACTACAGGCCCCCCATGCAAGTAAAACAAAGAAAGGTGACGCGGTTTACTTTTTGCCGATTTAATCTAATTTTAAAAACTTTAAATACCTCTGACTTATCTAGACTACACCATGTTAAGCTATGTGTAATTTCGCGGTGGTATTTAAGTGTTTAATAATGTAGGCTATTTGCTTTCACATTTGAGCT
>JABFEB020000002.1:23324813-23341057 GCA_019775895.2 Stomatorhinus ivindoensis | reverse complement strand
TAAACTGCAGAACAACAAACACCCTAGATGTTACACCAGCCTTTTTCAGGGCACACACATACACACTCATGCAAGAATAATATTAATAACAATAATAACAGGTAAATGAGAAAGAATACTCATGTAATTATAGTTCAAATATACGTGTTTCTTTGCTTTTTTCAATTTACATTGGTTTAACTTTCTTAATTTTTCTTTTTTTTAGCTCAAACTCGATCCTCATCTTTGTAAATGGACTGATATGATTATTTATCATCATATACTGTATGATTATTTATTTATCAGAATTTATGAACCACAAACATTCCAAAATTAGTATTTTTTCATATAAACGTATAAATGTGTCCTCATTTGTCTTTTCATTATCAATAATCCACTGTTGACATGAATGAATCCTTTTCAAAAAAGCTGAGCCAAAGAAATATTTCGCAATAAGACAATGAAACCAGTCAGCATGCCGCTTGAATCTGGAAAATATTTAAACCTCAGCAAGTGCCCATATGGAGATTAGCGTTATTATATTAAGTGAGTCCAAGTTGTGTCTTTGTAGCCCTTAGACTTTATGAAATATACTTCTGAGACATGTAATGGATTTCAGCTTACAGATGTCTTTTATCTTTCCTGTTAAGTGAACATTTGAATGAGAGAGTCAGGGAAAACACTTTTGAATAGACAAAATCAAAAGGGTTGCATCTCATGTTATCACAGACCAATGAATATAATTGGATATAAAAGAACCCAATTGTCCAGCAGTTAACTTTTCTCCCAAAAAGATAATCTTGTATTTTTTGTTCAGTTTTCAACCAGAGGGAATACCTTTGGAAAGATGAGTTGATGATGATTCATTCACCATATTTATTTTTCCTAATGCACAATTAATTGTTTTATGTCTGATTGGTGAAGTTAGCAATGAAAAAAAGGCATTTCATACTAAAATATAAAATTCATATTGCCCAAGATGTTTTATAAGAAGAAAAAATATTTAATCCAAAATATCAAATCACATCTGCGTTTCAATATTAATTGATTATTGTATAATTACTCTTCTGTGTGTTCAGAGATATTGTAACCTAATTTGTTATAAGATTAGTGAGTATAGATTAGGAAACTTTCAGGATTACAGCAATAGTGCCTTAATTCTAGGTTTACACCACAAAGCCAAATTAGACATCAGACAAGGATACATTATGCAGCAGGGCTCCATGCACTGTGTACGATGATACATTACTTCCATAATAATAATAATCAAAAAACCTGTAAAAATCATTTGGTTTTTACTTTACTCTGCAATCATGTACTGGAATTATGGATTATAAAACATTACATAATTGAGAAAAAATGTTAATAGTACTGCTATTTTATACAAAAAGATTGCAGATGTCTGCGGTATAAAACTGCAAATATTTGTTTTTGTGCACAGTGAGTGTGTGTGCATACACTACTATTAATCGGTTCTGTCATTGCTGTGAAAAATGTATGCACCCTCCTTTTTGATCATTCAGTGCTTTGTGTCAGCGGAGGAGTAAAGTTGTATGCTTAAGGATATGGAATTTTCAAGTAGTAGTAAAGCTCAATGCAAAAATGCTCAGTTTAGCTGCTGTAACATCAAAATCAATTCCCCTGTCACTTGTAATAAAATTGATTATCTATGACTCAGTTTAGATTTTTGAGTATAATGTTTGATACTTCAGCTCAGATTGGAAAGTGATTTAATGGGATCATGACTGTCAGGATCCATCCCTGCCACGTCTGTTTCCCTGTTTGGCCAGTTGGTGTCGCTGGCCGTACCATTTTGTGTTGCCCAAGCCTTGTGTTCTTCACACGTCCCAATGTGTTCCCTAGTTCCCCAGGTTGCCAAGTGGTTGTGTGGACTGGGTATGTGGCTGAGAACCGAGCTGTCCTACAGAAGGGGTCCATGTAGTGCTTGAATCTGTAGTGTTGTTAATTACACACACTTGTCTTGCTTCTTTAATCTTCAGTACAGGGGTAGTTGCTGCATTATGTATCGTCTGTTGTTGCCACCATAACAGCTAATGTCTCGTAAAACCGGTGTCATTCGATACTCATAGTCTATGTTGAATGCACAAAAAATAGACAAAGGTAAAGATCCAATTGACTTTGACAATGGCCAAATCATTATGGTCACATGACGGCATGAGATCATCTCTAAAATAGCAATGTGGAGCACTCATGTTCAACCAGGGCGGTCTAAGGATGGAAAAGTTATGAACTTTCAACAGTGTGTTGGGAAGCCATGACTCAACGATGTGAGTGTAGGGTATCCTGTGTGGTCCAACCCAACAGAAGGATGATTGTGGTAATAGTGTCAGATGATTTTGATGATGATTATGGGAGTAATGTATCATGGTACACAATGCATGGGGCCCCTGCTGCATAAGGGCTGTGGAGCTATGGATCAGACTTGTTGGTCCAATGCGTCCTACAGATGCCCGGCAGATACTCAGCCATCCAGATGATGCAACAGAAATGGCATTCATCATACATCTTCCATTCCATCTCCTTCCATTGCTCCAAGGTCCAGTTCCATCACTTGCATGCCCACTGCCCATGTTCTAGGTGGGTGTCGATATGCAAGAACATTTACAAATAGTTACTGTGAGGATGTCGCTTTTGGGAGAGTTGCCAGACTAACCGAAAATGGAGAATTGACAGACAGGAAAATGTTTGCAATCAATCAGTCTTTTGCATGATTGGATTAAGTAATTTGCATCCACTTAGTTATTTGTTAATTCACTTCCACTAAAATATATAAACTGATAAATAACAAACAGATATCATATCGAGGAAGTAGTAGAGGTCATTTAATAAGACAGTAATAGGAAAAAGAATGGGGGGGGGTGTATTGCACAGAATGTTTTTTGCATGAAGTATCAAGATGACAAACCAGGCTCTTTACATTTTATTTACAAACTTTACAATTTTGAAGAAGTGATGGAAAGAAAATGTTACATCATTGGTCTTTTTGGCATCAGTGACATATGGATATGATATAAACTGATATACCAAATCATGGGTGAGAGCAATATTTTGTTTGATGAAGTCAATAAGAATATTAGACCAATCAGCACACCATTTGCGTTTGAAAGGCATTTGGACACAAAATTAAAATAGTAAACTTCCTGATAGAAGTCTTGGTTGCTACACGAATTGTGTCTTACTTGTTTTTAAGTTGCAACTTTAGTACAGCAAAATCCCGGCCGATATAGTGGACTCACATATAATGGAATATCGTGTATAACGGACGAGGTCCGCTGGTCTCGGCTGTGCGCCTTTAAGAACATGCAGATGGATATAGCGGACTCACATATAACGGACAAACAATTTGCTCCCCAGGGCTGCTTTTAGCTGTAGTTATGTTCAAGGCGTGTGGCGTCCCGGTGATATCCAGGGCAGATACGTACGTAGTCAGGATTATTAATAGTTACGCATCTGGTCAGGTACAATTAGTTTACTACATATAAAAATCTATACCACAAGTGTGTCTGCTGGTTGTGGCATGAGTAAATGGTGTCCTGTAGTTGTGTTCTGAGCATACAGCAACTCTGGATATAACGGCCTTTGGATATAATGGACTGTTTTACCAGGTCCCTTAAAGTGCGTTATAACGAGATTTTACTGTATTGAATATGATACTTGCAGATGGCTTTTGTCTTGGCACTTTCTTAAAGGGAGAGTTTAGGAAAAAATTATGTTATTATAGAAGCTACATCTTATTTTCTCACAGACCAGTGAATATAATTATATTTAAATATATTGTAATAGTACCCACAAGGCCTGTAGTTAGATTTTCTTCCTAAATGATAATTTTCCAAATGTCATGGTCATTTTGATACACTTTGAGTTACACATTTTTAACGTTAGAAAACGTACTTTTTGAAGTCCTGGTTGCTACACTTACTGTGTGTTTTACTACCTATTAAACTGCAAGTTTTATGTGAATATGTTGTTTACAAATGGCTTTTATCTAGAGATTTATCTTTCTTAAAGTGAGAGTTAAGGAAATCACATTGGGACAGAAATAATTATGTTATAACAGAAGCTACATCTTATTTCCTCACAGACCGATGAATATAATTATATTTAAATATATTATAATAGTACCCACAAGGCCTGCAGTTAAATTTTCTTCCTAAATGATAATTTTCCAAATGTCATGCTCTTTTTGATACACTTTGAGGTCTACATTTTTGGATTTAGTATATGAACCAAAGAATAAAGCCATAGTTTTGCATGATGATGATGAATCGTAGGAGTAAGGTGTGTTTTTCAGGCACACAGTTTTTCATATGGGCCCTCATTTATCAGAACAATTATTTACCAGATGCTTTTGTGAGATACATATGAAGAAGCTTTGGATCGAGTAAGCTTAGTCTTCCAGCATCCCTGGTGCAGTGCGGGTTAAGGGCTCAGCAGTAATGTGAGTAAGCTGCTGGCTAGAGGAATCGAACTCACAACAATTCAGAGACAGGTGCAGATCTCTACCAAAATGAGCTGCTTTATTATTATAATTTTATTATAATATTGCATTATTATATTTCTTTTGCACAATGAAGGATATATTGGGAGTTGGGGAATATATGTGAGGCAACCCACAGACCCTATTTTATGAAAATACATATGTAATGCTTTTCCCACATGTATTATTTTCAGGATTTATTAATCATGCAAAATTTTTAACTGACACACTGAAAATGTATTAAAAGATATATACAGTAAATACACACACACGGGTTTATAATTATGTCTTTGTGAGGACTCTCCATTCATTTCTATGGGGAAGACTCTAATCACAACCCTAACCCAGCCCTAAGCATAAGTAACCAAACGAAATAGACTTTTGAAATTTTAACTTTTCTGATTGCATTCACAGATCTTTGTGGGGACCTGATAAATGCTTCTCCCACAATGTCAAAAAAAAATCCACGATGTAATATAAAACTAATCCATACACAATGTGTGTGTGTGTGGGTGTGTGTGCGATGATATCGAAATTCTCTTCGGCATGGCATGGCTTGATTTGGCTTTGCATAAATTGGAACGTTATCCTGTCCAAGTTCTATGGACTTGAGGTGTGGTGGCTCGACAGAATAGGTCATTAGATTTGAGATGTCCTTCACATCGCTGCTTTGCTAGATAGTTCCTGCAGAAATTTGAGGTGTACTTTGGGTCATTATCTTCCTGAAGAAAAATAACTGCCCAATCAGCTGTAATTTTGATTGAATGGCATGTCTTTGCAATATACCGTGAAAGCCATCATTAAGATGGTTCTGGCAAAGTGCACCAGCTTTGTCACAAGCAAGTCAATTCTAGATCTTTAACTCATTTTATGGTCGTGATCAAAGCAGTTACAGATGCTTGCAAAGATGGTGTGGATCTGAACAGCAGTTTCTCAAGCATATTTTCTTTGCTGTAGAACTGTTTTTTTTTCTCTTCTACTCACTTATATTCAAGAATAACAAATGTGTATTTTATAATAATCATAAACCTTCACATGTTAACAATAATTGATGCCAATAATAATAAGAATGTGCAATTATGACAACTGACAGTACTAAATTACTCATAGTATACAGTATAACTTTTTTTGTACCCTGCAATGGACTAGCATTCGTATCTGCTGATATTGGTGGTATTGTGTCTTGGTTATTTTACATGTATTTATGACTTTCCTACCCTCTCCCAACTGTTCAGTTAAATTCTTATCTTATTTTATCTTCTTATATCTTATTAAAAGAGCCATTTCATTTTGGCAAGCCAGATAAATACAAAAGTAATATCTGTATTGATAGGTCTGGGTCTCAGCCCTGTACCTTTCACGTACTTTTTGACCTGTGCTGAAATAATCAGTACATCAACAACACATATATATGATCAGCATTTCTACTGCGATTATTCACAAATGCTTTTTGGATGACTTTCACTTTCACCCCAGTTTTGCAAAAAGTAAAATTTATGTATTGCTACTAATAGGTCCTGTCAGCTTTCGGAAAAAAATATACACACCCAGCTTTTTGATCAGTAAGTTTGCTGTCTTTAGTAGCAGATTGAAGTGGTATGCTTATGGGTGTAAAAAAATATGAGCAGCAATAAACCACAGTGTGAAAAAGGCTGTGTTTGACTGCTGAGACTATCATTACCTCGATCAAAGAAAAGCCGCTGCTGTACCAGGAACAGATCTGGCAGAACCGTGCGATGTAAATTATCCTTTATTTTAGAAATGTTCTTCACTAATTAGGGAAATAGAAAATATCGATATGGAAAGAAGTATGCTACTTAAACCCGGTTCAAAGGGCTTGAAGGTCACTGCCCGAAATCTGTATCCCTTTCTCTCCGTCAGGACTGCACCCTTCTACCTCTTGTGTAATTAAGAATACTTCACCCACTCCAATGAGACAAATTAATTATTTTTTAAATAAGGTTTCGGACATGTACAGACTATCACCAAGAATGATTTGACTACTACAAAGTTCCATCCATCCATCCATCCATCTATCCAATCATCCATCCATCCATCCATCTTCTTTACCTGTTTGTTCTTTTCAGGGTTTTGGGGGCTCTGGAGGTTATGGGTACAAAGCAGGGAACCACCCCAGTTGGTGTGGCACAAGGCACACTGACAGATCAGTCACTCACACCCACGGGGATGATAAATGGTTGTAACCCCCCTGCCCCCAATAAACAGAACCTGCCAATACAACCCCAAGGACCCCCTTAAATGGGTGGAGAGCGTAACAATATAAATTCATGATCTTGCTCACAGCTATGGGCAGTTTGGTAACTCCAGTTCACCTCAGCATGTCTTTGGACTGTATGGAGAACATGGAGTACGCAGCGGAAACCCCACGACGACAAAGGGAGAACATGCTAACTCCACACACAGAGCCATGGCGGAGACTCAGACCAGGCATACATTACTTAATGGTGGGGTTAGAGACCTAAAAATCATTTGGAACTGTGAATGGTCATCATTGGAGCAATGTAACACCAAAATATCGTAACATGGTGTATTGTAGCACAGGGGTTGATAATTTTAGGACCTGAATGGGATCAGATGATTTTTAGAATTGGCCATGTGGTGGACTGGCGGCCGGCCCAGGGTGTTCCCCACCTCCCGCCCGAAGATGCTGGGATTGGCTCCAGCTTCCCAGCGACCCTGATGGATAAAGCGGTATAGATAATGGATGGATGGATTTTTAGAATTGAAAAAATCAAGGATTGATTTAAGAGGGTCATAACTCACATTATTAAGTTCAACAAGTGAGAGAAAAAAAACAAAGATACCACTACAAACTGGACACCAGAAGATCATATCCCTGGCAGCTCCACCTGCTAAATGGAGGGGTCGTTCTGGAATGAGATGTTTAGGGCGAGGAGTCCAGATGGATGGAGTCAGGTGAGGGGATCCAGGACACTGGAAGTAGGAGATAGGTGTCACATCTGCCTCCGTCCAAGCTTCATCCCCCATCTACCCATGCTTCTTTCACCAGATGCCACACCTGTGCCTGCTGAGCTTGTTGTGCACATTAGGACATTGTTTTCAGTCTCCTCTTTGGTTGATATATCATCTTTCACCATACTGAGTATTCCTTTTGTGCCTCTCCTGATTCTGCATGCGACTTCGCCTTGATTTATTGATTTTTTTGCTCTGTGTCATATTTAGTGATTTTCTCTGTGTTGTACTAAATGACACGGCAACATTCTGCCTGTGCTACAGTTACACATTTTGCATTATGGTTGGATTTATATTCCTTTGTGTGTCATTACCTACCACAAGATCTTCTGTCTGTGTTCTGGACTGCGGACTGACGCAAATAAGTTTCCATGGTAACAAATATTCTGCTTTGTTACTCCTTATCCCATAGAAGCCATTTCACACAAATTCTACATTGCTATGCAGTTTGTACTGTGGAAGTACAAACCTAGACTCTCTTTTTTTTCTGCTCAGCACCAGGAATAAAGTAAATTGGCTTATTTTTTTCTTTAACATTTTACTCGAGGAGGCACAAGTAATGTAGTGTTATGCTATTATTTATATATTAATCATGGACTATGTCTTACTTGCACACTACTTACAGCTCCCATCCATCCATCCATTTTCTATAACTGCTTTTCGTATTCAGAGTCACAGGTTAAATATACTAAACAGTTACTATATTTATTGTATCTGGTAATTCTGTAAATCTTTGTGAACCACTGAAGGAAGCAATGAATGAACTACTAAGGAACTACTGAATTAACAAGTAATGAATAACAGAATTGAAATATTGATCTCAAGTTTGTTCATCATTAATGAATCATGACATCTTGCATCTGAAGTAGCTCGTTCGTGTTTGGTACTTCAGCAGTAACTATTAAGGGTAACATTTTACTAAAGGCCATGCTTTTAGTAATTAATAATCCATTATAATGCATTCATAAAACATTATAAACAGGGCTCAAAATATTTATTAAAAGGCATAACAAAGTATAGCCATGTTTAGAATGCATACTTAATGCTTATACCAACCATTATAATGCATTATAAAGATATATAGTGCATTATTAATGAGAGCTTCATAGAGCATTCACAATGCATAATACACATGGGTATAATGTGTTATGCCTTTTGATAAATATTTATAGACATATTTATAATGTTTTATGTTTACATTATTACTTAATATGAATGCATTTCTAGAACACTAAGAACATGGCCTTAAGTAAAGTGTTACCCTATTAAGTATTTGTGCGTCCTTTTAGTTTCTTTTATTAAGGCTGGGTGCCCTAGAATTGACAGCAAAGAAAGAGTATATGCCTGTTTCAAAGTCTGATGTACAATGCTGTAAATTACCATTCATTTTTAAGGGCTATGTTCACTGCTGTAGATGTTTTCATTTAGATTTTTTTTTTAAACAAAAGCATGCGAAAAGAAATAAAAAAAAAACCTTTATTTCAAAATAGAAGAACAACAGACTAATTTGGTATGGAAGAAGACTGGAAATCCATCTGTCTGTTTTCTGTAACCACTTGTCCCATTCAGAATCATTGGGTGTTCAGAGTCTATGGGCACAAGGCAGGGAACATGCACCATTTGCTCAGACATGCACACCAATGGGCAATTTGGTAACTCTGCACCAGCATGCCGCCTCAAGGCTGGAAATAGAAGGAGTCATGTACATGCAAACTATTAAAATGGGTGCAACTGCAAGTTGGTTTATAATGGTTTCATTCTTTTACTTGTCATGATAATGAACACAGTTATTTGTGTATCTATTTTTACAGTATTGTGTATGCTTCATATTGGAAAGCTTATGACAGACATCTTTTAACTAAAAGTATGGAATTAGTACATCAATGAATTGAACCTCTTTTCAATTACCAAAACAAATTATAACTTCAGGGAAGGGGCAGGAAGGTGAATGGACAAGGAGGTAAAAATAACATATTTATTCCTATGCTATAGTGAATTGGTGGGTTGCTCTTTCCCATCCTCTTTAGTGTGTTATATAGCAGTTTGTGCATGTAAATGCTCTGCAAAATCTTAAGGCCCAAAGTACATGCCAATGAGAGTAACTCACCAAGAAACCGCTGTTCACTAATCTGGGTGAAATACCTAATCAATATTTTGGCTTTTATTTCCGTGATATGGTGAGGTCACCTCGTAACCCAATCCTTATTGGCTCCCTACCTGCAAGGATCTGTCTGCAGAATAGAACACAGGGGTTGAACGAGTAGGGCAAATGACCAATCAGGCAAGCTGACCACAGTGCGCTAATGTGGGCTGGGGCTTTGAGCTCTAATAAAACATTTCAGAGAGTTATAAAAGTGAGTAGAGATGTACAGTATGAGAAAAATAATGTGTTTTTGGAACATTAAAGCACGTAAACCTATTCTAGTAGACCCCAAAAATAAAATTATTAACTCTTAAAATGAGCATACTAAGGCACCTTAAAATGGGTAAGTTGCAGAAGATTTTGGTTAGACCATATACTTTAAATTGCCTTCTCTTTAATGGACTGTTTTGCATGCACCTTATACTTGAATGTCATACTGTTTCAGGCTGTAAGTTAAATATACCCTATTGATCTGTCTAGGCACATGACACACCAATTTCTTTGCCTTATTTTACCCCACTGTGAGTTGAACTCATCTGTCAGCTTCCAGAACACAATGGATTGTCCTTAATATGCTATTTCAATGCTGCATTATAAAGTTCCAATCACGTACAATCTACAGTAATTGAAGTGCAGAGATATTAGCAGATGATGTCATTTAATCACACAAATCACCAACAGCTTGGGGTTGCATCATAAATGAAAACATTCTGATGAAGACAAAATTACTATGAGGTATTGATACAACAGTGCAATTGCTTGACAGCAAGAATATGACTTTTAATTAAAAAAGGATGGATTCACAGGCTATGTAATGTCTGGTGAACCTAGAGGGGTGAACAATTTGAAGTGTTACAGAAGATCTGTTCAACAGAAAAATCATTTTAAAGGTGCAGTATTTATATCACAAAACTTTCAAGGAAATTTTCAATTCACAATTAAATAATAAATTAAATTAATTAAAAATTATTATTATTATTGTTGTTGTTGTTGTTACTGTTGTTATGGTATAGATAGATAGATAGATAGATAGATAGATAGATAGATAGATAGATAGATAGATAGATAGATAGAATAAATAAACTTTACATTGGCGTCTGTTTCCTTGAGAAAAGCTGCTGTGTTATTTATCATATTGCAGCCCCCACACAACCATCTATCTTGCTATTCTGAAAGGATTTAGGCAGAATGTTTACTCAGACTTTGTAATCCAGTCCAGTGTATGGCACCGTGTTATAAGACTTGCAAAGTTTATCTAATCCAGTACATACGCATGCATGGGAGCACAGTCAGATTAGACACAATCGGTCAAACTCTGCATCAGGTTCTCTCATTGTATTTTTCTGATGGAGCGTAGCCATCCCTGCTCAGACCTTATAGTCTTATTGGGGTGCCATTGTCTAGTTCTTCCCATTATGCTTATGCAACTGGTCTTAAAACGAAAAACTAAAATGAATGGAATTTGATTACATCTGTCCTGGATGGGAGTACACGAAAAAGATATATACACAGAGCCAGACAGCTGACTTTGAGCATGATTAGTCTGAGCTGCCCATTAAATGTGTCAAATTAATTTGCCTGATTAGTAAACAGTTTAAAGGTAAATTAAGTACATCCATTACAGAAGAGTGAATCCTACCCTGTGACAAATAGCCCCTATATGAGCTGTGCCATTGCAAGATGATAGGTCTCATTTTAGTTAATCACTGCAGATGCCTGCTTTATTGGACTACAGGACGCTTTATATGACTGTAAATTATTTAAGGGTAACGCTATGTAAAAATGTTCAAGTGTCCATAGCGCACATAAGAAAACATTTACATGTATATTTCAAACTGATTGTATTCAGATACAAATTTTGAACATGACTTTGTATTTGATTGTCAAAGGTTGCTAAACTAACCAGACAGAATCCAATGAAACAGACAAAGACATGCAAACTGTGTGTACATAGGAGGACCAGAGTTTCAAATACACCCTGTGGCAAGAACACCAACTGGTAAAACACTGTGGTTTAACTTACTACTAGAGTAGTAAGAATAATGGAATAGATGAACTATTACAGTAACACTTTACCTAAAGTTGCCATCTATAATGAATTATAGATACCTTCATAATACTTTGTAATGGTCCACATAAGAATTAAGGATGCTTTGTACTGCATGGTGAAGGTATCTATAGGGCATTCTTGATGAGAGCTTCATAAAGCACCCATATTGCCTAATAAACATGGGTGTAATGTATTATACCTTTTTTATAAATATTTATAGCCATGTTTATATTGCTTTATGAATGCATTTTATGTGTTATGAATGTGTTCATAGATTCTTATAGAATTCTCATAGAAAGTGTAATCTATCTACGTTATAACTAAAGGAAATGAAGGGGCCTTATATACAGCTGAGTAAATGCAAGTCTTCAGAAGACTCCCTTTTACTTATGCAGCAATAAAGGTTGATGGGGAAATGATGTGATGATGAATACATGTGATAGTGATATGAGTGTATCAGCAGTTGGCACTCCAGCATCAGAGTAATTCTGTGCTTATGGACTCTGTGTTTTGCTGGGTATTGAGCAGCTAGATGAATCTGTATTTTTAAACTGCCCGTAGTGTGTGAATGTGCTCCATACGATGGGCTCTCATTCCTGCCTTGTGCCCTGGGCTGCCTGGGATGGGCTTCAGGCTTGCTGTGGTTATGAAAGGATTAATGGATGCTATTGTGATGGCATGGCCAGAAGACACCAGGAGGCAGCTTCAAGGAGTTAAAATATCTAAAGGTTTATTTATTGACTTAAGGCAAAACTATTTACAGGACATTTTTGGCCAAAACAAAAATAAATATATCAATCATCAAGGAACGTTCTCTGACTCTGAAGTGGTCACAAGAGAACTGCCTCAAGAATTAACTTCATAATGCATTTTACCCTGAGGATCAAATGATTTGGGATGCCTAAAAATCACGACAGAGTGCTATTGAGCATTTCATATTAATTCTCTCAGTGCTAAATGATTACGCATCCATTTTCTATAACCACTTCTCCTGTGCGGGGTGGCTGGACCCATCCTGGAAGCTATAGCCAGCAAGCCATGGCCGAGCAGACGCACCATTCAAACTTCTGGACAATTTGGGTTCCCCGTCTAATGGTTTTGGGTCAAACTCTGAGAACTTGAAGAACATGCAAATATAGCACCAAGGGGGCAGACCGGAACCACGGTCCCACGGCTATGAGGGAACAACTATTAAGCACTGCGCCAACATGCCACTCAATATGCAGTGAATTAGCATACTAAAATCCATCTATTCATTTTCTGTATCGGTTTTTCCTCTGCAGAGTTACTGGGTCTGGAGTCCATCCTGGAAGGTACTTTAATTCATAATGAATGCATGTCACACTCAGTTGAAATAGTACGGTTAACAATAAAATCAACATAATTTACTGACAACATAAAAATGGGGTAGTTTAACGTCTATATCATAATACAAAAAATAATAATAATAATAATAAAACATGAGAGGATGCTGTTCATTATGATTGCCATGTTAAAAGTTCACATGCCATTGTTAGCATTTGCTAGCTGCCACATTTTGGACATTCACTGGGCCGAGACGATTATCACAATTATAACATTTTCAGGATCATAGTATTAATTTGAAACCGGTATTACCAAAATAGGTTAATTGAGGTGTTTTTGTTTGTTTGTAATTTATTTCCTTTACCCTATAGCACCAGAAAATTCTATGAATCAGTACACCTCAAAATGATATACTATCATTATTAATCCAAAGGTTTATTCAGTCAAATTTATTCTGGCAACGCAGATCCATTTGATTCTGTGCACCCTGATTTCAGTTGTCATTGCTATGAAAACCAAAATGTTTGCCACATGACAACAGCAAATTTGTGTTTTTTAAATATTTTTCTCTGTCTTTGATGATCATATATCGAATGACCTCAGTGACATGCAGTTTTGTTTCAGCTGATTAAATGAAGTAATAATATTGATTATAGATTTGCAATCAGTAGGAAACATAAAACTTTATATAGTGCATGTACTTGACACTTATTTCTATGTCAAACCTCTTTTAGATTCATACTAAACACTGGCCTTCTGAAGCTGATTCAATGTCATTTGCTCCAAAACAACTTATCAAGCCACTTACCACTGGATGTAGGAGCCAGGGCTCTCAAGTCACACGCACTGACCGTGAGACACGCATTTCTACCAGTTCACCCATTCACACACCACACCTTGTGTTTCTCATGCTGAGAAGTAAGCGATAATGTCCACCAAGGTGTCCCCTTATATAGAATTAATGGACGAAGAGCATGCATACAGAGTGGAGTTTTTCGCAGAGTTAATAGCTGTCCCGAGTTATGCAGAGTTAATATCCACCTTCCAGCCAATCAGGAAATAGCATTTCTTGTTTCTGGGAAAATTCTAAAATAAGTTACATGTGATAGCACTGCAAGCAGATTGTTACATGGATGCACTCACAGATGGAGTGCAGACAAGGTAGAAGCGGCAGAACACCGCGTTAGGCAGAGGTCTCAAGTCTCAAGCCTTAGTACCAACAGATCTAACATATTTAGAGAATAGTAACAGCCTCAAAGACAACCAATAGATACCATTCAGGTTACGAAAATGAACCACTAGTTGTTTTTCTTTTTCTTTATTTTATTATCATTATTCTTATATTTTTGTGCATTATCTACTTCAATCAGAATAAATGTACTGCTTGCATAAGTGCCTACAAAATGGATGGCAAGATAAAAACAATGTCCATATACAGTAGGTGAAACAATTCATTATTATTTTTATCAGCATCAATTCTATTTCTGTCACAATTAATAATAACTGGCACAATGTGTTGATATTTGAGCCACTTTATATAATGCTGACTTTATATATCAGGCAAGGGTTACTTCTTTTCCTTCTACTCTCAGAATGGCTTCTAAGAGACAAACTTGTTTATGCCATTGATGATTCAAGTGTAATTACTTATTGTACAGTAATTATAATGTGCAGTCTTCCTCAGTTCATTTTTCTCTGAAAATGGTCCTCTAGATATAAGCAGATGTACATTTTAATTTGGTCTGACAGCCCCACCCCTGTCTAGACATTGAATGAGTCTGGAGATCATCAAGTTACTAGAGGAAATTAGTTTTTGCCTTTGTTAGCCTTAAATCATTAGATGAAGGAGCAAAGCATAACTTTACATTGCAACATATAACTAAATTTTAACTTAAGTGTCTTATTAAAATAACATTCCACCCGACGTGGGCATTGTAGCTGCAGCTATAGTATAGGTGCAGCTATGGAATACATTCTGCTTCAATAGCATTTACAACAAAACTCAACAACATTTTTGATGTAAATATTATACAGAATTGATAAATTGTTATCCATTGTATAATCATGTTTCAATTTATAGGTGTTTAAAACAAAATATTTTAAGCACATTTTTTTTTTGTATACCTCAAGATCAGTTGTTTAATCAGTACGTCAACCATCACTGCAAATTATTTATTCATTTCATTCATTTTTTTAAAGGATTACAACTGGTGAAACTGAATTATAAGTGTCTAAGAAAACTTGCATATTACATATATCAGTATCCACAAACGAGTAACACTACATAAAACATAAATTATTTAAAATACGTATTCCAAACATTCCAAACACTTGTATTTCTTGCATAGTTTCAGTGACTTCAAGTGAAATTTCTAAATTCCTTTATACTTGTATTATTAGAATGCAAGAAGTACTATTCCCCCCATCCATTAATCCGTCCATCCATCCATTTTTTTCTACCTACTTGTCCAGTACAGGGTTGTGGAGCTTCAGAGCCTATCCTACATATATACTAGAGTCTTATTAAACCTCTACATGCAATCCAATTTGCATCAGGAAAGTAGCAACCTTTCTGCCCCAACAAAACTACTCTCTTTATAATGTGCCACAAAAAAGGAAGCAGAAAAGGCTTTCTGCTTATTCTGCATGGAAATCAATTCTTTTCTCCTTGCTTACACATTTGTTACATTGCCCCAAGAGAATATATAAGGTATTGCATGAAATTATTTTTAACCCTCCTATTCAAATCACTAATACATGCAGCCACCTAACTAGAATCTTGGCACTTCACTTATACCTTTATCTCTACAATCTGTTTCCATCCCTAATTGCTGCATTCTGCCAAATGCAACTTTGCCCTGAAATGCCTGAGTTAAACATAATGCTTGGCTTTGTGCTCACGTGACCGAAAGATTGATCTATATTGATTGGAAAAAACGCACCAAATGTGAACCAAAAAATAAGTAGGTAGAAGAGGAATTTTTCTTTAAAATGATGAAACAGTTAATCTCCCGCCCTGGTTTTGTGCCTGTAGATAGGTTCTGGACCCCTGATACCCTGCGTAGGGCAAGTGGGCATAGAAGATGGATGGATGGATGGATGGAGCAGTTAAGATCAAATGACCTGCTTGGTATTGTATTTGGAATTGTTATTTTTTTTTGTGACAGGCTGACACAAAAGATATAGCATGTAAAGCAGCTATTAATTGTGCTGGATACCTACCTTTGCGTCCAACCCTGAATCTCCTCTGTGTGGCGGGGGGGGGGGGGGGGGGG
>JABFEB020000002.1:23294330-23305219 GCA_019775895.2 Stomatorhinus ivindoensis | reverse complement strand
ATAGACGCAGATTGCAGGTGATCCATCCATTGTGCCCTGTGTTTCCTTGAACTGTGGAAACTGTGACCCTGGATTAGATAAGGGCTTATCAAAGCTTGATAGGGGGCTGGAACACAAGCAGTTTTTTTTTTTTTAAGTTTAACTATTTAAATGGTATTATTTCAGTGCCTGCTATTTTAGGATTTTAAAGGTAGTAAAATCTTCTTCAGCCAGCTGGTGGGAATAGATTTCTGCCAGGTCCTGAGATTTTCTCTCTCTCTTTCTCTGGCTTGTTCTCACTCAGACCCACACACACATGCACACAAAAACACGTCACAATCTATCCTCCTGAGTGTGCAGCACTGAGGCTAGAATCACTTCCATGAACCCTGGAAACTTGTTAACTCCCGGCCCCCAGGTCCCCTAATTGGCTTCCATCATTATCTTGTAACCCAGATGAAGCCCCAGCCTGAGGTGTTCTACCCCTGTGTGGGCTGCTCTCTGCTTCTCTCTCGCTCTGTCTCCCGGCTCCTAACAAGTTTCCATATCTCCTATACGGCGATCCTCTTAAAACAATCACTGCACACTCTCTTTTCGTCTGTGAGGACTCCCCTTGAGCCCTGACCTGTGATTAGAGTCGTGGCATTGTGACACATCCTGATAGATATTTATTTTCTGCTCCTATTGGGCCAATTAAGCTGCTGCTCCATGAATATTCCAAACCTTAGTCTTAACACCAAGCATAGGTGGATCACTCATTAGGTAACATTGATTTTAATTAGCTCTCTCTCTCTCTCTCTCTCTCTCTCCTCTCTCTCTATATATATATATATAAATAAATATATACATATATATTATATAAACAAGGAAGCAGTTCATGATGTTTCATATATATTTGCAAACATTGATTTTATATATTTTATATATTTCATACTAAATTCTTTTGCTTAGCTTCTTTCAGGAGGTCGACTGATGATGCACTTTGGGGTCAGGCAGTTACTGTATTTGGAGATAGGTCCCAGGCAGCTGAACACACAGACTCTGCCTAATGTAGGAATGGAAGGACTCGGAGGGGCTTAGAAGAGAATAAAACAGATATCAGGTTGATAACAAAGTAGCACTGTGACAAATATATAAAAAGACTACAAGAACAGCTATACTGTTATTTCTAAGTGGTACAGATAAGGCTAGAATAATTAAAGGGGCTATTAGACTGCAGCTACCAATACATTTGTATTTGCTATACAAATTTTTAAAACTTAAATCTCACTATGGAGTTTATCTTGTGAATTAAAAGAACTATGTAAACTAATAAAGTATATGGTGTTTCACTTTATTTTAACAGATTATGATTGTGATAGAAAACTGTATTGATTGTGATGGAAAACATTTTAAAGAGCTGATTTCAACAAGCTCTAAATCTGCTTGGCATAGTGATCAGATTGATGTGATGCCATATATATTTGCCATATGTATTCCTTAAGGGTGCGGCTCAAATTGTCAATAGTGATATTGACAAACTCTTACCTCTTTTAATGTCCTGTTAAGCAAATCTTCTTTTTATTGATTGTTTAATTGACTTTTCAGAATGCAATGATGTGTGGTATATGCTGGAAAATATTAGCTTGAGTGATTTTTAGTGATTCAGGGTAAATTTCTGAAGATGCCTCATGGTTCCTGCAAGATAATGCTATGCAATTTCGCGGTACAACTCTGTCAGGGTTCAGAAGGCACATTCATTTTGCTCCAGGAATTGTGTTTTGCTGGCAACATTTATTACCATGGTCACCTCTCTGTCATCAAGCACAATAGTTAATAAACAGCTTAATCCAATAATTTGTATCCTTGTTAACAAATACAAACCACATCTGGAACAGAGCATAAAACAGTCTGTGATATTATTATTTGGGCACAATTCCACTGAGCCGGTATTTTGTGAATTTATGTAACTATGAGAATCAATTACGAACCCCAAGCCAAGAGATATCCTAATTAGGGACGCCCTTACTGGACTAATTACAGTATTCAGAATAAATAGGGCCAGCTGGATGGAATTAAGAGGACTCTGAGAGCGACAGGCATACTCCCAGCATTACATAAACTATGTGGACAAAAGTATTGGGACACCTGGCCATTACACCTGCATAAAATTCTAGGACACGCAATTTCACGTTCTTTGGCATCAGTATGCAGTTAGTCCCTCCATTGCCACTATAAAAGCTGCAAGTCTTCCTGGAAGGCTTTCCACAAGATTTTGCAGTGTGACTGTGGGAATTTGTGTTGTCCATTCATCCGGAAGAACTTTTGTGAGGTCAGACACTGATGCTGGACATGATGGCCTGGCTCACAATCTCCATTTTAGTTCATAGGTCTTAGATGGGGTCAAGGTCAGGGCTCTGTGTGGGCCAGTCCAGTTCCTCTACTCCAAACTCACCCAACCATGTCTTTATGAACCTTGCATGGTTCGTTGAGGCACAGCCATGCTGGAACAGAAAGGGTTCTCAAAATTGAAAGCATAGAATTGTCCAACATGTTGTGGTATGTTGAAGCATTAAGAGTTCCCTTCACTGGTAGTAAGGGGCCCAGCCCAACCCCTGAAAAACACCCCCATACCATTATCCCTCCTGCACCAAACTTTATAGTTGGCACAATGCAGTAAGGCAAGTAATGCTCTCCTGGCATCTGCCAAACCTAGACTCATCCATTACATTGTCAATGAAGGATGATCCGTCACTCCACAGAACACCGCTGCTCCAGACTCCACTCGCGGTGTGCTCTATACCACTCCATCCGACGCTTGGCATTGCGCTTGGTGATGTGAGGCTTGCATGCAGCTGTTTGGCCATGGAAGCCCATTCCATGAAGCTCCCGGCACAGTGTTTGTGCTGCAGTTAATGCCAGAGGAAGTTTGGAACTCTGCAGTTACTGAGTCAACAGAGCGTTGGTGACTTTTAAGCATCATGCGCCTCATTCAGCAATCCTCCTGTTACTTTACACTTTGTGCCTGAGTATCTGTTGTTCATAAACCCTTCCACTTTGTAATACACCACTTACAGGGGAAGAAATTTTACAAACTGTCTTATTGCAAAAGTGCCATCCTGTGAGCAAAAAAGAAGCTGAATGCAGATCAAATCCAGAGAACAAAGGTCTATTATAGTAAGCAATAGACAGTCCAAGTCAAGACCTAAACAGGAAAAGCAATATGCAAATTGTCGGGTGCAGTCTAGATCGGTAATCAGCTGAAGGTCAAGCAATTAGCAAATAGGCAATCAAACTCAGGAGCAAGGAACATAAATATCAAAACAAAACAACAAAAACACAGAAAGTGGGAGCAGGGAATAAATGTTTTCTCAGAAACAGAGAAGATCTTGCAATAGTTTGGAAATCTGAACTAATGGGCAAAGGGGTCTGGTGTCAATCGCAGAATGCACAAGGCCAGAGTACAAAGCAGATAGCATTCCAGTCCGTCGCAGGAACTTCACAAACAAACTTGCACATGCATTTAAACACTATAGGCATTTTGTAATTTGGAGTCTGGGGGAAACCAGAGGGATAACATGCTAAATTTCAATGCCTAATGCTGGAGGTATGTGGTCCTACATGTAAATACCCACTTTCTGTTACCAAGGACAAACAGATGACAACCATCAGAACTAGTAAAGCTATCAAATACATTTTTTCATTTCTGTTTAGCAACCTGCTATTGTACCAATCAAATTCTCTAGTGGGATCGTTGCACCCTAACATTAGCAGAATATGTATCTATTACACTGAGAGGAATTGCTCAGCGTACATGTTAATGGCTGGGCTGTTTACGCGAGCTAACTTTAATTTAAGGGTGATCACAGATTAATTTTTCTTTTCCATTTTGAAGAGACAAAGAGTGGATCTGTATTGTGCTTTTATTTATTTATTAGTCAGACTGATCTCCAGAGAGCTGTTTTACAGCAGAAGTGAACACATGCTTGCTTTGGTATGTTGGTTCATCCGTGCATCCAACAGCAAGTCCCTTGTGCGTAATGCCATACTTTAAAATCTCAGTAGTCCTCCTCTTTCTACCCTCATAGTAGCCAAGCCTACACTGTTTTCTGTATGGACAGTAGACGGCGCTATTACTGTCTGAGCCGTTAATGCTTTAAAGCATAATGAGGTGTTAATTAAATAGTGCGTCAACTTTGACACCCAAGTTTAAAGATCCTCCATAGGACTCTGACCAACTGAAGTGTTAATTGTGCCTTGCCATGGTGAACGCTTTTATGACCAGGGCTAATTATTTTGTGAACCCTAGTGGAAGAGGGAGAGAGAGACAGACATAGAGAGAGAGAGAGAGAGAGAGAGAGAGAGAGAGAGAGAGAGAGAGAGAGAGAGAGAGAGAGGGAATGCAAAAGATGTTGTGTCAGTGCTTTAATGTTCACGAATGCACAATTTTAAGTGCTAATTAAGTGAAGATGACTAAAAATGTGTTGAAATAATCTGGAAATCTGTAGGAATATATGCAGTTACCGAACCTAGTATAACTTTGCAGTAAAGGGCTTTGTGTATTTCCTGATACATACATAAACCTAAATAGAATGCAAAAGACTTCAAATCAGACACTTCTCATAGTGTTTTAATGCATGTGCTTTCCAGTATAACAAAAACATGTCACATACTCATTGCTGGAGAGGTTTTTAACTTAAAGCAATGACATTTATTTGGAATGGTATTTTTCAAAAATAGTATTTCCATGTTAAGGAATGTCTCTGCCTGGGTCACATGAGTGTGGGGATCGCATGTTCTCCCTGTGCCGTCATGGGGTTTCCTCCAGGCACTCCGGTTTCCCCCCACAGTCCAAAGACATGCTGAGGCTAATTGGAGTTACTAAATTGCCCGTAGGTGTGCCTGTGTGTGTGAATGGTGTGTGGGTGTGCCCTGCGATGGGCTGGCCCCCCATCCAGGGTTGTTCCCTGCCTCGTGCCCATTGCTTCCGGGTAGGCTCCGGACCCCCCGCGACCCAATAGGATAGGCGGGTATAGATAATGGATGGATGGATCTTAAGGAATGCTAAATACACTGCACATATTGACATCCATAAAATTTGATGTAGTTAAGTCTAACTGTAGATGTTTTATGATTAAGAGACAGAGGGATATAGTAGCATGAGCAATTGAATTGCTGTTTCAAAAAGGCCCTGAAACTGATTGTCCCTGAACCACATTATGAAAACCTTTATTTTAATGAAAATTTCAGTATTGTGTCATTTAAATGTGAAACCAGCATCCAATTATTTCCATTCATCCGTCTCCTTTTGAAGTGCTTATCCTTATCAGGATGAGGGGGGCTGGATCCTTCCTAGAGAGCCCCCTCTGCAATCTTGAGGTATACCCTGGACAGTCTGCCAGTTGTGTATATTTAATCCTAAATATTTTACACTGAGTATTGATTTGTACTGTTTAGTTCCATCATTGCTTCAAGCTATTAGCAAATTCAGCCTATTACAAAAAATCATAATCCCATTCAGTTTCGTCATTTAACACTTTTTAATGTAACAGCAACTGTCACTCTTGTAAAGTCTGGCTTCATATAGTAATCTTGAAAAAATAAAAAAAACCTTTAATGTTTAAAAACATAGAATTAATAAATACAAAATCTGTATAAAAATTAAATATTAACAAGATGTTTGTTATCTTTTTATTTCATATATGCAATATATTTTTCTACCTATATGAAGAAGCAGAAATTCAGTGTTCAATGGTAAAATAATAATAATTATAATTTGAAATGAACTACTGCAAAACTTCCGAATCACCATTGAATGACTTGTAGCAAGTTAGAAGATATTTTACTGGAGACTGATTTTGCTGTAGGAATCTCAGTCCTTACCCCATACTTTATTACTATGGCCTCAATAGGATCTAAAAACGTTGTCACTGAGCAGACTTTTATAACAAAAGTGCCTGTGATGGACAGCTTCAATTACCTGTCTACTGATTTGGAAATGAGGAAAATGAAAGACATTAAAGTCAGACTTCAAGTGAGGTATTTTGAGAGAAATGTTTACCGAGTAAGATTATCACAAGGTACCCCCGCAGTATTACAGGGTCACTGGACGTTGTATACGGGAAGGCTGGGTGATAAGTAAGTCCACGTTGATTCTTATGGTTTTTGAAATGTACTAGGAACGTTCACTTTCGCTGTTACCAAGTAATACAAAATGCAATGTGACTACCAATTTGAGGGATTTTTTTCATTAGTTAAACTAATTCACATATATGTTTACTTTGTGTTTACTTTCTTTGTGCATCTGTAATTGTAATTCTTTTGCTGAAACTGGAAATCTTCTCCTAAACCTGAAACACTCTCAGCAGGGGGTGTGAAACCTTAGAATATGTATTTGCTCTGTAAGTCACTGAAGGCGGAAATGGAGAATTTCATGTAATTTTACAAATTGCTTTTTCAGTGGTAAAGCCCAGCTCCATACGTACAGCAGTATGTCCATACGCAGGGTTATAAGCTGTGCCAGGGAAGTATTACAGATTGTCATGCCAGCACCAAGACCTGCACCCATCTGACCCAGTCACTTCCTGCTCTGGCTCCCCTGAAATCTAGAGTCAGCTGTAACTCTTCAAACCTGATCAATCAGCATAGATTAAAAGTTCACTTACTGTAGCTCCCTGTGAAGTATTGACCGTTCCACCATATCAAGTGTATGCGTCATGATCTTCTTCCTGCATTAAACTCCTGCTTAGTTCCATGGTTTTCTGTTTTTTTTTCTTATTTCTTTCTTATTTTTCTTATTTAGTTATGTTTCCAGCATTCCCAGTATTATCTTCCTCCTGCCTTTGGACTCCTAATTTGGATCACACTTTGGATTTGTTTGCTTTTGTTTACTTCCATCTGGTTTTCTAAATGACGCCATGTCCTTGTAATAAAACTGAGTCTGGAATTAAAACCTGTGGCTGCTGCACTTGGATCCTCTCTCTGTCCAGTCATTACATAGATACAGAAAACTCTGGAAAGAACACAAATAACCTTCCCTCACCGATCTAAAGCATTCCTCTCACTCATGGAGTGCTCGATCTGCAACAATATGTGAACTTTTTGAGGAAGATCTAGACCATGGAGTGCACAGGAGCAGTTTACCTCTACTCATCGTTTGCTATACTCCAGTGTCACCATCTGTTGATGTGACTTTTTCTTGTGTCCATTTCATGGGCGGTGCATTTGTTGACCTTACGAGTTACAATTAGTTCTTATCTAGTTCCTCTAACACAGTGTTGCCTAGACCCAGATTTTATAGCCACACATATGAAAAACACTTCGGAATTAAAATCAAACTCAAATAGGAAACGAGGGCAAAGTAGATTATCTGATTAAGTCATTTTTCAGATCTTTTTGGTTCCTGGCAAAATCCTAAAATCGGCGAGCTACAGTCAGGTGTCATTAATTATGAGACCCACAACATTATATTAAGACTAAGACTAAGAGTAAAGCTTGAAACTTCAAGCACTTTATTAATTGTCGATGCTGTGTAAATGTATATGCACTGCTCATTACTAACAGCACCCTCTAGGACGTTAAGGGATTTATTTGATTAACTTGCTTATGGTTGAATTGCAGACAAGCATGATCATGACTACAGCCTGTTTTTGTTTGATTATTTGTTAATCACTATTATATGAATGCAATGCATTGTGCTGAATGTTAATTGTCAGGCTACGTTATCCTTTCTGAAATGGGAACAACTATTCAGTTCATCAGCTCTATAGACTATCTGACAATAATACAGTCATAATTGTTGGCATGTTGTCATTTTATCCAGCCAAATCTGACACAATATATTATTTATCTAAAAATGAACATCTACCCACCAGCTAACCCTCGTCTCCCGTGTTCATTCATGAAACCACAAGACAGGTGTCCTTTGAAGATATGGAAAGTGTCATTAAGTATTTAACAGCACCTATATCCCCAAGTGAAAGGTGCATTATTGTATCCACATGTGGCTTGAATGTTAATATTATCATTCCACTGCAAGTTAGTGAACGTGAACATTTTCTCACACAAACCCTAAAAAATAACTCACATTATTACCAATGTGTAACATGAGAATACTTGTGGAAAATAAATGGTCTAATAAAAGCAGGCATAAAAAAAGATGGGAAAAGAAGCATTCTCAGAAATGTAATTTGTTTAAAATTTTGACATTTTCGTAGCATTTCACAACTTCTGCAATTCAAACAAACAAATTTCTTCTGTACAGTTTACATGCCTCTTTACCGACTGTTTGACAGTTCAGCTATCATATTTTTAGATTTGCCATGCAAGATATACTAATTATACACATTATTTTGTATCAGCAACTTTTCTGTAATAAAAAGTTATTTTTATGATGCCTCTTAGCTGATAAAGAGGATTATCCATCTTCAGTACAGATAGCGATCGTTATTTGTTTTCATTTTGCCTGTCTCCAGGAGCTCCAGTAACTTATATTGGCCTTGAATGTGCCGTCACCTACAGTATACTGATCTAGGGACAGTGTGGCGCGGAAGCCCAACAGTATGTGCTGAAGTCCAGCCCTTGGAGCATCACAGAGGGACTATTTTTCTTTTTCGCTAAACCACTGTCACAGGTTCCTGGTGTTTAAAAAGGGAGTGTAGTATGACTCATGTTTTTAGCATTTTATTTATACAGCGCAGTGTATTGCTCTTTTAATTAATTTTGCTGCCTCATTGATTTGATTTTGTTCTGTTCTTCTTCCATCCTGACCACTTCTGAGACAAACTCTCCATCCAATGGCATCTGTTTCTGATTGGGTCCTTCAACTCTGTGTGTTTTATTCTAGAAACAGCCTCGTTGACAGCTTCCTCTGCGTTCCTCTTACAACTCGGTGGGACCTGGGAATTGCTGCACCAACCGGTTGGTTGACTCCTGTAGCTCCTTCATCATCCTGGCCTTGTTCTGCTTGTTAGCCAAAGTGATTAACTTTAGCGATTGCTGCAGCCAAACAGACCTGCCGTGGATAGGCATTGAAGTAGGCCCAGCCATTCTTAGATAGACTTATTGGCCTTTGAATCCCTCTTTGCTACTTTGAAGGCAATGATTTCACACACTTTCAAAAGTCACATGAGTCATTGATACAGCATGAACTGGTAACATCACATTTTGAACTTGCCTTTTATCATTTTTTTTCACCAAATACTTTGTAGAGCTGTTTCATGACTTCATGTGTTTGAATGGAAACCTTCTATATATTGGCTTTCTTGGTTTTGGATTGGTTATCCTGCCAGCCGCAGGATTCTATCACTGTCTACACAGATGGTAGTCCAGTCATTTGTAATTCGTTCCTGGACTGAAAGGCAGTGCATGCTGCTATCTGAAGGATTCTTGTGGCATCATCCATGTAGCTCTGCAAGACCAGTAACCTCGGTCCCACTCATGTTCCAACTCTACAGACTACCTGCTTTGCTTCTGATATGATAAGTGTAAAGACAGTTGTCCAAAGGTTGGGAAAAATCAAACATTCCATTTGCTTTCCCCTTTTCTGGCTTTTGCCAGGCAGTTATATGCTCCTGTGTTCAAGGGAAAAAAATTCGCATCATAAAAATAAGTGTCAGATTGTCATTTGAAAGTTGGTATGCTGATGAGCTCATGGGAGTTTAACTTACACATAATGTTCTAAGGGCAGAAAAAAAATTGATTCAGAGAGATGACTAATCAGGTTTTAGAGGATTCAGGCCCAGGCAAATAGAGGTGTCAGCACCAACCAATCAGATATCTTTGTCCAGCCTTCTGTAGTTGCTTGGACCCACCTCATTTACAATCTAATTGGTTATCTCTCTGAACCAATCGTTTTTTGTGCTACCCTCAGAACACTTTTGTCTAAGTAAAACTCCCACAAGCTGTGGAGGAAAACAGCACCAAAATTGATGAGCTGATAGGGGATTGATGTCTTTCCATTTGGGGGGAATGATGGTCACTGCTGTTCTCTACATTGATTAAACTCATTCAGGTAACTTCCATCAGGTTTCATAATCGTTCTATATAAAGAAGCCTTATACATGTTGTATGACATGCCACTTGGGGCCAGGGATCTGGATGATGGGGATTTTCCTATGATTTACTTCAGCTTGCTCATCTTGTGGACCGCAGTTTTGAATTGGACTGTTAGCTGAGCTGTGGAACATTGAACAGAGCGGGACATTCTTTTGAGGATCACTGAGTTTCTGTTTGATGAGCTATTTCTGATCTTCCCAGCTTATCTCTAGCATCTTGCTTTTCTTCTCAGCTAAACATATTTAGTTTGGACTTTATTCCTCCTAGAAATGATCTTTCTAATACTATGTGCAGATCTCAATATAATTTTCTCCATACTTCCGTCAGCAAACTCGTTTTTTTTTTTCTTCTCCTTTCACTTGCCTTCTTTCTCTTGTATTGTTATCGCTGGGAGTTTCACTTTAATGTTTATCCTGCCCCCCACCTGCAATGCCGCACTCAGTAGCACTGGGAATTTATTTATAGTTACTAGGTATCATTACAATGCATTCCTGCTGACCCCTAGTGCCTCCAATGACACGACCTCCCCCAGTCCTGTGACCTGCCAAAGATCCTATTTAGCCGGTTTTCCCATGAAGTGGTGCAGCAAATGTAATCGAGAAATCAGAACACCACCGCCTTTTCTTTTTCTCAGAGTCATTTGCTCCCATACTGGTTTGCCACACCAATCATCAGCTTAACAGCTTAGCTGTATTTGTACTTGTATACCTGGTAACACCTATTTCTTGTCTTGGCAGGAGCTGAAAATAAAAGCCGTAAGCTTTTGGCCAGGCACGGATACGATATTGATCTATTTGTGTATAATACCTCAGTAGAACTTGAATGATTAAAGATGGATGAACTGAAAAAGCAACAAAGTGTGTGTGTGTTTGTGT
>JABFEB020000002.1:23264569-23279115 GCA_019775895.2 Stomatorhinus ivindoensis | reverse complement strand
CTTAAGAACTACTTAGCGATAAGAAGCTTTCGAGAAACCGGGCCCAGGTTCTTGTTTGAACCAACCGGTTGAGTACAACGGCACAGAGAACTCAACTGTTTGGTTGAAATAAAATCCTGGTTTGGATTTGTACTTTCTGGACCTGACATTCATACCTCTGCCCTTACCTGTGTTGCTACTCGGCCCATGCCTGATCCTCATGTGTCTCTGGCCATTACGGAATGCCCCACCATGCATGAGGCCTCCTGTCCATTATGGGATCCCCCACTGCTTCCATACCGCGTCATATTGGACTGTCGTTGATGCTTGTCTGCAATCTTTTTAATGGCTGTTAGTAAAGAGCAACTTTTTGTAAAACCATCTTTCCCCTTCATTTACTGCCTCCACAATGCCTCGGTCTACCCAGCACTACATTATATTTTAATTGATTGTATCTTATGTGGAAGAGAGGCACTGAAAATATGACATATATGACAGAGGTACCAGGGAAAAAAGTATTTCATCCTCAAAGTCATAGCAGTAAAGAACACAATACAATTCACAGGCCCCATAATGCACATGACATTTTTCTTCCTCTTTATCACCTTTCCTTATGTTTGATGTTCTATAAAGAGGAGATAATCATCAGTCCAAAACTGACAGGAGTGATACAAACCACAGAAAAGCATTCATGCACAATGGAATACCCAAACTTAAGTACTGAACCACTTGTTAGAAGGGAGAAGAGAGTGGGTGATTGTGTGATTGCTGAGTACTGGAATTTGTGATTATAGAATGAAAGCTTAGTGCTGCTTGTTTTATTCATGTTATTAAACTAGGGCACAGGATTGTTGAAAAGCAGTCTTTCCTGTCATGTTCCTCAATGAAAAGCTAACTTTTCTGTCATACCTGTTATTTTCTTAAACATTAGAGGATTGCATATCTGAGTAGTCACACTCACTGAATGCTGCATGCTTTTTGGAAATAAACTGTGATTTCACTCCATCATTTTCCCCCAGAGTCCTCTTGCAGTAATACCTGTAACATTGTCTTTAACAAATCAGCAGGCACACACATTGTCTTTCAGATTCCAGTTTTTCAGGTTCCAGGACATAGCACCTATAGTCAAAAACTAATGATTACTAAATGTATTCAAACAAAGATTACGGGAACCAAAAAAGAAAAAAAAAATCTGCATCATTAAAACATTTTCAGAGAACACTTTTTGTATAACTGTCTTGTTATAACCCAAAGCTGGCTTGGACTATTCTTCACGAGGAGGAGAATCAGGTGAACCTTATATGGTTGTTCTGCTCGAATAATAAGCGTTCTATTATTTTCTATTTTTTGACACAGATACATTGGGCCTTTATATTACTGTTGTTAGTCCTATGTGGCCCTGAAAAGGAAAATCCCCCCCCCGCCCCCCCGTTTTTATAAAAAAACAAAATGTACCTTTTACAAACTAATGTAGGTTAACTCTACTCACTATATACATTACTGCTCACGACTGAATTGAACAGCCAAAGGCAAAGAATCTGCGGGCCAGCTATTCAGACAGCATTCATTACGAGTCCTGACAAAATATACACCTGGTTATTAGCTAAAATGGGCAGAAATTTTGTTTTACCCCTTCTGGGGTTTTAACAGCAATGACAGTGATATAGATGCCCGCAGATCCACACACATAATAATAGCACCCACTCCAGCAGCACAGACTTATATACCACTAGTTTGAAGCACAAGCTACTCAATGGCATTATTCATTTGCATCTTGATTTCAGCAATACATCTCTCTATTTTTGTTTTCTCATATAATTGCTAAGTTTAAGTTCTATATGAAGTATTAGAGAGAGGGATATTTTCTCTGTTTACACTGTGTTCTTTTGTGAAAAGCGTGTCGTATCGGTGGTATGGAAATAAGTGATATATCTCCCTGCTATTAAAGGGCAGGAGGCAGGGTTATGTGAGTTTATATTCACAACAGCTATAGACTGTCATGTTCCATTACTGGTCAGACAGGACAAAGTGAGGAAAAGAGCACTGAGATAGACTTTGATGGACTAGAGCAATGAATAAATAAAACAGTACATTCTACTGTAGCCAAAATTATAACCTTCATTTGATGCCCATGACTACCAATGAGGGTATAATCTACAACTCGTACAAATGCTGTGTTATAATGGCACATCACACGTTTTTGTCTTAAAATAGGTTATATGTTAAAAGTAGAAGAGTAGATGAATAAAATTATACGCAGCCAAATAGAGACCTTTTTAAC
The DNA here is from genome assembly GCA_019775895.2 of Stomatorhinus ivindoensis. Lineage (NCBI taxonomy): Eukaryota > Metazoa > Chordata > Actinopteri > Osteoglossiformes > Mormyridae > Stomatorhinus > Stomatorhinus ivindoensis. Next base: position 23,276,855 of record JABFEB020000002.1, on the reverse strand, counting down.
CCTTTCCAGTTGTAAGCATACTTGAAACTGTTAATAAATATGCCTTTTTATCATTAAATCGGCAGTAAACAAATGAAAAGTGATGCAAACATGCAGGTACTTCAGTGAGGCATTATTCTGAAGAGTAAAATGATAGCTTTATAATAAGAGCAAAGAGATTATTTTCAATCAAAGTATATTACATTGATTCAGCTGTGGAACTACATCTAATGCAGCAATTTTGTTTTGCCTTTGGACTTACTGACAGAGACAATGTCGGGTTTTTACGCACCACAACAGAACTTGACAAGTCACCTTACAGTTAAATGAAACACAACTGGTGCGTTTAGCTCAGATGCAGAATTAGGAATTGCAACAGCACAAGAGGTTTTACTCGCAGGATACTTAATCGCAGGGACGCTATAACGGAGGGTAAGGACAATTCCACCATAATTGGATTAGTCTGGGCTGGGGGGCTCAATGCGACATACATTCATGGGGCCCGAAATCTCTAGCGGTGCCCCTCCTTGATTGATCTGTCGAGACACGTTCAATGCACTATTAAAATAACTAATCATATCATTCAAAGACTGATTCTATGTCATAAATATGATATTACGGGTCAGCAAATGTGACCCCAGTATGTAATGCAAGCCAGTGATCAGGAAAAAACATACACTGTAAGAGCAGTGGTTGTAGGAAAGGGACAAAATCCTGCTGTTAACAAAAAACATGAGAAGATAAAGCTTGTCCAGTGAAGCCCCCTGATTCCTTTTCATTAACCATCAAAGCATTTCAGCATATTTTCCCCAGTATAATCATATTAGTTACCAAAACAACATGTAAAACACACACAGATAAATGATAGAATTAAAATGAAATAAGCTACTTTTGTTTTTGTTAAATATAATTTAAAGTTCAAAAATTAAGGTAGAAATTTTCAGTCTTAATATTTATAACCACTTTTTTCACATACAAATAACACATAAAGCTCCAAATATTTTCAGCAGTAGCACTAAATCTTGGCCAAAAATGTTCTTGCTGAGGTTATGTGGGGCCGTATAAAACTATGTGCCTGAGGCCATTTTTCATAAACAACTTATATTGGATTTATAATAGATAAAGGGGGATCTAGTTTAGTTAAATGTAGTAAGGTACTATTTAAGATATACATTGATGTGTAGTTTTTATCCTCTCATTTTCAAATCAGTTTCCATACCAGGTTTAAATGTATTTTATTTCCCCATAAAAATCTGTATTTTAGATGTTTTTCATTTTAGATAAATCACTACATATCAAACTGCAATTTTGAATAAAAAGAGTTCTTATACTGTTTTTATAAAGATGCAGGCTTTGTATGGCACAAGGTACACAGGAGATTTTTCTTCCTTTGGAGAAATACTGCTTCCCCGGGTGATGAGACTCAGTAGATAACGCTCTCCTGTCTAGGGCTGGGGGTTCGAATCCTGCCCTTTCTCTGTTTTTGCACGTTTTGTAGATTTCCCCCAACATCCTCTGGCATCCACCCACATGCTGTCACGACCAACGGAATGAAGGACTCAGCAGCAGGCGTAGTGGAGAAACACAAAGCAGTTTGTTTGAACTAAAAGAAAAAAAAGCTGGAAATAAGTGAGATTGCGAGGGAGCAAAACTCGAACGAGGTAGGGCACAGGTGACAGGAAGGTACGATGTCAATAACCCGACTAAGGAAGACTTGAAAAATATGTACTTTTATACATAGAGTCATACGGAGCAACAAACACTAGATGAGGCTCATCTGGGCCGTGTGAGGGAGAAAACAGGACTGTCAGACAGACACGGCCGGGAGGGCTTGACACATTCAGTTATGTCAATGAGTCACTCAACATCTCGCACAACCAGCTATTTGTTTTATATGATTTTGTCATGTTTAACGTTAATTGTTGTTTATTTATGTGCTGTTTATTGTGTTATATGACTATATTACTAACCGTTACTTTGTCTGTATTGTCTGATGCCTTGGTAGGTGGTATTTAACTCCGTGTGTTTGGCCTCTGCAGCCATGAGCGGAAGCAGACTGGCTGGCAGAGTGATGTCAGTAAGGTCAGGGGAACATTTATTTAATAAGCACCAGATATAAAATGTGTAAAATCAAAAAATTCCACACATGTGTGGTTGCGAAGTTATTTAAGTTGCTAATACCCCATCTTACTTAGGGGATAGATGTACAGATATTTATACAATAAGAACAATAACTGACAAAACTGCTCTCTCCATAACTAATTTGTTCAACCAAAATGGACAGGTAACTCTGAATCAGATAACTACCTAAGCAGGCAAATTCAAAGTGGTCACAGGATGACCTGATGAGCAAAAAAATGTACCACCGTCATCTTAGTCACTACATCTCAACTTGATCAGGCACTTAGAGTAAAATCGAGACCAGTGTTTTCCATCACAATCAGAACAACATGATGGCAGTTCTTGAAAAAGAAGGGGGGTCGTAGAATTTCACACAATTATAGTACCTACGGCAAAGTATAAAAGAGTTGCTTTAAAAATGCATTTCAGTTGCTAGTTTGACCACTTAGACCTGCTCATATGCTGGAGTATCTTTGTTTCACATGCAGCATGAACTCAAATGTTGTATCCGAGAGTAATTTTAGAAAGAAGGAAAAAAAAGAAATGATGGGGTGTTTATGAAATGTATGTTACGTCCCTTGGCTCATAGGATGTGGCATATGGTAGGAACACTTTTCCCCCAAAATTCTCAGCCTCACTAAGCACAATATCACTCAAGTTCACCACAATAAAGGGTTTATTGCCAGATGGAAGCACCCTATAGTTGGAGGTGGCTAAAGTCAATACAACAAACAGAAACCTGTACTAAATGAAAACAAAACCAGACTCTAAACAAATGATAAAACCCTATATTCCATATTTTCCTATACAGTATGTATAAGAAGGAGTGGTTCCTCTCATCTCCTGGTCAGTGAACCTTCTCATCTCCTTGTTCCTTGTCTCTAGTCTAGCCACAGGAGTGAAGTTTCATCTCAAGAGTAAATTGCAGCCATTCTAAATGGAATTAAGAGAAAGAAATGGTGTAGAAATATAGAGCGGGAATTGGGCATGACACACAAATGCCATTCTTCGTTTCATGTTAATGTAGTGTTAATTTGGTCACCCTGCCATTGCCTTTGCGCTTATCCTGCTGTTAACACCACTTGGGTAGACAGCTTTCCCTATCAAATTATAGATTACATTTTTTTTTTTATGTTTCAGTGAAAATTGATTTATAATGCAATGTGTGGTACATTCTCTCTTCAGATTAGAAAATGTAACATTAGAATTTATCTTAAGGACCAAAAAGGGTAAACAGAAAATGAAGATCATAATTGTGCTTCAGTGTTTTATAACTTCCTACAGATGGATAAGAGGCGATTTTGTTGCGTTTAATAGTGTTCACCAGATTTCCCATCAAGCTGCATAAGCCATACTTTGATCGAGGCATCTGGCATTCAGCTTAAGCAATTTTCCTGGTGATTTACTCCATGTCCGACTTTCCATTTTAATTGATATCCATACTGACAAGAGAAATTACTGCAAATTGTTGTAACTGGGTTTGGTATAAATAGCCATTCACCTGAATGTGGTTTGCTAACCCATGAAGTTGCAGTGACTAACGTCAAAATTTGACAACTTCCATCTGCGAAATATGACGCCTTTAATCAATGAAAATGTTTGCATATGCCGGTATTTTCTGTTTCTATTTTCTATTTGACATGCTAGGTTGTTGTGAGGGCTGTTTATATATAATTATAAACACATGTTTATAATTATATCTTTGTGGGGACTCTTCATTCCTCTCTATGGGTAAAACTCTAATCCCAACATGATAACTTTAACCCCTTCCCAGCCCTAACCTTAACCATAAATAACCAAACAAAATACGAGACCTTTGGTATTTTTTAGCTTTTTGATTGCATTCACAGATCTTCATGGGGACCTGAAAATGGCCCCCACAACGTAAAATAAATAGGTAAAACATAATACAAAATGAATATACACACACCAGTGGCAGCTGCTAGTCTTTCAAACAGGGGAAGCTCATATTAGGCCTGCAACATAAAATTCATTGTTCTTTGTACGTGAATTCTGCCCTCTGTTACTTTTACAGAAAATGGTCTGTGACCCTATCGTACCAAACGGCCTTTTACATGGCACCTGGGCAATGCAAGGAATAAGGGGATTTTACAAATTGTCAAAACAATCAAATAAATTGGACTTTCAGTGCAAGGAAATAACTGCAGAATAATAGAATAATAGGTCTTCATTTTTTCACCAGCTAAAGAATGATATCCCTATGTACTTTAAGTAACTGGCCTTGAGGTGTCTCTACATTGTAAGGCTTAAGATCATCAGTACACAAAGTTTCTGAAATGCTTACATAACAGTCCACACTGCATTTATAAAATCATAGAAATTTCTAGCTTATTTATTGAATATCGGACGACTGGGGCATGACGGACAGACTATATTGACAAAAGTATTGGGACAGACCTCTTACTCATTAAATTGAGGACTTTCATTTAGACCCATTGCCACAAGCGTATAAAATTAAGCGCATAGCCATGCAGTCAGATTTACAAACATTTATGAAAGAATGGGTTGCTCTGAAGAGCTCAGTGAATTCAGGTGTGGTGCTGTCATAGGATGCCACTTTTTTGTGACATTTCTTCCCTGCTGGATGTTTGGCGGTCCACTGGTAATACTGCAAAATGGAAGGGCATGGGAACTGAACTCAGCCACATAAAGTAAGAAAAGGCGGCTGAGTGTGTTGCAACCCAATTCTTGCAAACTCCAGCGCTGAACTGGGAATAATTAAATTGCCAAAAGGGGGGCAGAATTGTGTCTCTTTGGGAGGGCAACAAGTGCTGGGGTGTGTAGTGCTTAAATGTTGCTAGCACTCTGTTGACTCAATAACTGCGGAGATCCAAACTTTCTCTGGCTTAAAAACTGTGTCCCGGGAGCTTCATGGAATGGGCTTCCATGGCTGAGCAGCTGCATGCAAGCCTCACATCACCAAGCGCAAAGCCAAGCGCTGGATGGAGTGGGGAAAAGCAGGCCGCCACTGGACTCTGCAGCAGGGGAAACGTGTTCTCAATCACATTTCTCTATCTGGCAGTCTGATGGATGAGTCTGGGTTTGTCAGATGCCAGGAGAACATTATCTGACTGACTGTCAACTGTAAAGTGTGGTGGAGGAGGGATAACGTATGGGGTTGTTTGTCAGGGGTTGGGCTGGGCCCCTTAGGTCCAGTGAATCTAACTCTTAATGCATCAGCATACCAAAACATTTTAGACAATTCTATGCTTACAACATGTTGGAACAGTTTGGGGGAAGGCCCTTTTCTGTTGTAGCATGACTGTGTCCCAGTGCACAAAGCAAGGTCCATAAAGACATGGTTGGGTGGATTTAGTGTGGAAGAACTTGACTGGCCCACTCAGAGCCCTGACCTCAACCCCATCAGACACCTTTGGGATGAACTAGAATAGAGAGTGTGAGCCAGGTCTTCATATCCAACAACTGCGTCTGACCTCCCTAATCCTCTTCTGGATTAAAAGGCAAAAATTTCTACAGATACATTCAAAAATCTTATGGAAAGCTTTTCCAGAAGAGTGGCAGCAGTTATGTAGCTGCAAAGGGGGAATCAATCCCATATGGATGCCATGAACAGGATGGCATGGAAATTGCTGTACTGTAAGTGTAATGACCAGGTGTCCCAGTACTTTAGTCCATATAAGGTAGACAGACAGACAAAAAGACAGGCTGACAGACAGATAGATAGATAGTCAAAAGGGATATAAAATCCATAAGGAAAGGTAATTAAGTAAAATAGGACAAGCAAGGCTAAGGGTATAACACAGGCAGGCCCTTGGGTCAGGAGCTGAAAGGTAATCCACTGCTTCAGGATTGGAATGTAAATCACAAAGCTGGGGAGGATGAGGGAGGGCAGGTGAAGGGGACAAGCGAGGGGGGTGTCGGTTTATCATACCTTCACTTATGCAGTTAAAGGAGGGATGTGACCGGGGAAGGGGATCAAGCGTGCATGCATGCAGAGGGGCTTGTCATGTGTTCATTACCATGACAAATGTTCTGTCATCTCCAGAAACATCCTGCGTTAGAGGCCTAATCATTTGCATGAAAATGGAACAGATATGAAACATATCTGTCTGTAAAACACAGTTACCATGCACACTCTGCAGAATAATTTTGATTATAGTTTTTCCTAAAACAATGTAATCTGGAGCTAAGAAATGGAATTGTGACAATTTTTATTTCTATATTAATTTGCTTGTAATATTTAACTGTCTGCTTTATTTAGTACAATGGCAATGCTGATTCTTCCAAAGATGCTTCAAGGTTTCTTATACAACTTATGGGACGGGAAGGGGGCAGGTCATTGAAGCGTCTATTAGGGATAAATACAGATTTGCCGTATGTCCAACCCTGACCTGGCAAATGTTCTTTCACAGCTAACCTTTTCCAGAGACAGCATATTTAACCATTGAATTTATAATAACCCCCTGATAAAATGCAGGCATTTTTCTATTAAAAATGACATCTTGTCAATTACAATCCTTGTAAAGAAAGTCATTGCATTTTCTGTGAGAAGAAAGGTCAATAGCTTCGTGTAATGAGTAACTGACTCAAGGTGGTATGGCACATACTCTGCACTGATCAAGTTTCAAATGTGATTTATTTCCATATTATTGTCTACCTATCATTACTAATGTGTCATAAAAATGGCTCTGATTGAAGTCGCACTGCTAGGGTCAATACATCAGGAAAAAGGAAAAGATGAAAATTGAGTTTTAATGGAGAGGTAAAGAGAACAGAGGTCTATACATTTAAGATTTTACAAATGGAAAGATAAGGACTAGTGAGTTGTGAATGAGAGACATTTGAATGAAAATGACCATGGTGAAGACATGACACGCAATGTAGATGCTATAGATGAGTTCAATTACTGGATCAGTGGTCCTATAATACAGGAATTAAGCCACGTGGTAGTAGTAAGTGATTTAAAGTTAGAGAGACATTAATAATAATAATAATAATAATAATAATAATAATAATAATAATAATAGCAAGAAGGAGAAGGAAAAAAATGCTATTATTATTATTGTTATTGTTTGTTTTTGTTGTGTCTTGGTTGCAACACATGGTTTGTGAAATAACGGTTTATTTGAAAATTGTATTCCTGTATTCACTGTATCATATACCTTGCTTTTTTGGTAATGCAGATTGCTATTTTTGTTCTTTTTATATCCTTGGTGTTCCTTCCTGACCTATGACCAGAAAAGCACGAGCGCTTCGAGGGAGGAATTTATTAAAGACCATTAAGTAGGTGAGATTTGGTATTTATGCATTTCCCTGAAGGAGCCCCATTCTATTAAATTCTACATTCATGAGATATTACATTAATTTTAAATAATAAATAATCATAAGAATGTGTCTTAAGCAGCATATATTTTAAAATTAACATTTGTCACATATTCAATATATTTATCCATTTGATTTTAACTTATCATTTATAGGCACTGGTCATATATTGTATTATCTCCCTAGAAAATAAAAGGCCTTCCAAAAATATCTAACATTACTGAGTTCGTAATTATGTTATTTGGTGTCATTAGTATTGCTTGGACACACGGGACACACAGCTCTCTGAGAAGATGTCAAACGAAGAAGAAAATGCAGCATCGATGTGGACGGAACCACCTCGGGGGTGTTACTTTCTTAAGAGCCTGTTCACTTAAATGGCTTTGCAATTAAAGTCTGTAGACTATGATTTATTTATTTTGACAGGAATTGTATTTACTTTGAAAACCTTCCAATACACCAATAAGCACTTATAAATACATATGATTATGAAGGGACTTAAGTTTTCAGGGCTCCCAAAATAGCATGTGCATGAATATAAGCTTCATGTCTAGGGAGATATCAGCACTATGGGAAGATTGATGGCACTACATTGTAGAATTTAAAGTTCTGTGAAATGGAATCACAGCAAGAGCGTGTAGTAAATTTCTACATTCCCCACCAACAAATCCTTCAAGAGAAGGAATGGGATATTGCTCCTTGGAGTCAGCATTATATCTTGTCATTTGAGACATAATCTGCTTCACATAGCTCTTCACCAGCACATCTCTAGTGAATTTTTGATGCAAATAAGCCAGTTGATCCACTTTTTCAGTCGAAATTTTGTTAAAGCTTTCTTAATGTTTGTAAATTTTGTACAGGAATCCAAACTTGACTTTCAAGATTCAAGATTCAATTCTTTATTGTTGTTATGCATGACAGAATAATGATTTTGGGATTGCAGTTCCCGAGTGGGACCAACAAAACACAAGGCAGGACAAGACATATGAAATTTAACATGTACAAAATGCGAAATAGTCAGTAAATACGTGCAAATCAATGACAAGTACAATGAAAAGTACAATGGATAGGTAGTATATAACGATTGGTGGGGGATACAGTGTCATTCCTTTGTGTGAGTCCTACAGTGTCTGATTCAGCATGGTTACCATATTGGGATAAAAACAGTTTATAAGTCTGGTAGTGTGGGCTTTAACTGTCTTGTACCTTCTATCGGATGGCAGCAGCTTAAACAAATGATGTCTAGGGTGTGATGCATTGTTGTGGAACATAGTCATGGGTGCAGAGAGCACAAAAGGGTGGGCTGGGCACACAGCCTTGGGGTGCATTGGTGCTGAGAGTAAGGCTAAATGAATAGTGGAGACCCAGGTTCACTATCTGGGGGAGGTTGGTTAGATAATCACAGACCCATGCTCAGATGGGTTGGCTAAGACCCAGGCCAACTAGCCCGCTATATGACCCTGGGTGTTAAAGGTGGGTGAGATCCACATGTAGAATGATGGTGGATACGATAAGTCTGTAGGCATATTGGTGCTTGTCCTGGGTGTATGGAGCTGTAGATTTGATGTGTGAGACGACCAGCCGCTCCAAGCATTTGGTAATAATGATAGGGAGTTCACCTGCTCAGAAGTCTGTCACTTCACTGCCAGTTGGGTGTTTGGAGACTGTAATGATAATGGTAGATATGAGGTGAGGGGGGAGGATCTCAGTGATAGGGAGAGGTTGAAGATCAATGTGAATTCTGCTGTTTGTTGTTCACGCTGGTATTCTGTCAGGTCCAGAGCTTTCCTTGCATTTAACTAAAACCTGAAACATGTACCTTATGGCACTTTTCCACTAGCATACAGGAACTAAGCTGTACCCGAGCTGTACCTTGAAAAAAACACTAGTTACAGCACAGCTCTGGCTCGCTTCAGTTTTCTACTGCAGAAGTGTCGGCTGGGTAAAGATGTTGCCTAAAAAGACACCAATTTACTGTTCACACAGTGTAAGTAATGATTTCTGCTTGGAAGTCTGAGAAACAGTGTCTAGTGTTAGCATTTAATGCTAGTGGAATTAACTTTGGCTCGTGTGAATTCTCATTATGAATCCATTCTATTCAGCTGTTCTGTAAGACTTTTTTAAGTAGGTGGTTGGAAATTTTCAAGTTCTAATATTATTGGGAATGCATCAATATATCACAAAGTGTGGTACTACTAAAAGTTCATAATATGGATGTAATGATAAACGTAAAAAATACCTGGAATCCATTGTTGGACTGTTTTGATATAAACCAAAATATCACGCGGTTATTTCGCTCGTACAAACTACGTCTTAAAGAATACATACTAAAAAAGACCATTGTGAGGTGATGTCTTGAAGTAACGTGGAGCGCAGGTTGGTTTTCTGCAGAAATGGTTCTGGCTTAAAAGAAAACTTGCTAAATTAGATTTTATAGCTTAAGTGGTGTAATAAGGTTTTTTTTTAACTAACTAAAGGAAAAGGAAAATTAAATGTTCTAAACCATGATAAACTTTTTTTTGCGCTACATTGACACTTCCAATGATTTGGATATTCCTGCTTGTGCTTTGTCGAACAGGGACCCACTGAACGTAGTTCATAGCAGGATGGCAAGCTGGACCCATGGAGCAAATGTGAAAGATGAGTAGAGGGAACTGTGAATTCCTTACAATGTGTGCAGTTAGGGATATGATGGACTGAACTAAACTGTATATTATCCTTTGGACATTGTTATGCCTGAATTGAATGCTGTATTACACGTGCACTGTTTTCACGTATTATTTAGCATGTTAGTATGTATGGGCATGGCCAATATTTCACAAAGTGAAAACGGACCCAGCGGAAAAATAGCAGAAAAGACTTCAGAATTGCAGATTTCAGATAGTGTTTTGATTAAAAAGTCCAGCTGCTGCAGTAATAATTCATATTTCATAAAGGAACTACTGACTGCTTGTTTTTGTTTTATAATTACATGCATTGTTCAATGATTCATTGCAAAGGACAATTACAGCTAAGTTCTGGCAAAGGCTTAAAGTCATAGCTGGATATTTCACTAATGAAGAAAAGCAGAAGCACTTCATGTTAAAAGGAAGAACTAATTTGATATAAATAAACATGTTGATCATTAATTATTAAAATAGTAGTTTTCTTTTTAAATATCATGATAATCATTGTATTGTGAATATTTTATCGTGATATTATCATACCGTGAGTTTTTCCCTAGTAAATAATACATAGAATATGTCCTTTTAATCATCATGAAATCGATGCATAACGACACAGAATCAATCAGATGGCAGTGAGGCAAACAGCTCAGTCTGATCGCGCTCTCAGCCCTGTTAGTAAGCAGGACCGTGTCAGTGTGAGTATGGCTCCGGTATGGCTCAGACAATTTATAAACGAAGGTTAGCTTGTGGTATGTCTCTGGTATGTGCTTCTTTGTGGCAGTGGAAAAGTGCTGTTACATTGTGAGACTTCAAACAAGAGCTAAGTTCTCTGGACCTACTGTCAAAAAAGCCACAGAAGGTGCTATGGTCATTTGCAAGTTGCAATATTACCCCTTGGGGAGGGAGGGTTCACGCTTGTGTAGGTGGTGAGGCATTGGATGCTATACCAAACTTGTCTAGGGTAACCTTTTTTTTTAAGTTGCCTTCAATCCTTTGCTTTTACATAGCTTTGGTGTTATTAATGCCTTTGTTCAGGTTGCATGTAATAGGATTGGTCCAAGTATTGCCTTCCTCATTCAATCATCTCCCCATTTGGCCAGCAAATGTCACTGGCTACACTGCTTCCCATTGTTTTCCAGGTCTGTTCTCTCACTATTGTGTTTCCCTGCTCCCCGGGCCACTCTGTGGCTATATGGGCTAAGAAGAATGTGCTGCTGAGAACTGAGCTCCCCTACCATCATGGTTGTTGGTTGAGTTTTGCAGTTCCCCATTGTTAGTTCTTCCATTCATGTAACTTCTCTTTTGATCCTTCTTTTTGTATCTGTTTCTGGATATCCTTGTGTCAACCTAGTTTTGGTATTTTAGCTATTCTCCCTGTATCGCCTGTGTTGCCCTAGTCCCTAATGTTTGATTGTGATCACCTGTTTCTTGTTGCCCGTAGTCTTTCATTTTGTACAAATTAGTAATAGCCCAGATCTGTCCTCTGTTAATGCCCTCCTTATCATGTGTTTAGAGAAGTGCCTGCTTCTCTATTCTCCTCTATTCCCCAGTCAATCATTGTGTTTGATTCCTGCCTTACTGCATTCGTATCCTGTATTGCTGCGTTTGTGTTTATGTGTGGTCTGAGTTGCGACTCCTCTGTTTTTTGGTTTCTCCATCCACAATGTGGGGTGTCTCTTCTCTCATGACCCGCCATAACAGCAAGTGCCGGCATCATCGGTCCTCTGAAAGCTGTGTCATGGGACCTCAGCATGTCTTGGACATCTTTGGTTTAAAGATCTTTTATTATTTTAAGGGTATTAATCGTTTATTCCACTGTGACTGTTTTGCAATGTACAGTGATTGTCTTTAAAATGAAGATGCCCCATGGTGATGAGGGAGTGTGGTTGATTATCTGTTTATCAGAAGCAAGATATTCCTCTATGAGGCTGTTCAACAGGGGCAACTCTTCTCATTCACACATATTTCGCATGATTAGTCAGATAAAACAGTCACTCTGCTGCTCCTTATCGTCAAACTTAGGCTGTACTTTTGAACTTGTCCATGCAAAACAAGCATACAAATGCAAGCAATCTACATATATCATGCTACTGTAACGATCGCTTAAGCGAGCGTGCCTGAATGTGAGCGGCGTCGGGGAAACAAGGCGAGACGAGGCAGGAATATCCAAAAGACGGGGTTTAATTCGGGAATACGCAGGGTAGACACCACTAGAC
>JABFEB020000002.1:23244103-23263278 GCA_019775895.2 Stomatorhinus ivindoensis | reverse complement strand
AATGGGAATATTAAAGATCCTATGGGGTGGCATACCAATTGACATACATTATCAAATCTTTCAAGTGACATGCTACCTAATACCACTCGCCCTTCCTGATTGTCATGAATTTAGCTGTATATTGACTAAGGAGCTGGTTTTTATGCAGGAAACATGCAGGTTCAAATCCCTGGTGTTAATCTGCCCTTATAATTGTGGTTAATGTGGCAGTGAACTCAGACCTCTTCAGTAAATATTCATTGGTGCAAAGGGTTACAGTGCCAGATTGTAAGCTTTGTAAATCATTATACTGAATGGTTTGTGAGTGCATGTCCCTGTGGATTGATTTCATCAGTTTATATTGAAACTGTAATTCAGACAGCTGTCAGTGCAGTATATGTATTGGATGGAAGCGAGAGATTGCTGCATTCACAGCTTAAAAATTATAGGCTTCACATAATAAGCACATTTATAGAGTACATTTACAAATCATTAATAAGATTTGCTCGCTATGGCATATGATTTTACAATCCAAAAATTATGAACCACACAGGGTAAACATTTACGTGTATAAATGGCTTGAAAATATGTGCATATGTTTAGGTGTTTATTACTAAACATAAATGTATTGTGGGATTTGTAGGAAATAATGCTGCACTTGTACTTCAATGAACACTTGTGAAGTGCATCACTTGCACTTTCCTTGTGACAAAAGCTTCAGCTAAATAGATAAATGTAAATGTGAAAATCGCCAAGGCCAAAGGACTTACCACCATTGATCATCCCCTACTTTGTCTTGCTAGCTTGTTGTGGTTTTGGAACAATCTCCAAGATTTATTTTCTTTTCCCCCACAGAACGTGTAATCATTATACTGAACAAACCAGCGGTATGTTCCATGTTACATCCCATGTATGTCCAGTGCCGCGGGCATTCTGAAAAATCCACTGGACATTACTTGAAACTTCAACAAAGAGCAGAATGAGATAAGAAATGCTGCTTAGTACCATATTATTAGCGAGAAATCGTTTAAACCATTTAATAATGAGCAATAATGAGAATGTTTTGATTATTAATCTTCATTGATATATGACTTTTTCCCCCACAATTTACACTCAGAAACAGGGGTGGAGAAGTATCAGCAAAACATTCCTTGCCAGGAGAGTTAAAAAGCAAAGCACATTAATTAATTTAAACAAGGTTATCGTTGTAATACTGGACTTATGAGAGTCCACACAGACACCTCAGATACTCAGATACTCAGGCCATCTCTGCATTCATAGTGTTTTTCCCCATTTGCACAAATGGTGAATGGTAAATTGTTTATTTATTTTCATCTTTTCATTTTCTTCCAGATTTGTTTCCTCAGTAGGCAAGATAGTAAAATATTGCATAGTTTTAATGTCTACAAATGTTTAACAGGGAAGTGTTAGGTCTGCCTGCATTCTTTGATGGGAGCTCCATGTTTAATTCTCTGTGAAGTGTGAAGGCTGGCAGTCTAAGTGCTTTTGACAGCTCCCAGCAGGTGAAAGTTTAGAGAGCTGTAGGGATACAGATTTCAACAGATTTAATGAGGATGGTGGTAAATTTCTGCTATATGGAGCTCAGTACTCCACCCCTACACTCTCCCTGGCCACTTCCAGGCCTTTCAAGTCTCTGTAAATTTTAGAATTGTTTGCCGTTTCCGAAAAAGCTGCTGACACTCACGTGCTAAGCTGGGCACATTCTTTCCAGTTGAGATATTATTCCAAATGATTACTAATACTTCAAAGTGAAAAAAACTCCAGTGCTTTCTCTTACTGTTGTATTCCACGTCTGATCCGAATATAAAATGGTTAATGTCATATCTGGCATCATTTGCGCTTCATAGTTTTGTGTCTTTAGTCCAGTAGCACAAAGCTATGATTATAACAATATTTCATTTAAGAACCAGCAACACTGGCTTGCTAAATTAGCCTAGAAATGAGTCATCAATTATTTTTAGTGCCACCATTATTTATATAGTAATACAGTTACTATGTCAACGCAAATGAAGGAATACTCTCCAAGTCAGAAATATCTGTTGCTCTACTGAATAACTCGATCCATATTCCACGTCCTTATCCTGATCAGGGAGACCTGGAGCCTTGTCCACACAGCATAAGATTGGGGCACACCCTGGATGGGTACACACACTACAACACATTTGGAAATACCAATTAGCTTTGCTGCACATCTCTGGGCTAGAGGAGGAAACTGGAGCACCCAGAGCAAGCCCACTTGATATGGGGAGAACACGCAACCCTGCACAATGCAGAGCCGGGATTTGAACCCTCAATCTTGGAGGCGAGGAAAACAGCGCCACCCACTGCGCCACCTCGTTACCCCGCCACTAAACAGCTCCTGCCAAAAATTGTAAAACGATTGTTACATTTAAAGCTACTCATAACAAACCATAATGAAGATACTTGAAATTGCCAGAACTTCAGTTATTCTGTAAGTATAAGTACACGCTGCTCAGTATAATTTTATTAATATCATTAGCACATGTCTCATCAAATTCTATGAAATGCATAGTCAGGATTTTTATGGTATATTTATGACCACATATACAATGACATTGTAACGGTTTTTATGTGCGCCTTGTCATTAGCCGGCTTACCCGTCTGTAGAGCCGAGGTTTGGACTTCCTGGCTGGTACTAAGTGGCGCAATGGAAATGGCAGGTGAAACTCAGAGAACTTAGTCTGTTAACTGGCAGTGGCCCATCTCTTTAACGGCAAAAAGAGCTTTGTCTACAAGCTACATTTAGTTTATATGCCCCAAAAGGACAATTCATCAATTAACCTTAATAATTTATAAAATAATAATGAAAATTACTATTACAACATGTTACCAGAACATATAGTGAGCAGTATTTTAGACAGCAAACAGATACTGGCAGGAATGTGAGTGTGTGTTGTGCTCTGCTCCTGCGCCTTGTCACACTGTACAGATTTATCGAAAGCACTTAAGTTCAGAACCTTGAAGTGAACCACATATGAAGTGGGGATTGATGGGTGATGCATTATCAGAAGCTGTATCTGTATTGCTCCAATTTATCCACTGCTTGCTATCTTCGAAACATCCTCCCCATTAACCTTAGATGACGACAGTGAGTGAATGTGTGGCATTTTGCCAAAGTGTGTTGCTCTTCCTTCAGATTACCTTTTCTGCCAGTTACCTTCACCAGCACCTCTTACAGAGCTATTACTGGTCTGCTGCCAAATGCATGTAAAACCTGCCTAGCTGGACATGTGGAATTTCCCTGTCCAAACAACCATGATCCTCCTACCCCCTCAAGAGAATTTCATCTTAAATTCACATGCAACACGTATAATTTACCTATATCTTTATTCTTATGTACTTGTCTCTGTTACGTTGTACCACACTCTTCTTCTCGTATAAAAACACATTTCTTCAAAATACAAAACTGGCACTAATCTGGAGATATTTTCATACAAGAGGGGGGACATCAGTTTTGGATATTAGTGAAAGAAATATTTTCTAAATACGCATATGAAAGAACATGACAAAAAGACACAAGGAAAGCTCAGTAATCCAGTGCAAATCTCAGGGTTAAGCTCTGCTGTGATTACTGCCAACAGGGATGCCAACCAGAATTACTGCACTAAAATTACCCAGGTTTTATTAATATACCTTGCAAAGGTACGGGCAAATTCAGAAACAGACAAATGAATAAGTACATTGACAAACCAATCAATAAATCAGTTTTTCCATCAAGCAACCACTTGATTGGCCCACAGTCAGGCCCTGAACATAAAGAATAATGCTCATTGCAAAAGTAGTTAGGAAACCATGGGCATCGTTAGGCCCAATCACTCTGGGCTATAGCACCTAGTATTTTAACCCTGACGCCAATCTTCCTCCAAAAAAAAAAAAACAAAGTAAAGACCCCAGGTAAACCTGACTTAGTCCCTGATTTATTTCAAACCTAGAAATGCTGCTGGGTGCCATTCGTTCTGCAATTCTCATAGCTCACCATCACAAACAACACCATCTTCCCAAGTAAGACACTTATTCATAAACATGCATGCAGGATGATAAAAGACATGCCCACTGTGCATGCGCTGCACATTCAAATTATACACGGCGTGCTGCAGCATATCGCCATTATGCAACTGACAGAAAATGGCTGTAGGTTTGTATTATTAGTGTTTGACGTTTATATCTACACTAACTCACGTCTTTGCTCTAAGCTATATGTGTCCTATTGCTTTTATTTGATACCATTCCAGACATAAAACGCAAACATCTTCATTTATCAGTATGTTGGAGTCATAATTATTTTCTGAATAACTTCTTTAATATAAAGACCACTCAGATTGCAATACAGACATCATTTTATTAATTTGCAGCTTAGGTGTTTTGAAAATGAATAATGTAAAAATTTTGTGTCCCTTGCCATTTTACCAGCGCTATTGAAATATTTCAATCCATTTGAAGCAACGACGCACGGTGCACATTTCCTTGCACCCTTTTTTTGTATTTTCGTATGTCTAATATTTCAAAACTAAGAATCGGGAACAAACAGAACGCAATAAACAATCCAGGTACCTGGCAACCGCTACAGAACAAAAGATGGCGTGTTGCTTATCTCTGCATTGATATGGGGCTTAGTGATTTCCACCATTATTACTGAAGCATAAAGGTAGCGGAGGCTGCATCTGGTTTGACTGGGTTCCAGCTGCTGAATATGACAGGGAAGTCAGAGAGTAGATTAGCACAGTTTGGAGTAATAAAAGAAGTAATCCCACAGAATCCAGGCAAACAGTTGTTCAGCCAGCCTTAATAATATATTTGGCTCTCCTATGGAGTGTTTCTAGATACTACACACCATCTGCTGTTGCATATTTTTTTTTATTATTTAAAAAGTTGTATTTCACTTATGGTTTCACATATAATTGTCTGCTATCCTGCTGACAGTTACTGTCATTCAGATGTTACCAAACCATATACTAACATGAAAATATGTTGAGAGCTGCTACACATGCATGACGGTCATTGTTGATGGGATGAAATGTAATGAAAAAAAATGCTTCACGATAGGTAGTGGAATAAAGTTTTGCCGAAAATGTTGTAGATCACACTAAAGCAACTTATATTTTTTTACTTGTACAGAACTTTTTATCGTCTAACATCTTAGTATTGTTTATGCACTCGTTTCAATGATCGCTTACTCAAAAATCTTCCTTTGCAGTTATACCTCAAGATGGTGAAAATGTATTTGCGGAATGAAAGCCATCATTAACATGCCTGATCGCATCCCTGTCATCTTAGGTAAATTAATCTGTAGATAACAGGCATCCAGTTGAGACCAGCAGTTTCATTCCTCAGCTAACATCTGGTTCTCAGGCAGCCAGAGAGAAATGCATTTGTGAAAGCTGTAAGAGTGTCTCATGTATGTCTTGATGATGTTAATCCAAAATAAGATTAGCGTGGAGTCCTGCATAGGGCAGAAGAACAACTGGAGCATGCTTTCATAAAACACAGCCCGATGTGATAAAATTATGGATTTCACACTTATTTCCAAGAGATGAAAATTCCGTGCTGTGCTTTCCAAATCAGTTTTATTTTTTATTGTAATGTTCTGTCATTTTATATGACACCTTCCTGGGGATATCATATACAACACTGAACATAATTCGAATCATAAAATACATGTACAGGGCTCAGGATCTGCCTGGAAGCATAAGATTTCCTTTAAGTCTCATTTTAGAAAAACGGTGATGCATCAGAAACTCAAACCAAAAAGAATATGAAGACATAATAATAGTTAAGAAATGACAATGAAATAATGGTAGTATAGAGTTTACATTATTTTGAATTTAATATACCTTCCAAAAACTTATGGGATATTTATCCATCCATCCATCCATCCTTCAATCACTTATTCTGGTCTGGGTAGTAGAGATTCTGAATCTATATTGCTCTTGCTTTCTTTAATTATCTAGCTAATACCTGTGCAACCCTTGCATTGAAATATGAGAATATTCTTTTATCATTTTTCATTAGACCTTGCAAAAATTCAACACGCTGCAAACACCAAGGTTAAAATGAAATGTCACAGCCGAGACCCAGAGCACTCAGTTAAAACATGCTTATCAACTTTCACAACCAACAGAGACCCCAGACAGAGAGCCTTGAACCTGGCTGCCCATCCCGTAAGCCAGGATTTTTGCCTGCTGGTTCCTGAGACTACTGGGCAACATTTTGCAGGAAACAGGTAATCAAAGGGGTTTTGGGCTGCTGAAAAGAAGGTCGAATTTAGGATGACTTGTACAGGAGGTTGACTCGAGTGCAGAACACTGGAAAAGCAGGAACTGTTACTTCAACATCAGAACCATGAAACAGGGTTTAAATACAAAAATGTAACGCAACAGACTAAAAGGGAGCTTAATATCTGTTTGAAACAAGTATCTGGTGCAAATAATTTGGTCTTTCTGAAGCCAACTGCCATTAGTTCATTACTGACATTATCCGTGCTGTTTCTTTCTGTTTGCAGGGAGTAACAATGCTCATTGGATTGTTTACTGTCCCTCCTACATAAACGTTAAATACACATCATTCTCTTTGCCACAAAGCAGTGTATGTATGAGTGCTCCAGAATCCCTGAGTGATCATTTTGCGTTTTATCTAAATTACAGACAGAACCACCCTATTGCATACGTAAATTCTGTTGTGTGTTATATTTTATCAATTTTAAAATCTCTTGGGTTGTTGCACAGATCTGCCTTGCTCCCATAGCCCCCTGGATAGGCTCCTTAATAGGACCAATAGTTACAGAACATGGATGGATGATTGGATGGATGCATGGATACTGCATGCATCAACTATACATAAATGCACATTTAGATGCACATATGCTTGGGCAGTATCTTTATTTTTTATTACCTTATGACATTATACTGCAGTATAATATGGCATTTCAATGGTATTATTGTGGGTACAACGTAGCATGCATAATTTTGGCCCTTTTCATATATAGATTATAAATAGTATGTACTATATGATATATGATCTTACCTGATACTGGTGGTCACATTTATGTATGGTCAAATATTGATTGTATATGTATTCTTCGTGCAACATACTCAATATAGATAGTCAGTGCAAAACAATTTAGAGTCATAGGCATTTTTACAAGATGTCTTATATGGGAATAGTCACAAAATTGCAAATTTCCCAGTTAAACTGCACCCACATCCAGTATGAAGCCGCATTCATTATGGATATGGATTAAAGTAATTTTGTTAGTTGACCAGACACAGATGCAGACAGTCCTGTGCTTGCTAACCCGTACGATGAACTTCACACGAGATGCAAGCTGCACTGCACGACAGCTGAGGAATTCCAGCTAGCCATGACCTTAAACACGAGATGGCAGCGAAGCAAAGATCCTGGAAACCAGAACCATATATGTGGTGATGATGCCTGAAGACCTGACCAATAAAGGAAGATAAAATGCAAACAAACTAACCCCCACAAAATCAGAAACTAGGCTTCAAACCAAGCGCTGAGCCATAGCCTCAGTGAGCCATGGTGACTGAGCACTGAGCCATGCATAGTGAAGCTGACTGAGCCAACTACCTCTGGCTTACAACAAGATGACACACACTGAATGACCTGCTTACAGAAGAGTTCAGGCATAAGAGAGAGGATATTACTTCTTTTAGCATTATATATATATATATAATTTATTTATTTATATATATATATATATATACATACACACACACACACACACACAAAATGGAGCACTGCTGTCATGTCATACAAAAAGCTCTCAGGGCCCTATTTTCCACTAACACAAAGCATGATGGACGCAAAGTGGTTTTGCTTATGGTTTCACCAATTACCGGCCTGACTGATTATCAGCGCCGATATTTAGCATTTTTATGGTTATCAGTATTGGTCATTTTTTCCACCATTAAATATATGTTTTTAAAAGTGTTGCTTTGTCTGTAATGCGCCTCTCACTTCCTGTGCTTGCCATTCTGTCGTCTAGAGTAATGCCCCACCCACCACACCGTCTGATTTTTTTCTTGTTACCACAAATGCAGCCAATCAACATGGAAAGATGGAGGCAATGAAAGTCAAGTAGTGCTGGTTGCAGAGCTCAAGGGGTGTGGAATCTCCAGGGAATCCTCAATGGGTTTCTACCAATTTCTGCCAAGGAGGTTCAACGAAAAATTCTAGGACACTGTGCACTAGTTGGCCAAAGGCACAAACACTAAGGCAGTTATACACTGAGCTTCAGAAGAGTTAGCCTTGTTACTCAAAGGTAAGGTAGCATACATTGCTGAAGTTGCAATAAATCACAATCATCAACAGGGAATTTGCAAAAACACTACATTATAATGTCTTTAGATCCATTATTAATGCACCCACTTGCCCAGTTAAAATTCCTGATTGATGATGTCAATAGCCTGCAGTGTTTAGAAGGAACTACAGCCATAAAGTGATCTGGCTAACCATGCAAACACGCCATTGTAACAGAATTCGACGTAGCCTTTTAAAAGTGAGGTGACGTGCAATTCTGATTGGTTTATTGCTTGTATTGACCAAAACACAACTCTAAATTATTATGAGCGTTACGAGAAACTTTTGTACTTTGTGCTGGCAAATAGTCTGTTTTTTTTCCACCGTCAAAATAGCAAAATGGATTTGGACGTGCCCATAAACGTTAGTTGCCCTTCTGGCTTTGATCGTCAAAATAAAGACCTCAGCCATCTCAATCTCAATGACAATGTCACTATTGCAATGGGATTTTTTGAGAAAAACATTAAATAAAAATAAGCTGACAGCTACTTTGGGAGACATTTTCACTTCCTAAAGCAACATCCAAATACACCATTTGGAGTGGTAGCACACTGAATGATATACACAATGCAGGAGAGATTCATTCATAAGCATTGTTTGCCACTTTGGTACTAAGATAAAAGTAATAAATATACCCATACATCCATTTTCTGCAACCACTTCTCCTGTTCAGGGTGCAGGGAATTAATATATCAAAAAGCCAAATGACTATTGGAGGGTAATTTTTTAAATAACATAGAAATTGTTGTAAATGTTCTGAGCTGCTAAAGCACTCATATACAAACAAACAAATATACACTGTAAAGCTGAAAACCATCTAAAGAAATTGAATAATTGCTACATTAATTTTAAAACCAAGCTCTGATATTCAATTGTGAGGTACAGAATGGCTATCAATGGAAAAGAACCCATTTAGGTCAAATGACATTTTGTTCTGGGACATGTTTGGACAATTGTATGTGTTAATATCTTAATTGAAGGCTATGCAATTTGGGCACTGATAGTTCGAATGCACATTCTCAGGCTTGAGGAAATTCCATTTAATGTTTATGCACAGGCAATTCAGGCTCATTTCTTGAGACAGAATACCTTCAGATATCCTGAAGGGAGGTGTGCCACCAATAAGCAGTGGCTAAAAATAAGATGCTTATTAAAATTCAACATTTGATAGAACAAAGTGGGAAATGGCAAGATCACGGGACGTTGAGCACGTAAAACAGCCCTGTCCTCTGTAAATCTTTCACCTGCAAGTAACAACCTGGTGGCCACTCATTATGAGTATTTGCGTAGAATATGTGTATTTTATTTTCAAAATGTATGTTTATCTTATCAAGTCCAGGTTACAGGAAGTCTACAACCACAGGGGAACATCCTGGATGGAATCATGGTCAATTGCAGGGAGCACAACCACATTGACACAATATAGAAAATGTAGGACTGAGGAAAAGTGTTTATGCTGTGGAAATCTTATAAAATAACATTCCCACTACTGAGCGATGAAATGTGATGTTATATACACGGTAAAGTTCAGCCTAAAAAATCAGATGTAAAATGTAATATGCAAAACTTCATGAAACAGATATGCTCACTCTTGTGCACAAAATGAAACTTATGCAAAGAATTATGTTTTTGGACTTGGATTAAGATCTCTGTTTCTATTTTCTTTTCTTTTAACTTGTTATATCTGCCTTTTTAATTAACTGATGGTTTGTCATAACTGTTGTGGCTAAATGCATGTGTCCTTTTATTTATGAATGTGATCATTAATAATCATGCTTTCCTGGTTCCACATAATATTATCAGTAATCACGTTTGTTTCAACATCTCACATCACATTTTATTTGTTATCACAAATTAAAGCCAAAGGTGTCGGGGGAGGGGGGGGAGGGTCATTTAATTTTAAAATCAAAGGTCTATTCACTGAGGGGGGTGTTACATTAAAAACTGGGGGTACAAACTATTGCCACAGTTTCTTATTTCATAATCATAATCATCCCTCCATTTTCACTTGATTGTATATGGTTATATTCATGATGTCAGCAGGCTGGGAAGGTCAGCCCAGACTTTATCCCAGCAACATATTCCAGCTCCTTTGTGCAGAAACCCAGGCTTTTCCAGGGCAGCTGCCAAATGAAATCCTTATAGTGTGTCCTTTGTCTGCCCTGGGGATATCTTCCCAATGGGGCATGTCTGGCACAAATCCAGTCAAGCCTGACAAGGAGACATTCTTATAGAAATGCCTAAGTCACCTCAACCATCTCGTCTAGATGTTGAGGAGTAGCAGTTCTACATCAATACTCCCCAAGATCCCTGAACTCCTTACCCTAACCTTGAAATCCTCCAGAGAAACCTCATTTCAGGCACTCGCATCTGTGACCTTGTCCTTTCAGTCACTACACAAAGCTCATTACCATAGAGGAGATTAAGGATGTAGATTTACGGATAAACCAGCACCTTCATCCACAAATTTAGGTTCAGCATAACCAGACAAGTACATAACCCACAGAGTTGTCACTGTTGATGAAATCCTCCCCCAATACTCGAATGAAACCCCAACATACTTAAATTCTTCAAGGCAGATAAATCCCTCCCCCATTGCCCTATTACAAGTAAGTACCCAATTTTTTCAGTAGAAAACAGTGGCCTTCTACATAGAACACTAATTCTATTCTCAGTTGCTTCACACTCAGCCAAAAATATTTACTCATTTAGCAGGTTAATTGTGTGTACACCAACGGCCATGGTCAGATTAGACCAAGAGGGTGACATCATATGTTAATATCAATGCTGTCACCCAAATCCTCCAAAGTGGATACAACATAGTATTCTGGAACTAAAATATACACTTTTTTACGCAAAATTTTTACGTTAGCAGATTAGAGTAGGTTAATATAGTAACATTATACAGGGTTCATCTGCTGTACTAGAGCAGCACGAACATATTGGTATTTAGGTATATGTATTTCATAGTTTTTTCCAAAGCAACTTTTGGGTCAGTGCAACTACTAATTGCATTAAATAGTGAGTAAAGTGTATTAACAGAATCATATTTTTAGCAAGTGGAGTAAGCCACAGTACTCCAATTGAGATGTATTACTTTAAGCATCAGAAATAAAATTACTTCTTTACAATATTACTCAATAACAAGCTCACTACATAAAAACAGTGCACCAAAATCACAGCGCCAGTTTATAAATATACAAATCACATACAATATCAAACAAAAGATAAAGAATTATGCAAAATTTTCACCAATTAAGATTACCATACCTTGGAATATTAGGGGATTTATAGTAATTAAAAGTAGTTAAACTTTCCTTGTAAAAGGTACTTAAAGAGGAAGTTTAAGTTCAGTTCAAGGTGATATCAAACTGACATTTTAGATGAGACATATGGGAGCAGCTGGCAGGTAATATTTTAATCATAAATTAAAAACAAAATCAATTAATGCAATAATTAATGCATTAAAAAATACAAATCAGATGTGACACTCAAGTCTCATTACTGCAAGATCAGTATTTTCAGAGTTCTCTTTCCCTAATGAAGTTTTTTTTTTTAATTTTGCTTTTCCTGAGTCAATATGTCATTTTAGCAATATATTAAATATAAAATATGAAAACAATTCAAATAGGAATCAAATCAATTCTGTTCTCACTATAGATTGATTTAGATAGTTTTTTCATATTTCTTTTTTTATTCCATGCATCCTTTACTTCTACATTCAACAATTCTGCATGTCCTCGATTCAATGACGGCAGGGTGTAAGAAAAGCCTTTCAGTGGGGATAAGAGGAGCTTCTCTTCGCTCATGTCCATGTTGCTGACTTAGCAGAAGGGGAGTTAAGTCGGATGAGTGGGTCTCACAGGGCCACAAGAGTTCAATAAACAAAGACAGATCAGATGTTAATGATTATAGATTTCAGAGGTTGGAGTAGAATATTGTATCAGTTCAAATCCAATCGAAAATTTTAAGCTTTTGTATCATGTAACGGCTTAAACGTTTTCATTAAAAACTACCAGTACGACTAACCAAACTATCAATCTCTCCCTAGATTCTTCTGTTTCCTCTACAATACACCGCACAATTTTGGAAAACATTTAGCATTCTAATATATTTACATATTTATAGCCATATATCCTGAAATAATACAGGGGAGTCAGCCTGTTGTATCTATAAAAAAGAACAAACGAGACAAGGATGTCAAGCTGGCTGATTCTCATGTATATACATAAATGAAGTGTCACACAATGTCATACATTCATTTTCCACACTATACTAACTATACTAAAGAAAACAGATTTTACACTTCTGTTCCAGATCTTTTAAATAAAAATGTGTCTGAGCTGTGAAAGGGAGGGTAGGAATATCTGCATTATTAAATTAGATTACTGTGATGAATTGTTACAACTTAACATGAAATAATATTACATTCTCCCCTCTGGGGTATAGTAGATATTGTACAGTGGTTTATTTTTATACACAATACATTAAGATGTTGGGATCAGTCATACAGTGTTTCTCCTAGGTTTACAGCTTTTTGGAGGTGGGGGTGGGGGGGCAGACGGACAGTGACAGGATGCATGGTGTTCATGTGTTATTTTTAATGACAGCAGTCAATATTACAACTGAACTAAACATAAGAACATTTCTTTTTATGACAATTATCCATAAAGCTTGTGTCACTGCAGTGTATCTTTCTGGACTTCTGGAAGAACATTTCTAGAGCCTTGATATGAGAAGTCTAAAATGACTGGCCCATTTTTTGAGATCCGCATGCAGGCTGCAAGGCCTATTGCGGATGTTTGTCTTAACTGCAAATACATTTGTAGACTTTAAAAGTGATAAAAAAAAGTGATAGTTTAAAGCAGAAAATCCCATTGTGAAATGTATTTATTACCCAGTTCATGGTTGAGAAGTCCTTCTCACAGTTTACACTGCAGTTTATGAGACATAATTTCTGACGCACGCGCTCTGTCTGCTGGTGGAAGTGTGCTCACCTGTGTGCGCGCACGTGTCTGGGGTGGAACTCCAGAGAGCGTAGGAGAATTGTAAACGCGCGATCATGTAGAGACAAAAATGACAAGCTGTTATGTAAATAAGAAAAATAACATAAGGCTATTTAGTTTGTTTAATAAAAGTTCATTATATAGACCTGTTCTATAGGAAAGGTAACCTTAAATGACTTCTACTGAGATCTGGCGCTATATAGGAAATGAAATTAACATGACCGTCAATGGGGGGCAGGAGGTGCCATTGGGGGGGGGGGGGTTGGGCTAATATAATGGTAGGGGGTATTTAATCTGGCTCCATATATCCATCTGTAAAAACAATGTATCTAAAAATATCACCTAGACCACATTGCTTGAACTCTTTATGTTTTTCGCATGCGAAAGTCAAGCCAGCTTTACGTACCATTCCTCTCTTCCAGTATCATAGGGTGATCTAAATACAATACGTGACTGTATAAAGGGAGACGGATGCGATCTCTATAAGGTTATCATTTTACCTCGTTTAAAAATTGTAAGAAGCTGGTTTCCAACTAAATCCAATTAGTAGGACCCTTACAGTGTGATAAGTGACTAAAGAAGCCTGAGAACCCTTATCTAAGTGGTTGTTTTATAATCCTCAGCAATGTTTTAACCCTCTAGGTTAACCTCTAAAAATATCACATATTAGTTAACCTGGGGTTTTTCACCCCGCTGTAATTTGGCTGTGCACAAAATTTTTAGCATATTTTAGCACTTCCTTTAGCATAGCATTCCCCGCTTCCTGCTTGCTCGCCGAACAGTGGTTATAACAGTACTAGTATATTAAATGGATGCTTCGCAATTAGTTTCAATATGCACAACCAGAATATCTGATAAAGGTATAGTGTGTGTGTGTGTGTGTGTGTGTGCGAGGGGATATACCTTACCTTATAGGGACACAATGTATAAAAATCTGTGACTGCAATAAAAAATAACTAAATATGTAAAAACTCTTGTATTCTGTTTGGTTACTTATGGTTATGGTTAGGGCTGGGTATGGGTTAAGGTCCCCAAAGAGATGTGGTTACAGCACTGTTTGTGTGTGGTTTTGGGGTGGGGGATAGAGTGTTGTTCAGTGTTCCCAGGTTAAATTAACCTTCTAAGAACACAAAAATGACAATAACTCTATCAAACTTTAGTTATAGATTTAAATTTGTACAATAACTCTGCTTCCTCACATCATCTTCAACCAACAGAGTGAGATTAACTACTCCTCAATAATAGGTTCAGAGCCTTTTGTTTTCCTCTGGTCACTGGCAATCTCTGTGTTGACAAACAGGGGAAATTACTCTTTCAACGTCAATAAAGGACGAATAGTACTCCAGATGTGTTCTCAGAAATTGGAGTTGACAAAATTAAATATAACCTAAGTTATCATTCATTGTGTTCGACTGAATATGGAGTAAACACTGGCAATTCCTTACATACCTTTGATTTTTTTTTTCCCCAAGCAAACTTAAAACCTCATTTGAAATTCACTCTTATTGAAATAAATGTATAACTATTAGTTAGTTGATAACAACAACAACAACAATGATAAAAGAATAATAAAAAATTACTGGTTTGTAAAGTATGGCAATGTATATTATCCCCCATAATACTGAACTTTAAGAAGTTAAGCACCATTGCTTCAGAGCTATCTCTGTAGAGCCTGGTATGTATTTAAATTGCTTAACTTTACCTTTTATCAATTACTTAAATCTCAGAGTCAGACTTGATATGTGGAGCTGCTGTCCAATGAGATTAGATGTCAGGCCATCGCTGCCACTGATGGGTTCGGCCCAATCCCAGTTGCACTCTAGTTATCCCTGTTACTGTGTGATAGCATTTAAATGTTTGTCAGATCTGAGGCTCCTGCTGAGTGTGGCTATTATTTTTATTCTGTCAGAGCTGTCACTCTGAATCCAGGGCCATGTCAGCTGGGCTCTGTTCCCTACAGCAAAATAAGAATGGGTCTGCTCCTTCAGCATTGGTCACTGTCTTAGTATTCTTAGTATCACACACACCTGTGAAAGCATTGAAACAGTAGCAGCAGTATCAGGAGTAGTTTTGAAAATACATAGTAATAAACACTAGCTGCAACAACAACAGCAATAGCAATGACAGCATCAACTGTACAAACAATAACAATGATACATTAATTTATTCATTTAAAAATGTGCATCCATGCTCGTTAAATAGCTGACAGCATGCTATCACCACAACTCTGCTAAGCATATATTAAAATTTGGCCGAGATCTCACAGTGAACCAGAGGTGTGGTGCAACAGTACTGTGCACCGTGCCACGCTATACTTCTTTGTCTATATTTTACAATCTGTTGGTATTACAACAGCTATGTGTATCTCATGAAAAAAATGTCTTGTAATGAGTATTTCTATAGGAGTCAGTAAATCTCAGATAAAGGTAAATTCAATAATAACTCAATTGTGGTAATATAATCTTGTAATTTTACCATTTTATTTGATTTCAACAATAGAACTCATTATTAAATAACTCATCTCTCTTTATGTGTTTGAGCGCTGCTTTTCCTGTTGATGGATGCGATGGAAGTATGCTAAATTAGACTTCCATCAGACCACACTTCTCTTACCAAGGCCTCAGACAAGGCTTGTTCTGGGGATTGTACAGATATTAATAAGTTACAGGTCCTCTGCTACATGCTCGGTCTACACTGTGGCCTCTGTCCAGTGGGGCATGCCTAGAAAATCTCCTTTGGGAACTTACCAGACGGTACCCTTATAAGATGCCTAAACCACCTCAGTTGGTTCTTCTCAATCCAAAGGAAATGCAGCCTGCTTTTGAGACCCCTCAACTCATCACCATGTTGCAAAGAGTAAGCCCAACAACCCTACAGGAAATCTTTATTCTGACTGCTTGTACATGCAAATTGTGCTTTCCGTCACTACCCACAGTTTATGGCTGTAGTTAAGGATAGGGACATGCATTTACTAGTGAACCACAAGTTTTATCTAATGATAGAGCTCCCAGTTCATTACTATGGACCCATTTGTGCTCTCTAAACTACAGGGAGTGCCTGTCAATCTTCTTACTGTCACTCTTGAACCTGATGTATTTAAACTTATCCTTTAAGGACAGACCCCACCAATTCCGCCTCAAATTTTAAAGTGCTGATATTCATTCCAGCTGCATCACGAACATAACAGTGAAGCACTTAAGTAAATGCAGGAGGTCCCAGTCGAATGATGCACAGCATCATCTTTAAATAGAATGGAGCCCTCCATATTGGACAGCCTTCCAGTCATGTTTGCACCTTCATATCTTGTTCATAAAAATCACAAACAGAAGAAGACACAACGCATGCCGATTCCAAAGTTTGGCATCTGTTCCCAACTGGCCAAACAGGAAGTAGGGCAAGCAGTACCCCTTATTTCAGCAGCACCTCACAGACTTTATGTTGGTCATATGGCCTTCTTGAAATGTATAAATCATGTACATTATATCACCATATTTTCACAAATGCTCTCAAAGATTCACAAGGAAGGGAAATTAGTCCATCATTCTTCTTGTATCTGAGGTTCAACTATTAGTTGCCGGACATTACAGCCAGGCTATACACATTTACTGTGAATGCTCTGCAGAGTGAAGGTAGAACCTCTCTGTTCTTCCTAGATGATTATGTGCTTCACCAGGGGTGTGTTCTTGCTCCTACTCTGTTCAATGTTTGTATGGACTGGGTGTTCGGCAAGGTTGTGGGCTCCAGTAGCAAAGAGCTCAGTGCACTTTGAAGTTTTGTTGCTGGGTCTGAAGGCTGTTATTAACCCGCTCACCTCTGTACATTTAATTTTTTTATTTGTTTGTTTTGCTGGCATCATGTCTCCAGCTTGGTGGTTCTGGATGCATGCAACTCGTCTCTGATTATCGCCATCTTGTTTCTTGGTCTGTAGTCTTGGTTAGTCAGAATTCCACAGCCGTGGTGTTGGACTGCTGGAGTTACTTCTTAGCTTCTTAGTTTAGATTTTCTGGCATATCAGAAATTTTATAGTCATTCACTTGCTCACTATCCCCTATCCAGGAAAATATATGTAGTTGATTATACAGGGATTTAGCACTGAAATACCACAACAGTTATGAACACTGTATTCCAGGATGTTCTATTTTATTAATTGGCAACCTTTGGCAATTATTCATTCCTGAGGGAAAATTGTCTTTTCTCCTATTTCATCTTGCTTTCCATGAAAAACACAGACACAGAGGCAGGTGAAAACAAGCTCGAGGGTCACAGCACAGGACTGGCCAGCATCCAGTTCCCTTGGAAAAAATAAGGTATAGGGCCTTGTTCAAGAGTCAAACATTGGCATTACTCTGCCAGATACAAGATTTGACCTGGCAAACTTTCAATCACTGGCTCAGAGGGCTAACCTCAGACTGCCACCAGTCCAGCCATAGCATAAATAAACTAATGGGTATAGAGTGAATATGAATATGTAAGTCTGTCATTTATTTGACTGTTAACTTTAGTCACTGGAGAGATTGTCAGTATCATTATTGCTTCATCCTCATTTTCAGTTTTCTGGTTCCTCTTCTTGGTTTACCCTTTTCTTTATACCTTAATCTGTTTTGTAAACTTCATGCTGAAGCTTTTTATCCATTCAGTAGCCGCAAATTCAGGCAATTCCTGTACTCTCCAATAATATATTCAAAAACAATTTATTATGCATCACTTCTTTTAGTTTAAAATATTGTAACTAAATTTTAAAGACATTTTGTCAGGCACCTGTCTGTCCATGTCCCATGAGTTTTGTCCCTGTTTGCTGGCCTTGCTGTTTCCACCTCCGTCTTTTAGCCCTTTAAGGACCGAGACTTTCGTGTTTGTTAATGGTTCCCAGTTCCGGTGCTTATTAATTGTAATCCACCCTACCCGTTCCTTGTTGACCCGAGTTCTTTTGATTGGTTAATTTCATTATGATTTGCTCTTGTCCCTGTCCTTGCCCTGATTCTCTGTGTGTACTTAAATGCCTACCTTCACTCTATTTGTAAGTCAGTCATTGTGTCTCGTAACTCCATGTTTCTCTGTTCCATTGCTTAGTCGTGTTCCCAGTGTTGCCCTGTTCCCTTGTTGCATCACTGCATGGTTCTTGTTTTTCGTCCCCCACAGTCCTTTATTTTGTGCCTTCCCCAGTGTTGTTAATATTGAAATATTGAGCATTTCGCACATTGAAATACTGAACATTACCTTTGTAAGTTTACTTTGTACATATGCAGGAATGTGTCTGGGTACTACAGTTTTTATAAGTATTTGCAAATGCTAAACACACTCTGCCATGCACCTTATTTTACCTTTTGATTTCACCGTTTGCTATTTGTACTATTTCACTATGTAATTTTATTCTACTTAAGTGGAAACATGAGATTTTTTTTTTCCTGTTAACTGTTATTTTAAAGTGCGATGTTTGAGGGGTTTTGAGTCCAAGAAATTCTTACCGGTAATGATATTGCATTGTTTTCTGTATAAGACAAAAAACTTGAAATTCCTTAATAAACCCTTTTTGTCTTGGACCCATCAGTAAACTGTTGCTTTTTTCCAGCTGCACCAAGGGGTGCCATAGGAGATTTATTGGTAGTGCACGCTATCAATGTCAGCGGTAGTGTATGTTGCAGAGGACCTGTACCAATGTCAGCGGTAGTGTATGTTGGGGAGGACCTGTACCAATGTCAGCGGTAGTGTATGTTGCGGAGGACCTGTACCAATGTCAGCGGTAGTGTATGTTGCGGAGGACCTGTACCAATGTCAGCGGTAGTGTATGTTGGGGAGGACCTGTACCAATGTCAGCGGTAGTGTATGTTGCGG
>JABFEB020000002.1:23217256-23244003 GCA_019775895.2 Stomatorhinus ivindoensis | reverse complement strand
CAATGTCAGCGGTAGTGTATGTTGCGGAGGACCTGTACCAATGTCAGCGGTAGTGTATGTTGCGGAGGACCTGTACCTGAATTAAAATATGCATACAGTGGCAGAAAAGACTGGTAATTCATCAGTTTGATTAATTTAACTTTATTGAACAAAAACACCTCTCCATTACTGTGGCAGACACTAAGAAACCACAAAACTGTATGCAAGTAGCAACGTTTAGTTTATTTTGCTGGCCCCTCTACCTCCTCCTGTCGAGTTTTCTGTGTGTCTGAAGAAAAAAAAATTAAAACCACAACAAGTCCTATAAAGTCTAAGAAGCAAAACACCTTACTGATTAACAAATACATGCATTATGAAGATCTTGCCCATGTTATAACTGACGCGGCATGGAAGCAGGCAAAGGATTTAATAGTGACACAAAGGGGCATAGGGAACAAACAGCCTAACAATTCAGGGGGAATCGGCATGATCGGGGTGTGACAGGAACCCCTTCCCCCCAAAGGCCTCACACTGGACATGCCCCAGGGGAGAGGAGGAACACGACCAGGGACATCACAGGACCTGGGAAGACAAACACAAAATATCAACAGGGCACCATGGGAATCAGCAGAGATGCACAGAACACGCACAAGGAGAACAACTCCAACAACAAACGACAAACCACAGGGAACACGGAGAAACACAGAGGCACCAATGATGGAAACACTAAAGGGGACAGCAGAGGAACAACACCAGGGGGCACACCCACAGAAGGCACAAAGGTACCAGAAGGGAACAAAGACACAGAAGATGGGGAGCAAACACAGGGGTCACAAAGGCAGATGGCATGGAGGCGAAGCGCAGGGGAAAACGGGGAGCCGAATGGAAACCGAGCAGGCAAGGGGCGGAAGCCGCAGGGGCAGCAGACGACTGCGTAGCCAGAGCTGGAGGGACCCTCGGTGGGCGTGAGGAGGGAGTAGGAGGCTATGCTAAAGGTGGCAAGGAGGATAGCGGAGAGACTCACAGAGGGGATAAGGAGGCCAAGGCATAGGTGACCGACGAGTCAGAGAAGGGGGACCCGCAGGCAAACAACGAAGCGTTGGAGGCAGAACTGCAGCCGACTGACGATGCACCGCAGGCCGAACTGGAGGCAAACGCCATGCCAAAGCCAGGGGGACTGAAGGCAACGGGCGAGCTGGAGCCAGAGGCCCTGCAGGCAACCACTGAGCCACAGCCAGGGGCACCGAAGGTGAGCCCAGGGGGTAGGGTGGGCAGGACCCGACCCTGGTGCAGGTGTCCCCTCCCTTTCTGGGAAACTGAGAGGTGGGGACCTGGCCAGTGCCTGCCACACTGGGGTGATGGTGGAGGAGTCCCTGGGGATGTCAGAGTAATCCCCGAGGGGTCCCACTCCAACTCGTCCTCCAACTCCACTATGGAGGGAGGAGCGGTGGTCCAGCAGTCTGGAACCTCCTTGGGGACAGGGGCTGGGGCCATGGGAGCTGGCGGTGCAGGATCAAGAACCGTGGGACTGGATCTGGGACCTTGGGCGATGAAGTAGGAGGTGCTGCGGGCACTGGAGCCACAGGGGCTGCTACCAGGGTTTGAGCCTTGGCAGCGCTACTCCTGTACGGAGCTTAGGGACTCATGGGACTGGATCCAAAATGGATTGGGCCCCTTTAAGAGCCGGGCAGTGCTAGCAATGGAGCGGCAGGTGGACGGGCTTTGGGGATCTGTTCTGGCGGGGCGATGGCGGCAGCAAGGTGCGCATCTTCGAACAGGGATATCTGTTCCAATATATCCCTCATCCGGAAGGCAAGGGCTTCCAGTCCAGGGTCGTCCCTCACCTCGGGCTGTTTGAGCCAATGTAGTGCCTCATTAGTGAGACCGAGGAATTGCTCCTTAGTCAGGGCAGGCGTCTTCTCTTCGAGTTCTGTCATTCTGGTATAACTGACGCGGCACAGACTGGGGAAGCAGGCAAAGGAGAGAAGGACTGGGGTAAAATAAAAGGATTTAATAGGGCCACCGAGGGGCATCGGGAACAAACAGCCTAACAATATATAAAACTACAATGACAGAACTAGGGAAACAAACTCTGACATGGACTTAAATACACCAAACTAGCGGAGACAACTTGAACAGCTGGTAAATACTGGGAATCCACATGAGATTAACGAGAGGGGCGTGGCGCAGGAGAATCGGCATGATCAGAGTGTGACAGTCCAGAAATTCTTAAATATTCTTAAAATTGAAACATGCATACTTATTTGTAATAATTAGCAATGCATATAATGTCTTTACCCGACCAGTACTTTTAAACGTGACATATAATGTTTAATCATGATCAGCAAAGCATATCACATACTGTCTCCTTCTGCTTGATTTGGGTAAAAAAGTTTTATTTTTCAGAAGAAAATCTGATGCCTTTGACATATGTGATGTTAACTCCTTTTATCACTTGAGAATAATAATTAAAAGTGAGCGTTTTGTAATTATCTTGTGACAGATGATTAATGCAATCAATAATGGTTGTCCTTTTTGTCTGAAATACATGAAAAATGCCAGATGGCATTAAAGTGTTTCTGATGACATGAAAAAAGATCAAGAGTGTCACAAACTCTACGTAACTTAGCTGCAGGAGTCACCTGACATGAAAATACAATAAAATGATGATTTAATTCCATTCCAAACAATGAATATGGCCCAAAAGAAACACTGTCTGTAGTAATTACTTCCAGGGTGATAAACTATTCATCCATCCATCCATTTTCCAAACTGTTTCTTCCACATGCTGAGTGATTTTGGGGACACTGAGACATCACGGGGGCCCGGAGCCTATCCCGGAAGCTACAGGCACGAGGCGGGGAACAACCCAGGATGGGGGGCCAGCCCATTGCAGGGCACACTCACACATGCACACCTATGGGCAATTTAGTAACTCCAATGAGAGCCAGCATGTCTGTGCCACAGACTGTGTAAGGAAACTGGAGTACCTGGAGGAAACCCACGACGACATGAGGAGAACATCCACACACACACAGGTAACCTAGGCGGGGACTCAAACCTAGGTCCCAGAGGTGTGAAGCAACAGTGCTAGTAAATAAATAAATAAATAAATAATAACAATAATAATAATAATCATCATCATCATCATCCTCACCATAATCTGAAACTGTCTGGATAGTAAGTGATTTAAATACACCACAAAATGATTCTGAGACATGATTTCATAAAAACACAAGCAAACATCTTATCTATGCTTTTACTTTTACTTTTTGCTATTGCCGCTGATGTCTTCATTGAGGAATAATTGTTATTATGCGGTATTCATCCATCCATATTTCTACTACAGTTTTAATGCCTCCCTCAGGATGAGATACTTGCAGTAGATGTAAAGCACTACCTTATGTACGTTTCAGCTTCTTCCTTTGCATAATCTTTGCAAATTTATGTAAACCAGAATTTTTTTCTTTTTCTCATTCATTTTCCACTTCCCAAATCTGAAAATGCCTCGCACATTTGCCTTCTAGATAATGCGTGTAATCAAATTAAAAAGAAAAGCAGTTTTAAAGAATTTGATTTTAATTATTAATCACTTTATTACCTTTTGATATGCTGGATTACATCTACAAACTAAAGGTGACTTTCATAGATAGTTTGCACCCTCTGCTCCCAATGCATAAGCCTCTTTGCCATTGTCAAAATGACAAATACTTTAAAAATACCTGAAAAGCTTCACAATGAATCCCAAAAGTGGATAATAAATGGCACAAATTTAATATTTTTTCAACCTGAAATCTCTTCTGAACAGACACACCATGCAGTATTTGATTAATTCAATTAAACCTTGTGTCTGTGCTTTTTTGTAACAGAAATAAATTTAAAATAATTACATGCACTAAATACCATGTTTTTTTCCCTCCAAATAACTAATTAATCCTATTTGCGAAACATTAATCCTACCTTCAAGATACCTTTGGGAATATGGATCCACCTTTTGGCAGCCTCTGCTGCTTTGTACATTTTAAGTCTTATCTTATAAAACACAATATTTTACTTGTAGGAATTCAGAACGGGTATGTGATGACTTGTTTGTGTAAGTTCCACCTTGGTAAAAGGCAAAGGACATGGTACAATGTCAAAGTCTGGAGTTTACAGGAAAGGAAGTCTTTGGTGATTGCTTAGCAATCATCACTATTGAAAGAACTATAAGGGATTATGGCATTTAGTGATATTAATATTGTATTATAAGATATAATTTTGAAGCCAGTATACATAATATTTGATGTTTTAAAAATAGTTGGTAGTGAATGCATTGCTGTATACAATATTTGTATGTAGATATATACAATAAATACATATTGTGTGATCTGTTTATTTACCTTAACATTAGGCTAATAACAATGCAGTGTTAGTTTCTCTCTGCTTCTCCTGGTGAGAGTTGTTGTGGCAGGCTGCCGATCAGGTCAGGCCCAGCATCTTTCTCCATAGGCACAGATTGTAGCTCATTCTTGAATGTTCCCAAGTCAGACATAATCCCTCCAACATGTAGTGGGTCTGCCCAACGGCCGCCACACAGTAGGACATGCTCATAACAACTCCTTTAGGAGCCTTACAGGTTCCCAAACAACCTAAGCTGGCTCACCTCGATCAGAAGGAGCACCAGATCTATTTCATGGTCCCTTGGATCACTGAATTTTTCACACTGTTATGGGCAGTGGGCTCAGGAACCATGCAGAGAAACCTCATTTTGGTGTTTTGTACTTGTAACCTCGTTCCTACGGTCATAACCCACAACTCATGATCACAGGTGAATATCATGACAACGGTTGATCAGTAAACCATGAGTCTTATCTCACAACTCCTACATTACTACCATAAACCTCACCAGTTCCCACAAAACTGCAACAACCAAGCTTATGTTCCGTCTTGGAAATCAGAAACAGAAACAGGAGTGCACTAAAATGCATCCTCAATGGAAGTTAAGACCCAACATCAGAATGTGGTCACAACTGCATTTGTACAGGGAGCTAATAGAATACAGTAGCAGCCCCAATACCCCGTATTGCACAGCAGCTTCAGAGACACAGGCTCATAGGCCATCTCTACTGCTCCTAACTCCTAACCTTTCCTAACTGTACATTTCACTGGCGAACAGTCTTTCTAGAGCACAGGTGTCAGAGCCCTGCACATTTTTGGGTTTCCCCTTGTTTAACACACCCGATTCCACTTCTTGTGCTAATTACCACATAGCTGCTGAGCTGAATCGTTTGTGGTGGAAGAAGGAAAGAACAAAGTTACACGGAGCTCTGGCCCCCCCAGGACTGCAGTTTGACACCCCTGCCCTAGAGTTACCTAGTACTTTCCAATTTTGGTTGAACTTGTGCTCCTGAGACATTAAACGGTTTTCCAAAACATGTCTGGGGTCATCCATGGCATCTCCAAATACCTTAAATGGATAAGCTTTCACATCTCCCTACTACAGTCATAACAGACTGTGGCAATAATTGTGGCCTTGAACATGGTCTCTTAGACTCAGTGTCCACAATATCACTCAGCATGTAGGAGAAGTTTTTTTGCCGATGTTCAGTTGTACCCACAAAGTCTTATCATTAGCCTTCAGCCTAGGGCGCTTTAGTACAGTGTTTCTCGAACCAGCCAGGACCCCCAGACAGTCCACCGGTTTGCTCTCTCCCACCTCTCAAAAAAAGCAAAAACATGGACCATCTGGGGGTTCCTGAGGACTGTCTTGAGATACTCTACTCTAGTACTCTGTACATATATGATCATCATTTGAACATGGTGTTCATCATGAACAATCCATGGCCTGCCCAGGTCACTTCACTACTCAGGTTCAGATCTACAGTAGGAGGCCACTCTCTTCAGTCACACCACTCCAGGCATCTCCCCCATTCCATCTGTGAGCACTGAAGTCTCTCAGTAGAACCTCTGAATCTATACATTATACCTTCTTTCTTTAAAAGGCTGGGTACCCTGAACTGCGGTTTATTGCTTTTCCACTTTACAAGTCAAATTTGCAGAGACATCCTTCTTGTGTCCCAGAAAAGGTCCAGGGGTCTCATTCATCCAACTTCACGTAAATTGTATCATGAAAAAAATGTCTATGCACCAGGACGAAAAAAATGCATGCATGCAAGGCACATTTCCCCTCTGAAATGTTGGAACTATCTTATAAATGTGTAAGTCAGAGATCCTGCTTGGTTGCCACCCACAAATAACCATAAATGGTCAATGCAAATAAGCTGCATGCTCATATAATATGCAAATCAAACATTTCTGGTTGCAAAATCCAACAATTTTAATAAAAAACCAAGCAGAGGAATTTTGAACAGTACAAGGGAGGGGCCTGACAAAATGTTTGGATATTTGGAGCACAAAGCACATTAATCATAACCAAGAAAATGTTTAGTAGTACATTTTACAATGATGTATTTATCAAACAATTATATTATAAGTTTCTAGCACTTTTGCACTATTTTGCACTTTTGGATTACATGGGAAACAGCATTTCATTGTCCGAGTACTTGTACTTTGTGCAATTATAATAAAGCTGAATCTTAAAAGGAACACTGAATGCTAACTGCACTGCAGTAAGTTCCACCATATCTACAAAACGCCCTAAAAAGTGGTCAGATCTTAAGATAGAGAGAAAGAAATTACTTGCTGTGCCTGGGACTGATGTGACTGAAACTATCGGGGCAAACTTACATATCCACCCCCAAACATATGTATGGTATGTATGAAAGAGGATGCGCTATTATGCGCTGTTGACCCAGGGCATTCCGGAGGCACTGATGCAGTACATGAAACTCAAACCGAACCGACATGCCATTCCGGCTAAAAAACTTCAGGACTACAAGTTTGCCTTTTTCCTCCCCTTTGTCACTATAATGGGTACTGGTGTAAGCAGGAGCGGCAGATAAAAATAACAATTTCTGTTTCCTTTTCAAAAAGTACAACTCATGCTGTATACTATGTTGGTACGACATTGAAAATTGCCATTAGTACTTTAGTTTTTTTATGTAAAATCGTAAACCATTGTGAGATTCTGACTGGTTTTATTGGTGTTTGTAAAAAATGACAAAAAAAGAAAGAAAAATGAAATCCATTATTATTTCAGACCACATTAATGTTCATTTAATATCTGCTGCCGTGTTACATTAAATGAAGGCTATTATCTGGTGTTAGAAGAGAGCTCAATGATGAATGGATGGTGAGACAGAGCTAAAGCTACTCTAGCAGCCCATCTTTTATAATCAGCTTATAACCTTGTTTTCCTAATCTTTTATACAGATATTCAAATGGGCAAAGAGTAGTTTTCTAATATATGGGAACATGACAGTTAGAGTGTACACTCTGCATTGTGTTTTTCACTCATTCCTCATTAAATAGTTTTAAGCCTGACTGAACCATCATGAAACAGTTTACAGACAGGACCACTGTATACAATTAACAATATAATTCTTTGTTGCTTTTAATAAAAGCAGATGGTGGCAAAGTGTGATGCTTCACATTTAAAAAGCACATCTCACAATCAGTTTGTATGTCATGAAAGAGCCCAGGTATTTTTCTAGTATAAGTTGATGTATTTGACAATTTGATATCTTCTATGTTATAAAACCAGATGCAAAAGGGTTTCTTAAAACTTTATTTTTTTTTATTGAATCCAATGTTGGAGAAAACAGAAATAATAGGTGTACCAAAGGAGGACTCAGATCCACTTAAATTTGTGCAGAAAAAAGTGGGGAAAAAAAAGTTTCCATACCAATTGTTTCTTATTTTTGCTGATGTATTTAAATTGAAGGTTATGCCCAAACTAAATCATATAATGATATGCTAGGAATGATATCACATGATTTTCAGCCATATTTGGCAAAGGTAGATTTATACTTAATAATGAATTAATGACTATAATATTATAATATGTAATAATAATATGCAATAATAGGTAACAAAATAAATACAAACACACACACGGTGATCACCTGACCAAATAACTAACATAAACTCTCCACTCTCACCAGTTGAAAGTTGATCTTATACTGCAGTATAGGATTTTAGAAACCCAAGCTAAACACATCAGAGAGGCTGGCTGAGTCATGTGCAATCTGTGGTTACGATGTGCTCTATCTATCTATCTATCTATCTATCTATCTATCTATCTATCTATCTATCTATCTATCTATCTATCTATCTATCTATCCATCTATCTATCTATCTATCTATCTATCTATCTATCTATCTAGCTGCTGTGGTTCTGCCTCTTCTACTGAAACTCGAACCAGTTGCATAATGTGGCGTTCAGGTCAGGACACCTTGTTTGGTGATTTGCTCAGATCAGAAGTGTTAAATTTTGAATATGAATTAAATTCAGATTCAATTTTCTTCTTTCATTATTAAGGCCACTGAAAAGGTAATGGAAATCAAATCCTGTACGGGCTAACAGTATGCGAATGGTAGGGAGGTAATATTGTGAGTATAGTATGTGGTAACCTGGTCTTAATCTCTGCAATGAATAGTCTGAGTAAGAAGCACAGCCACAGATAGAGACATGTTGATGATGGGAATGTAATGCTTATCGGCTGATGTGCATTTTGTGAGGGTGCAGATAGGGATGCTATTGGGCCAAGGGATTCGCAAGCTCTCAAGACAGTAGATGAGAATGACAGAACTTAGGCAGTGGGAGCAGCAGGGATATTTTTGGCTGACTGTGTGTTTCTGACATTTCACTGCATCTGTCGGAAAGCAGAGAAACACAAAACACTGAACACTATACTTGTGTGTGTGCGTGTGTGTGTGTATATATATATTTGTGTATACTGTACACACATGCATACATATCTATTGGTTTATCTATAATCCCCCCCATTAACATTTACTGTAGATTTACAGCCAGGGACTTTATCTGAGCTAAGCCTCTGTGTCTGTGATCAGAAGGTCGCCAGTTCAATACCAGCCTCAGAACGTCTGCGGATTCTTCAGCGAGACGCTTAAGCTCCCCCTACTTCCTGAGCGTCGCGACAGATGACCAGATTGCTTTCACCTACAGAGAGCGACTTGGGGGAGGTGCAAAGAGAATTTCCCCACAGGGATCAATACAATATGAATTATTATTGAGTGTTTATGCAATTTACAAAATACTTTTAATGTTAATCCTGTATCTGCCATATCATCAGTTCATATGCTGTATATGTTCAGTCTTGCGAAATTGTGTGTTTGGTTTTTCTCAGTTTAAGGTGAATATCCATTTGAATTAAATTCAATTCATTTATTCATAGAAGCATTGTCACAAAACGCTTATCTAATCCTGGGACCGAAATCCCCAGAAAGGAAGCCTGAGGAAACAGTGGGGAGGAAAGAAAAAAAAAATCCCACGAGAGAGGAAGAAATCAAGGGGAAAACTAGCCTCAAGGGGAAAACCCATCTTCCGCTGTCCAGGCAGTAACATAATTTAGTGTAAAGTAAATTCAGCAGATGGCGGGACAGCAAAGGTAGGCAGGCACATTATGAAGCAGGGAGGCAGGAAGGCAGGTAAGCAGCAGGCAGGCAGATGGGCTGGTGTGGTGGTTCAGGCAGATGGCAAGCAGAAGGTGTGGCACAGGTAGGTGGCAGACAGACAGAAAGACAGGCAAACTGGCAGGCAGGCAGGCAGACAGAAAGACAGACAGACCGGTAGGCAGGCAAGCAGACAGAAAGACAGACAGACCGGTAGGCAGGCAGGCAGACAGAAAGACAGACAGACTGGTAGGCGGGGAGGTGGCAGGCAGACAGAAAGACAGACAGACTGGTAGGCGGGTAGGGGGCATTCGGACAGAAATTCAGGCAGATTGGTAGGCAGGCAGGGGGCAGGCAGACAGAAAGACAGGTAAACTTGTAGGCAAACTGGCAGGCAGACAGAAAGACAGACCGGTAGGCGGGCAGGTGGCAGGCAGACAGAAAGAGAGACAGACTGGTAGGTGGGTAGGGGGCATTCGGACAGAAATTCAGGCAGATTGGTAGGCAGGCAGTGGACAGGCAGAGCGATAGGTGGGCAGGGGGCAGTCAGACAGAAAGACAGGCAAACTGGTAGGCAGGCAGGCAGAGAGAAAGACAGGCAAACTGGCAGGCAGACAGAAAGACAGACAGACTGGTAGGCGGGGAGGTTGCAGGCAGACAGAAAGACAGACAGACTGGTAGGCGGGTAGGGGGCATTCGGACAGAAATTCAGGCAGACTGGTAGGCAGGCAGGGGGCAGGCAGACAGAAAGACAGGTAAACTTGTAGGCAAACTGGCAGGCAGACAGAAAGACAGACCGGTAGGCGGGCAGGTGGCAGGCAGACAGAAAGAGAGACAGACTGGTAGGTGGGTAGGGGGCATTCGGACAGAAATTCAGGCAGATTGGTAGGCAGGCAGTGGACAGGCAGAGCGATAGGTGGGCAGGGGGCAGTCAGACAGAAAGACAGGCAAACTGGTAGGCAGGCAGGCAGAGAGAAAGACAGGCAAACTGGCAGGCAGACAGAAAGACAGACAGACTGGTAGGTGGGCAAGGGGCAGTCAGACAGAAATACAGGCAAACTACTGCCAGGCAGACATGAGGCCCCCTTGTTCCTGGAGTCGTGGGAATAAGAAATCACACAAGCATGTGCAAAACAGCAACATGACAAATCAAGACAGCAAGGTGACTATCATGCAATAGCTCCAAGTGGAGGAGGTATAGAAAGCATGACTATGTGAGAAAGGCAGGTGGGAACACGGGCAAGCAGGAATCCCTGAATGACGACACAACAGCACACGTGTAAAGTATGCAAAGTAAGAGGAACAACACTGACTTACAGTCCATCCAGCCAACTCAATGCCTTCGATTATTTAATTAGTTGCTGGTGATTAACTACCAAAAGCTAGTTTCCCTGTAGGTAAAACTAAATAGGTGTGTTTTTAGCCTAAAAATAAATATTGAGTTTGAAGTTGAATCTCACACATTTTCTTGAACATTATTCCACGTCTTCATAGAGGAATGTTCGACATTCCTGGATAGCCATCTCCACTCTGGCAAATTAAATGACCTGTCTCTTGAGAAGGAAGCAAACAATGAATGTTGTATAGGTCTAAAAGACCAGACAAGTACTCAGAGGCAAAGCCATTGAAGACCTAGTCATGATAGCTTAAAACCAATCCAAACTTTGTATTCATTGTAAAGACAACAAAATGGAACTAATAGAATAAGATTCTTTGTTCTTTTTAGAGCTTGCTGCATCATTCTGCTCCCACTGAAGTCTGTTTACGTGCCCAGAGGTATACCAAAGAAGAGTTTTGCAGTAGCCCTGTCAGGAACATATATAGGTATGGCTTAGATCAGCAGCTTTTCATTTTTGTATCATGGGTGTACAGGATCATCCTAATCTTTGCAATATTCCTCAGATGAAAGGAAGACGTTTTATCAGAATTTCAAATGTGATCATCAGAAGACTACTGAGACAACCACGACACTAAGATCCTTAAACACTGGGTCAAGACTAACCTTAAAACCAGTGTTGCATAAGTAAGCACACCTGGAGCAGAGTTAGGGTCAAGTACCGATATTTCAGTTTTATCTGGGTTTAAGAAGAGGAAGTCACAGGGCCTCCAGCTTCTCACATCTAATACATAGTTAGACTTTGACAACTATGACGACTCACCTGGATTCAAGAAGAATTGTACCAATATGCACAAAGAGGTGGACAGTTCAGCGCCAGAAAGTAAAAGTCCAGACCAGGATTTTGTTCCAGCCAAACAGTTGAGTACCCTGTGACTGTTCATACTCAACCAGTTGACTGAAACAAAATCTTGGTCTGGCCTTTCACTTTCTGGATCTGAACTATCAACCTCTGTTTGCACAGTCAATTGTGGCAAATGCTAAATACAGGTAAGGGACAGGTTCAGCTATGAAATGTCTTAGTCTGGTATTAGTATGGACAGCTTATCTGCCACAAGGTGCACTGAAAATAACAATAGCATGAATCAATCTGCTTGATTGTCATTGTGAATTTCTATGGCTATAAACCTTAAATAGATAATACTAAAACACTGTAAATGGAATAAAGTTACATTTCTTTCAGACAAAATCAAGCAAAAAAATTGTATTAAAGTGAGAAAAGTAGTAGTGTCAAGTCAATTAAGCTTTTAGCTCATTTAAATGGTAGTTGGTACTGTAATTGTTTGGTAAATGTTCCATTCAGTATTGAGATAATCCATAAGTAACCGTCATAAATGGAAAGGAAATTGTATTTTGGTTGATATCCTCAGATCTGTTCACATCATAAGCACAAGTACAAGTAAAAAAAAGCTTTACACTGACATTGACTTTTGTAACCTTTTTAGAAAGGAATGATAGATTTCTTCAATGAAACCTCAGGTTCTTTTAGTTGAATGATGAGGCAGGTTCCTTAAGCTTAAGCAGTTTATTAAGACAGAATAAAGATGTTACAGAAAGATGTTTCACAAGGCTGGGTCAGTGTCTGTCTGTGTCTGATTCTGCCACCACTGAGGAAAGCGGGCCCTTTATCTATGGTCTTCAAACAGACTCCTGGAGCTAGGGGGGTCAGACGGCCTTGGTGAGAGTAAGTTATATGAGATAGGCAAAGAACATGATGAGCGAGTAGCAAAGACAGAAAGAAAAATAAAGACATGAAATATGAAGGCTATAAATGAGTGAACTATTGACATAATTAACTAACTACAAATTAACTAGGGAAATCCCTGAGAAACAAGTTAAGAATCAGTAACTGTTTAAAAATGAACCAAGTGCAATGATATGAAATGACAGTAATG
This sequence comes from Stomatorhinus ivindoensis, assembly GCA_019775895.2. Classification (NCBI taxonomy): domain Eukaryota; kingdom Metazoa; phylum Chordata; class Actinopteri; order Osteoglossiformes; family Mormyridae; genus Stomatorhinus; species Stomatorhinus ivindoensis. Next base: position 23,231,220 of record JABFEB020000002.1, on the reverse strand, counting down.
AGGCCATTTAATAAACCGTGTCTTTGCATTCCTGGGGATCCTACCTTTCACAGCAATTTTATGTTAGGTAAATATAAAGGGTAAATAAATAAAAACTATTCAATTATAATATTTAAATCGATCAATCAATCAATCAATCAGTCTGAATTAGTAGTTGCCAGCATAGTTCTGTGTCTGTTCTGCAATATATATCTAATAGATATCACATCAAAAATTCTGCTTTTCTGCAGTGCTTTGCAATGGCTGTTTACTTGTTTGTATGCTTGCTTTAAAATAGTGCTGCTTTTAAAATGTTTTTTTACATTTCAAAGGCTTTAATACTCATGGACAGAGCAGAGTCCATGCTTTTCTTTTCTTCTTCTCATTGAAAGAGCAAAGCCCTTTCAAACCAAGAACCAAACAGGAGCAATATTCCTCTGTGTATCTGCAGTTTGATTGGGGAATGCTGCATTTGATTTTCATTCAACATAAAAAGATCCACACCAGCCACAATGTACAGTAACTCTTTTGACTCTTGGACCTCTGAAAATCATCAGTGCATATTTTTATAAACTTGACAGAAGTGTTCCTGTTCGTCGTGAGCTGGGATTTCTTTCTACATTGCTGCTCTGCCTTGTAACCAATATTGTGTAGAATCTTTTGGATCACGGACTTACATACATTAGACTTGCAGATTTGTCATGCTAAGCTTCTCAATGTCCTTCCATGCATTTAATGCCTTTACAATTCTTTTCAAACAGATAGGCATATATAATTGTATGGTATATATTTTAATAGTGGTACTGTATAACATTCCGTCATTTAACCACTGATGATTTGGATAGTGTCATATTAGATAGAATTGTTACTGCCGGGGGTGTGTCAAATCAATATCCCCTTACAGGGAATTAAAATTATCTCCAACTTATAAGTACTGCCCTGCCCCAACATTAAAAACCTTCCGCATTTACACAAGCAAATGGAAGGGCACGTTTCCTTGGAATAAACACTTCATTACATTACATCCTTTAATAATTTCAGTCACACAGGGCTTAGATCTTCCCAAGTCAGCAGGGAAACAGCACTAATCAAGCAGGCTCAGGCACAGACAGGTAGGCATAGAGCAGCCCAAATGACCTCTAGCATACTCCACCTTAATCCCCATGCCAAACTGACATCCACCCTAATTACACAATATTAAATAGTCATATGAAAATAAATCATCTACTGCTTACTACACACTAGCCTCTGCCTTGGCTCCAGAACATACAGAAAAGTCTACCTATAAAAACCCCATTAATTACCATCCAACCCAAAAGCTTAGTCCTTCCCCTGCCTCACGCAACCTTCCCCAGCAGGTCCATTACAGCTCATTGCCAACTTGCATTTGCATCCACCTACAAATGCTTCTCACCTTGCTCGTTGCTCACTCACAGCTCCCGAATAACTGTGGGTGAAATGCTAACAAGCCACTGAAATGAATGCACCACTGATCGAATACAATGTAGTCTATATACAGACTGATCAGGACATAAATAGAGGTAAAATACATCATAAAAGTTCATCAAAATAAATATAATTATCAGATACCACAATAAATACGTTTTGATGGGCATGATGTGTGACGTTGCATTGATACAAAACATTTTTATTAAAAAATTAAATGCAAATGTGTACATTTTTCTGTCACTATTCAAAATGTTTTTGTTAAGGCGACGTTTTTTTATCACCAATTTTCCATCGATTTCCTCCCCACCATATGGTGTCCGTCCCACAGTAACAAAAACAAGCAGTTCGGTAAAACACCACTTCAAAATCACCAATTGTGTGTAATTCTGTATATATCTGACTGTGTGTGCACGCTGTATTATTTGTTATGGATTGCAAGCTTACACTGCAAGCCTTTATCAGAAAAGTAGCTACAGTTGGATGGATGAATAGATGAATGGATGTTGCAGAATTATTCTATGTGTCTGTGATATATTAAAACAAGTTCAGTGCTAATATTAGTAATATTTAAAGACCTTATATCTTCACAGGATTTGAAGAATGAAAATAAAGGTGAGATGGGGAAAAATTATACTTTCAAAGAAGCAAAAAAAATTCAAACGTTTAATTAAACACTTTTCCAAAACTTCAGTGTTCTTTGTAATATTTATATCTTATTATCTAGCTGTCATTATTGATTGACATCTATTTTGATATACACCCGAGAAGAATTATAACCTAGACCATTTAACTTTATTTGCATAATTCAGTTAGTGAAAGCAGTGCAGCTACAATGGCCTGCCAAGATATAGACTGATGATCTGTCACTAGATAACACATCACCCGCGGGTCAGGTAGTCAGATGTTCATTGATTTCATTAGCCTGACCTTTCTGCTCCTCACTATAGAGACAAATACCAGGATTTATAAAAAGGGAAAATAGAAATTGTACCTTTATTCTGAAATCAGTGTTACTATGGTGATTCTCTCTACCTAGTGTGGACTGTTTAACTCCGGACTGTTTATTATATAGCAAAGAATTCCATTTGTCTGACTGTAAATGAAAGTTAACTAACAGCACATGCTAATGAAGTAATGGACTTTACTGTTCATAATTTCTATTAGTATTTCCATCCATCCAGCAATCCATCTATCCAGTTGTCCGGTATAAGGCCGCATTTGGAGATTAAATAAACGTGATTATTTCCAATTTTTTTTAACACAGGCCAACACATTAAAATTATTTTTTATTTGTTTTTGAAAATAAGTAATGAATAAAATATTCTTATAACAAATGTGAACAGGAAGGATATTAAGAATTTGTTCTTGTTTAAATTGATGCGTAATGCAGGGTGGCATATGGTATTGTTTACCTGATAAAACAAAATTAAACTAATGTTATTTTCTCTATAGTTCACAATTCTACCGTTTCTGTAACTTTACAAGATAGATAACTAATTTGAGTTTTACATAGCTTTCCAAATGTACTTATTTCACTCACATATGTACACATGCACACACATAGAACACTTCATGAAAGAATAGTAAACGGGATTTCTCTTCAGACAGAATCCCCCCCCCCCCCCCCCTATGCTCAACAAACAGTTCCCAAATGTAAATTTCCCTTAGCAGAATTCTTCAGAAGTATTTATATAAAGTATTACTTTGGGTTTTTGCAAGCTAGGTTCCAGGCCCCAGTCAATTCTCTCCACAATTACATTATCTTGTGTATTTGTTTTTATCACATATTTATGCATAAAATATTTCTATATTCTGTATTATTTATTCGTATTTATTTACACTCATCACACATCAGAGATATCCTTTTTGTCATATTATCCATCAGGCGAGGATTACATTCCATTGGGTAAGCTAGACATTACAGCTATAAGTTGCTTACTTATTTATCCAATGTCATTTTTAAATAGTGCTGTTCTTAATGGATGTCTCTCTGAGGGAAAACTGGCAGATGATGTGCACCAGCATAAGTTCTCCAGTGTTAACCTGCTGGGATAAGCTGGACCACGTCCATCCGGGTTATCGAAAGCAGAGATAAATGTGGTGACGTTAGTGATAACCTCCCACAAACTGCTGTCTGAATGTCTGTGAATCCCATCAAATGCATTTTCATGCCCACTAGGCTGGATTTGGGTCCCTCTTTCTGGTTTATAATTGGGCTAGCCAGTGACCAAAAGGTACTTAACCCTTAATTGACAATTATCTTTCACCAATCACAGAAATAACGTTGCATCGTTTTTCCCAGGTGTAAACAGACACCAAATGTTGTATTCACACGTATTTATATCATAACAGGAATGCTAAATGTCTGACCTCTTTCTGCCAAATAGCACAATTTGTACTAAGGTCAGATCATCTTGGAAATTTTAAGACAGCCCTCAGGTGTTGCAAATGCTGCATCTAATCATCACTGAAAGTAATGATATCATTATGGAGTAAGCTGAATGAGATTGGAATATTCTCCCCATAAATTGCTGGAATGTGAATCTATGCACATCAAATGAGAGAGTGCAGAATTACTATAATATAAGGGGAATGAAGAAGGTCAGCCTTTCTCTTGACTTTAGCCTTAAGGAATTCTGACAATATTTTTTATTAAATCCATTAAAAAGTGAGCACCTAATCTACCCAATAGTTAATCAATACAGGGTACTAGAAATAAGACAAATCTGAGCAAATTATATAATCGCAATTCCCATCTTCATGTTGTACAAGGACGACGCGGCTGGTAAGGAACACAAATCTGCAAACTTGTAATGTTTTCTATGGTACACAAAACTGATCTGAGGCTGGTTGGGGCACAAGGTTCTGGAATGCCCTCCATGGGCTCCAGGGCTGTCATTGGGCAAATTCAGACCCTTTGGGCAATCTTAGCTCGATATGTTTCTTTTTACTGCAGCAGGAAACCAGGAAACATACAGAAGATGAGGCAAACACACAAACTGCACACAACAAAGCGGAGGTGGAACCCCCCAGCCCTGGGGGTGTGAAGCAAGAGTGCCACACACATATGTACACAGACACATGACTCAAAACTTTATGATCACCCCCTACGTGATGTGAAAAACATTGACTATCTTATAAAAACAGCACATGTCACGGTCTGGGATATACTTGCCATTGAGCCAACATTCTGCTCTTGCAGATGACCTGTTGAATGCAGAAGAAATGGGCAGGAGTGAAAAGCGGAGTGACACTGATGAGAGCCAAATCATTATGGCCAGATGACTTGGTCAGAGCATCTTGGAAACGGCACGGCTTGTGAGGGGTGCACATTGTCAGCTGCCCTGAGCAGCTACTGAGACTGGATTGAGAAAGGAAAAACCATGACAGTGTGTTGGCTGGCTAAGACTCGTCAATGCAAGATGCGAAATGCTATCCATTCTGATACGGAGCAATAGAAGGGCGACTGTGGCACAAATCATGGAGTATTGTAATGATGGTCACAGGAGTAATTTGGTATGACACATAGGGCTGAAGCTCTGCCACATATTGGGCTGCATAGTTTCGGATTAGACAGCTAATATATCGCAGACCTTGACGTGCCATTTTTACAAGGTAGTTAACATTCATCAAGTCACGTGAGGATGGTTATAATGTTTTGAATCATTGGTCTATATAGCAGCAGCACTCCGTGTGGCACCCGTACAAGTCTGAACACACCTGCTTATAATGCATGTGTCTCTGTTTTAAGTATGTTATTCATCTTCTAGTAAAAGGCCTCGAGGCAATGAAATAAAACATATCCAATATTGCAATTTCCAAGATATGTCTTAAATTTTCGGCTCTTCAAAGTACCCCCCCATTTGCTCAGATGACAGTACTGCAGACTCTTGCCATTCTTTCTGGGTGCAAGTTGGCCATCTTGCTCTTACTCTTCGATCCAACTCATCCCAAGGCTGTGGCCTGCACTACGAAGCGGATTTACCGGCTTATCGGGGTAACTTTGCGAGTAACTTAATGACGTGTCGTGTAACTTCGCGATTAACCTGTCCTACGAAAGGGCAGTAGGTTTTAGTCGAGGCATGTTGCCATGGCGATTTACGCTAAGTCTCAAAACTGCTGCGAGCAGCTTTTGTTCTTGCTTAAGTCAAGGTTTCTGCGTAAGCCAGCCCTATATGAGCACCGCCCCTCCAGCTACAAAGAGAATGCCGGCGTACCTGGATGATCTGTACAACATTGGCGCGCAAATCGTGAAGGGCTCTCTCTGTTATTATGTATGAAATTGAGCAATTGCATGTAATATGCATACAATGTTTTAATTAATTACTGTTACAGAGAAAGTTAGGTGTGCATTGTTCCCTCTTGTCCACTGATCAAAGCACACTTCACTAGATGTGCCTGTCTTGTCTAGTTCCAAAGTTATTAACCCATTCATGTATTGTCGCATTGCACAGTATATGGATACATTCGAACATTGAAAAATGAATAAAAATTCATACATAAAGCAATCTGGGAAACAAAGGGGTCTGCAACAGTTGCCATGAGCCCAAAATACAAAACCACCATGTCGTTACAGCTGATGGTTTAATATTTCATAATGTTTTTATATTTCATCTTTACTTGCTGCCACGTATGCTTTCAACTACTATTGCATTTGAAATTTGATCACTTATTGTTAACATTAGGTTTATATTATGAGTAGTATTATAGTAATGGAACTTCAGGGAGCATTACATTACTTAGCAGCATATAATAGGTGACTTGTGTCGCATCTGTTAGCCTCTGTAATTATTAACAGTGTTTCAATTTTTTTCAGAAAACACTTAATTGTCTAATACTCGGTCGTGAGATATTTTAGACCATATTTTATGACCATGAAAGTGTACGTATGCATTTTCTTCATCAGCAATATGTTGCCAACAAGCCTGCCTGCTTTTGTTCGCTGTGGTGGTATTGGACTGTATTTACAGCGTTGATTTAAACTCCTCATTACCCTGCATAATTAGCATGCTTTCTCCGTGAAACGTGGAGACCGCGTCATGAGTCAAACGGTGCCTTGCGCTGCCGATCGTGCTCTATTTATGTGAACGCGCACAACTCCAATGCAGTTAACACGGATTGAACAAATCAACTTCCGAACTGGCGTTGCAGTACTGATTAGCCCCCACTGAGTCAACCTGATTTTGTCAACCTCGCGTTCGCAAATTACCTCCGGGCTAAGTCTGATTTGGTTAAACCCCCTTCGTAGTGCAATCTACAGCTCTATATGGTTTAGGTGGGGGGAGTTGTGGGGGCCAGGTCATCTGTCACAGCATCTCCTTCCTTGTTAAAGATAATACTTCTGCGTAACCTTGAGGTGTGCTTAGGGTTGTTGAATTATCTGAATCTCATGATGAGTCTCTTCTATCAAGGACACTACAATAATAATAATAATAATAATAATAATAATAATCTGTTACGCCTGTCATTCATCCATGCAGTTATTTTTAGTTCTTCTTCTTCTGAAAAACTGACACTTGGCATGTCTTTGGCAATTAGGCTCAGTTATCGCCTTATTTAGTATAAAGTATCCCACCCCACCGCAGATCTGTTTCATTATGGATTTCATCATTTGCTGCATGCTTTCCTAGTTATTTTTCCCTCTTTGCTTTGTGATTTGGACTTGGTAATTGTCCTTATACTCCCTGTATTGACTTGGTGACTTCCTACCTGTGTTAGAACTACATATCTGGATCAAAATTCGAATTTGCCTGCCTTTGATTTCCTTTACCTTGCCTTTACCCTCTGGTTGTTTGTGGAATATAATTCTGGAATTAAATTTGTGGCTGGCGCACATGGTTCCTCTCCCTGTCCAGTCACCACAGCTTTCATGTAAACAACATACACAGCAAAAGTTGTGAGTGTTTTGTAGACACATCAATAAAGAGAATTAGTGTTGCTTCCTATGAATAGTTCGGTTTGGGGAATGTGATGAATCTGTTAATATTTATTCTTGTAATGGATATACAGTATTGAGACATCTGGCCATTGCACCCACAGGAACCTTTATGGAATCCCAATCTGAAACTATAGGCATCAATCTGGATTTGGTCCTCCCTTTGCAGTTATAACAGCTGCCACTCTTCTGGGAAGGTTTTCCACAAGATTCTGTGGGATTTTTTGCCCATTCATCAGGAAGAATACTTGCGAGTTCAGGTACTGATGCTGGATGTGAAGTCCTAGCTCGCAGTCTCTGTTATAGTTAATCCCAAAGGTTTTCTATGATGGTTAGGTCAGGGCTCTGGGTGGGCTAGTCAAGGTTCTTCCATACCAAACTCACCCATCCATATGGATCTTGCTTTGTGCACCGGGGCACAGTCATGCTAGAACAGAAAAGGACCTTCCACAAACTGTTCCAACAAGTTGGAAGCATAGAATCTTTCAAATTTTCTTGATATGCACACACAGGACAGAACACTGACCTCAACCTCATTTAACACCTTTGGTATGAATTAGAATGGACATTGTGAGTCAGGCCTTCACATGCAGCATCAGTACCTGACCTCACAATTGCTCTTCTGAAGGAACGGGCAAGAATTCCCAGAAAGCCATCCAGGGGACACATTGTTATCATTCTCAAAGCATCTAATTCCCTAAGAGGAAATGTGGGTGGGAAGGTTGGTTTTCACAGCATTTTTCAGAACAAGAGTGCCTGAAAGGTGCGAAAGACTGAACTAAATAAATGGTTCAAAACAAACTGCATCAACCTGTTATAAAAAGTGTTACAATAGAAGATGAACCTCTTGAAGTGTCAGTGGATTCAGGCTTAAATGTGACGGCATAGAAGTCACAAAATCCCACTGCTAATAAAAGAACTGGCTTAAAATTGCACACTGCGAGATATATGCTATGCTAGGATATATGCTAAATATATTCATCGGCAATTAAAAGGAATTTAAAAAAAATAATATTTAAAAAATGAATTTATTGAATAGTTAGAATTATTACATTTGTTCAATAGAATGGAATTAGTCAATAGTTCATTTGAAAAGCCTAAAATAGCACTGGTTCTTTATCAAAGGACCACAGGTTCTTCATAATAATTTAAAATGACAATTTAATTGAACTATTTGCAATATAATCTTTTTTCTTTGTTTTTACATTTATCATATAATTCTTTTTGAAATAAAATAAAATACTACAGTAACACTTTACTACAGCTGTCAACTACATTGCATTATAGATATCTTCATAATGCATTATAAGCATCTTCTATTGACAGTCATAAGACATTTTAGTGTTGATATAATACTTCAAAATCTCCAGTGGAACTCTCATAATGCATTATAGATATCTTCAAAATGCTTTACAATGGTTAGTATAAGAATTAAAGATGCTTTGTACTGCATTGTGAAGGTATGTATAGTACATTATATATGAAAGCTTTATGAAGCGTCCATATTGCTCAATAAACATGGCTATAATGTGTTATGCCTTTTTATAAATATTTACAGCCATGTTTACAGCCATGAGATTTTTTTCTTTACTAAGGAGGACAGGATAAATAAGAGAAGGTATCAGTTTCTGGTCTTCTGGCACACAAATTCTGCTTATATTAAGTTTTATTTATATAGTGCCCTTAAAATACTGAAGGACATTTTACTATGTGTGGAGGAAAGGAGGCATTTGAGACAAGGGTGCAGGCAAATAGCCCTTGAAGTGGTTTATTTAGTGGCTGTGGTGACAAATCAGCAGGGGCACCACTTTCCACATACAGACTGGCTCTTTGGGCCAGTTACCCTCCATGCCGTCTAGTCACTGAGGCTAAGAAAGCAGGCGCACCTGGATCACCCTTTTCTTTCTTCCCTACCTGTTTCCCAGCAAGCTGTGCGGGGAAAGATTATCCTGCCCCCCCCAGTTGGGGCAATTAGCAGCCTCCCGCTGCATAGTGTTGGCACTCTTTGTGCTCGACCATGAGGAAACCATAATTACTATCAGCCTGCGTGGTGCCTTCTGTTGGTACACAGCAGATTCCTGGTTGACCGAAGCAAGTCAAAATAAAAAAAGTGAGGCTGCATAAATTCACACGAGTGTAAAATGATAAAGGGTAAACACTGGTAGGTGGCATCAGAACTGAGAAACTTTGGAGAAAGGACTTGACTTTATTATGAAAGTTGAGTTCAAGAGCTTAGGAGATACCACATTGATCAGCTACTGTCATCTAAAATACAACAGTGAAATGAAATCCCTTAAAATATTATGGTAACACTTTGTACTACAGTTGTCATCTATAATGCATTATACATAGATACCTTCACAATGCATGATATTGCTTCCTTTTCTTGTTGTCTTGTTTTCCCATTTAGGCAGCAGGTGTGACTAACCATCCTGTTCCTTAGTCTTGTAGCCTCTTAGTACCTAAGGTGTTCTATTGCTGGCCTGGCCACATGGCGGAATGGGCATAGCATGCAGCAGAGGAATGAGCCTCTTCTCCAGGCGTGGATTTGAGGCTGGCAGTACACTATCCTGAACTGTATTGAATAATTTTAATTTTTTCCTCACAAGGTTATTTTGTCATTGTATTGTAGTATAGGTCTTTGTTTTGTATCTGTTCTAGTCATTCCTGCCCATGTCTATTTGGTTTTGTAGTAATGTTTTGTTTGACTTGTATTTCTAGTGTTAAACTCCATAGTTCCTGTTAATTACCCTCACCTGTTTCTTGTTTCCCTAATCTCTTGTAATTGTGTAATTAGGAAGGACTCACACTATATTTAAGTTACTGCCCTTGCCATTGTTCCTCAGGTAGTAATTGTGTTTGCCACTTCTCAGATCCCTGTGTTCTTTTTGTATTGCTGTATTCTGCTCCCAGTTTTTCTTTGTGCATTTGTGCTGTTACTGTGTGTCTATAACATTTGTTGCCCAGTATTTGCTGCTATCGTTGTTCTGGAGTTGCCCCAGCCTTAGATTTGTTATGTACCTGCTTTGATTTGACACCTCCTGGTTGTTTTCTGTGTCCTTTCTTTGTTGAAGCCGCTTCTTGAATCGTTCTTCCCTGTGTCATGTCCCACCACAACAATTACTTCATTTATTGACAGTCATAAGGCATTATACTGTTGATTTATAATACTTCTGTGAAATTTATAATCTCCAGTGAAACTCTCATCAATAATGCACTACAGATACCTTCATAATGCATTATAATGGTTATTATAATTATTAAGGATGCTTTGTACTGCATTATGAACGTCTTCATAGTGCATTATAAATGAGAGCTTCATAAAGCAATTGTAATGCATAATAAACAAGGTTATAATCTGTTACGCAATTTAAATAATTTCCATGGCTATGTTTATAACGCATTTTGAATGTATGCAATGTTCATAGATTCTTGTTGCAGAATTTCCTCCACATTATACACATGGCATTCATAGAAAGTCTATGGTGATGAACCTGATAGGTTAGACCCAGATGATCTAAGTGTAGGGGCTCAGGAGTAATGGAGAAGAACTTCAGAAATATACAAAGAGGGTAGACCCTGAAGAGATTAGACGTTAGTGAGAATAAGCTTGTGTTGAATGCAAAATTAAGTTGCTGACTCATGCAGATTATAAAGAATGTGACTGACATCAGCAGAGTGTGTATTGTGTGTGAGAACCTAAGCTGTGGAGCTTCGGAATCACTGTAGTCTGCAGGCAATTTTTCAATGCCGTCCAATCAGGATGCATCTATATGTCATATGAATTTCTGAATAAGGGTCTCAACATCCATTATACCCTTCTGAGACCTAAGAAAAAAGTGTCCTTCAATTTAGGCTATTTTTCTTTGGAGGTAATAAGACATCTTACAATTTAGATTTTTTTTTCAAATGTATTTTTATTTTTAATTTCACAGCATGTCCTCTTTAGTGTAGAACAGGAATAAATATGTTTCCTTACATCAGTGAAACGATAGATGCAAAAAGCAAAATGTCCACTACATTGGACATAAATGAATGGGTGGGGTCTCAGGGGGATATTATGAAATGAGATTATAGTGTTATGCTGTGGAGATGAAGCAGGGACCTCTTACGCTTTTCAAAGGGGAGTGACTGGTGAGTGAACTGTGAGTGATTGCTTAACTCTATCAACATCGAAGATGACACCAGGCATACTAGCAAGAAAGGTCTTAGAGCAAATATTTAGAACTTGTGTTTTATCAGTAGTGAGTTGTAATAAATTATTATTAGTTTTTCCACTTAATGTCATGAATTCGGTATGCTAATGAGGGGGGCTGCAAGGTGATAGGGAACCTACTGCTGATATTGATCTCAGCCTGATGGTGAAAACTAAGACCTTGAAAGCAAAAGATCTGACCTAACAGGAGCATGTAAATTACAGTATAAACAAGTGAGGACGGAACCTTGGGGGACATGTTGGGGCAGATTTGTCTTCGCGAAGCAAGAAGAAATATTATCTCTCAGTGAAGTACAAGATAAAACAGTGGCGACTGTCTCGGTGTTACCAAGGGTTAAACGGCAGGAGAGAAGAATATTATGGGTAATGCCTCGGATGCATGACTGAAGCTGAAGGAGAAAACGATACTGAGGGCCCCAGAATGAACAATGGGGATATCATTCACTTCCGTTTCTGTGCTATAAAGAGAGCATATACTGGATTGGAAAGACTCTGAAAGATTAAACCAAGCCAAATGATCATGAAAGTAAGAAGATATTTTTTTCTTTTTTTTTTCAAAATTTTGGCCAAAAAGGAGATTAGATTAAATTGGATTAGATTGACCAGGATCGACACCAGGCACTAGCAGAAACTCAGAGCTGGGAGATGGAAGGGGGTTCTTATCAAAACACAGATAGTTTTAACTCCTCTGAAAAAAGTAGATGATGAAACAAATCTTGCAGTTCAACAGTGGTAGCATTCATAGGGGACATAAAGATCTGGCAAATAGTAGTACAAGTACAGTATATGGACAAAAGTACTGGACATTCCATTCTAAATCCATAGTCATCAATATGTAGTTGGATTCCCCTTTGCAGCTTTAGGAATGGGATGTGTCACGTTCAGCGGGTGAGCGTGCCTGAATGTGGGCAGCGTCAGGCAGGCAGGAAGGCAAGAAGGCGGGTAATCCGGGTAGACAGGGTTTATTGACGGACAAACGGGGATAGACGCTACCAAACATTACAATGACCGAGCTAGGGATTACGAACACAGACGCTGACTAAATACAAACGGGAAAGGCAAGCACAGATTAACAACAGGTGAGAGCAATCTGGATCAGACAGGAGGTAATGAGGGGGGCGTGGCAACCACACGAGGCTTGGACGGGCGGAAACGTGACAGGATGTTATACACGTTCCTCTCAGTGTAATGGCTTGGTGTCCATATAGTGTATTTCTGGTCTAAAGCTAACATTACTAATAATATGAGAATGGTGGGATATCAGGGCAACAATAAAGGTCATTCTATATGTCTTCAGGTGTTCATCTCATCATAATTGAAAGCATGGACAGTAACATCAGTTCTCTTACAGAGCTGCTCTAGGTTTCGCCCAATTACTTTTGAGCCCCAGAGCTCAGCAGGGTATTATGTGCAGAAGGGACAGCAAGCCACGAGCATGTTTCACTAGGAGCATCTTCGTCCAGAGCTTGAGAAATAACATGATGACATTGCACTGTATACATCACAGACAAATAACTAAAAAGTAGATTCTGACAAATAAGTAGCTTAAACAGGTATTCACCTCAAAGACAGCACAGTAATAATAACTAATGTTTGCTTGTTGTAGCGCCCCTGTCCCAAAAGAGATTTTGTAATTTTCTCATTAATTGCTTTAATTATATTATACATTATTTGCACAGGCCTTTTTATTAAAAACGTATAATCAGGAAGGTGTGAGGAGTTAATGTCGTTGTTATTGTTATAATAAATTAGGGGGTTTATTTTTAGTGTTCCACATCACTATAAATAATGAAAATTGCTAAATTAGATGCTGAATTATTAATGCTTTTATATGAGTTTCATTACACCTCAATATGTGATCGTCATTATAGTTTTAAACTCCATGGAGTGTAAAAATTTAATTTTAATGCTCCCCAAGTACAACTGTAAATAAATGTAGAAGCTGCATGCACCTGCTTTACTCATACATTTGATTAGAACCTGAAATATTTCTCTAGTAAAAAATTTTGAGAATTTGAGTACAAAACAATCTATGATAATTTTAGATTAAATTTATATCTCATGTAACCATTTGACATGTCATATAACCATAAAAATACAGAACATCAAATCAAATCCTTGATTATTTTTTTATAAGGATATCTTCCCATCTTCGTTGATTTTTAGTTGTACAGCACCTGCCATAATGTTTGGGGTAAATGGCTTCACGGGTGTTTCAGTAATTGTTTTTAATCTCTTTGTTATTGTAGGTATTACAGAAATTTCAGCATCTAGTCTCTATCCTTGGCCCAAAAGCAGAAGAGCTATCTGTCACGTCGCGGGGTGCGCAGCGTGCCTGGATGAGTGCGGCTTCGGGGAAACAAGGCGATACGAGGCAGAAGTATC
>JABFEB020000002.1:23195843-23208756 GCA_019775895.2 Stomatorhinus ivindoensis | reverse complement strand
TTTTTTCCCTGTGCTGTATAGTATGCTCAATTTTTCTGTTAATCCAGGCACAGTTACAGCCAGCATAGACTTTGGCCTGGGATTATAAAGTCATGTTATACATTTTACCCTTTAAAATTGTGTTTATTTTGTAGAAACAGGTGTCATGAATACAAGGCATAGGGACCCAAATGTGCTACACAGGGGCTTCATTGGGGAACTTGGCAGACAGAACTAGAATCAGCAAGATGGACTTGGGGCTTCAGTCCTTCGAGCAGAGCATGGGGTGAAGGGCGAGCTGAGGGGTCGGAGGGAAGCCGGATTGGGCAACGCGGAAGCAGGGCGGTTTAGGATTATATGATACACACAGGCAGAATGCTCAGTAAGTCACACCAGAAAGAACAGTCCCTTCCACTGAGCACGCCGGGGCTTCACAGGCCGGGAACAGCCAGCTACACTAACCTCTGATGAGCCGGTGTTCTCACAACAGAAGGGTGACACAACAGGATAGACTTAAGTTTTAAATTCTAAAATGCAAACTTAGCTTCTGGCTTAGATTTTAGTATTAAACATTTATGCTATGCGGATTAATCAGTAGGCCTCACACTTCCTGTGACTGTCGTACATATTCTATATTTTCATGAAATGTGCTGAAAATACATTTGGGTAACATAATCCATTTCTATCAAGCTTGTTAAAGTGTACTTATTTTCCTGAATTTTTATATGCAGTGAATTTGGATAAGAATACGTATATGTCAGTGTAGACTTTAGAGCAATTGAGAACATACATCCCATGCTAAAGTGTACTAAAATTCATCCAAAAATGTATCCCACATGTTGAGGAATAACCTTTTTTTCCTTCCAGTTCAGGGTGGACACTGATTAATATATAACAGAACAGCACATACATTGATTTTTCACAAAAAAATGATTTTGTTTGTGTTATTTGAAAGTTATGTTTAATTCTTAATATTCAGAAAAAAACAACCAGAATCAATAACTGGAAAAAAGAAAGAATTCTTTTATGATTAACTTCATAGCCTAACGATTTCCTGGTCGACTGCATCACAATCTAAGTCACAAAAAGTGAAGATAAATGAAATGATGAACTAATTATTTAATAAATAGCAGAAAGTTTATGATTCTCCTTCTTCAGTGTATATTTGAGCTTGGAGATCAGCTGCCCCAATGCCTGCCCTTCTGATAAGGTGGTCTATCAGAAGCTAAGCAGGTCTGAGCCTGGCTAGTTTTTGGATGGGAGACCAGCTGGGAAAGCTGGGTTGTTGCTGCATGAGGTCACGTTGCTTCGGCCAGTAGAGGAGCTCATCCTGTCCTTGTTGAGAGTTCCTATTCCACTATGCTATAGAAATGTTGTCCTCCTTGAGGTCTGATGTCAAACCAAGGTCCAGATTCTCTCAGGTTATTTCTGTGTTATTCAAAGAGTAGGGGCGGTATCCCAATGTCCTGTTTAAAATTACCTGCTGTGGCCCTTTCAAATCTGGCTTCCTAATTTTCTCCTGTATCTGATTGGTGAATTCTCTCCTGCCGCTTCGCCACCTTAGCTACTGGGCTCTGACCGTGCTGGTACAGAGTGGCTGCTGTGGCATCATCCAGGCGGGGGCTACACAGTGGTGGTGGTTGGAGTGGCTCCCCATTGCTTCTGTAAAGTGCTTAGCATGTTAAAAAAAGTGCTCTATAAATGTAGTCTTCGTTCATTTCATTAATTACCATCATTTTATTGGCTTGTTTGTTTTTATTTATGTGGATTTAATTAAATTTTTGTATATGTACATTTTATAATGTTTAATCACCCAGTTGTTTATCTTATTAGAAAAAAATATATATGAATTTTGTCTTGATTAAAAGACGAAGGGAAATAGAGTGAACTTGCACCTAAAGCCTGGAGACAGTGGGTGTCCCTGTGGTAAGTATATTTTGAAGGGCATTTCCCCCATGAGCTGACACTTATTTGGCTGAATCCCACAATTGTATTAAAATACTGCCATGCTCAGCAGAGGTAGAAAGTTCAGCTCCAGAAAGTAAAAGTTCAGACCGAGATTTTGTTTCAACCAACCAGTTGCGTACTTTGTGACTGTGACTCATTATGCTCAACTGATTGGTCGAAACAAAATCCTGGTCTGGATTCGTACTTTTTGGAGCTGAGCTTTCTACCTTAGACATCAGAATCAAGGCTGGATGTATGCACGGGCTGAGTTCCAGGAGGGGCCCATGATTCGGACCTGAGTAGTAAAAAAGCTTTACATATACTGGCTTATCATCTGTTTGTCTGTATGGACATAAATACCTACAATAACATTTGGAAACACACAAGCATGTAACAGTGCAGCACAATAGCATTGGAATAATTCAGATTTTTGAGGTCATGGCTTAATTTAGAGATTGTCATTGTTGACACACCACATGTTCACTGCATTTAACCCACATGTGACAATGTGACATACCAGGGGGCAGCTAATTCAGCACCCAGGGAGCAGTACCTTACACTGGGTACCTCAGTGGTGCTTTGCTGGTCAGGGAATCAAACCTGCAATCTTTCAATACCATAACCATTAAGCCACCATTCCACCGGGCTGGCCAAATGGTCTGACTTATGAAAATGACAAACAATTAATTAACATTTAAAACAGGTCAAACGTAAAAAAATACTTGGAAGTTGGAATAGAGATAAAGGAAGAAAGTGATTGTGTGAAGCAGTTTCTGTTTATATAAAATTAGGCTTTTTATGATAACATGCCAAATGCTTCCATTAACACATTCAGTAAATATCATTTGCTGGACACCTAATCCAGATCATTTGTTTGTGTTCGGTTTGTTTGTTTATTTCTCTCTATAGTCCAAATACATTAAAGTGTGGCTTTGCAGTAATTTAATTTAATTCACTAATTACATTTAAACATCATATTTTTGCATTCATTTTAAATAATTGACAGCAAATTTGTTAAGACTGGTTTCCACTTCTCGGAGTATCATTAAAATGTTGTAACTCTTTGCAAGCATTGTATAAGCAACATATTTAGCTTCTGCTCAGTATTGAGAGAAGGTTTGTTTGTAAAATTATAAATCTCAGAATAGGGATAGTAGCTCTCTGAAAGGGCATTCCGGACAGATATATGCTTGTCTTATGGGAAAATTTGTTTGGAAAACCCCAAAGTGCAGATCTTATTAGAAGCCAACAATCAGGTACGTATATGGAAGCACAGGGAAATTGAAGAACATGATCCATCCAAGCTGGTTAATCCCTTGGGATAAAAGTAATTTAGGGGAGATAAATCTTCAGCAAGCACTAGTACAGGGTAAAAGTACAAAGACAGATAGATTATGTCTCCCTTGAAATGGAAAGAACATTGTATGTATGAATGATTATCTAAGTACCGGATCTTTTTGTTTCTTGGTGTGTACTACACAGAGGTGAAGAATTCCAGTCCAGAGAGTACAATTCCAGACCAAGGTTTTGTTTCAACCAACCAGTTGAATGTGAAGAGTCACAGTCACAGAGGACTCAGCTGGTAGGCTGAAATAGAATCATGGTCTGGAATTGTACTCTCCGAACATGAAATCTCCACCTCTGGTACTACAGTAGCACCTCAAGTGATGAGACAACAAGTAAAAAATCATTTTAGGGTATATTTCAAGCAAACCACTAGTCTTCTTTGTTCAATTATTAGAATAATCTCATACAATTGTGCTCTGTAATGGGGTCTTTTCAACCCCCCAACCCTGCATAGGACAAGAAAGTATAGAACATAAATAGACGGACTGATTTTGTAGGATGTATAACTACGTCATTAATTTACGTCAATTATCTTTAGTACTATTTGATAATTGGCATTAATGTGCAATGCAATCTGAGTCAGGACCAGTGTGGATGAACATACCAGAAGTGTTTGTGGTCTAGCGCTGAACATGAAGCCCATTGTAATATGACATACAAGACAAACACTTCATAGATTACTATGGGTCAAAACGGGAATACAAATCACAATACAAATATTTACAGAAGATGATTATACAGACAACACAGTGCAAAACATCTGAAGACTATTATTAGCATAGTGCAAGGACCAAAAAAGGCTACATTATTTGACACCTATTATCTATGAATAACAAAATGTAAATGTATTTCATCTGAAGAGTCATACTTATTTTTCTCAATGGTATATAATTCTATGATAATGCTATAAATGTATCTGTAGCAAAAAAAAGTTGGTGAATTTTGTTTAGTTTTACTGTATAAATTGTTACAAAATTCAGCTTAAATTTTCTATGGTTTTATTTGCAGTACTGTGTCCTTGGTGTATTTCACACATACTTGAAATAACAGCAGACAAGATAAAAATAATAAATAATATTATATTGAGGTCACTGTCATTTTTCTTGGCTTGTTTGTATCTGCATCTGATTATACATTTTATAATGCAACATTACACTAAGGTAAGTAAAGTTTTTATATTTGTGAAAAAAGACATTATACACAAAAATGTCTGTATATTCATGGGAATATAGAACTTTGAAGTATATCACATGAAGGAACATAGCCTATGGAAAATATATTTGTCCGAAGAAAAGAAAAAAAAAACCTTGCTATTGCCTGTATACCCTGCTTTTTGCTTTGGCCATCTTTCCCATAAATTATTAACAATTAGGGCACTTTTAAGCTCTTTTTAAAATCAAATGTCTAAGCACTGAATCATTATTTGGCATATCGTGGATTGATGCTTTGTGGTGACTGCAATAGATCACAAACAATCAATACTGAGACACCTAGGTTCTGAATACACATATACAAGAGAAATATCATGTTTTAATGTTTTAATGTTTTTCTCAATTGCTTTGGCACATTTCTCAAATCACCGTTGCTTTCAAAATAACCAATCTGATCCCCAGACCATGACGTTGCTTGTGCACAGCATCTTTCGTAATTTGCAAACACAATCGTGCTTTTTTAAACATAAACACCAAAGTTTATTTTATTGTCACCAAGGGCCCAAGTGAGAGCAAAACGACATCCTAACAGAATTGTCCCCAACCTGTGTTATGATGACAACAGCCTCTCGTTAGCTTCCACTCTAATCACATTCTATCACCCTTTCTCTCTCACTTTCTTGGTCTCACACAAGCACACACACACACTCTTCTGGTTCTTAAAAATTTCAAATCACATCTTATTTAGAATTAGTTCTCAATACTGAACAATACACGCCAATCCTTGGTCCCTCCTGGTTTAAAAAAAAAAAATTAAATGGCAAGTCTCATTGGTATGCCTAGCTATAAAATTTAATGGTTGCAAAATGTAACTAAATGGTCGCAGTCTGGAGCCCTGCATTGGTGGAATTATTGGCTTTCGAGAACACAATCAGCAGAGACCTAAAATGGAGACTCACACCACCCCCCGCATCAAACGAGCTCACCAGAGAATGTTTTTCCTCAGGCTGCTGCAGAAATGTAACATCTCTCCCAATGTCTGAAGTCTGGTCTACAGAGCCACTATTGAAAGAGTTCTCACCTCGTTTATCACTGTGTGGTACCCATCATGCACTGCTGCAATGAAACACAGGCTGGGATGTATCGTGCGAACAGCCAGGAGGCTCACGGGCCGGGAGAAGGTGCCTGCAGGGCTCCAACACGACTTGAGAGCCAGGAAGCAGGCCAGCAGCATAGTGTCAGACCCGCTCCACTCGGCCCACTTCCCCTCTGGCCGCAGGTTCTGCTCAATCAGCACCAGCACCTCCAGGCACCTAACAGCCTTATTCCGAAGGCCATAAAGCTTCTTAGTAATCTTTCATTAACACTACAATAGACTGGGCTACATTCATTCAGTTAAGCCCATTTTTCTGATCTATGTATTGCTGTTCCATTTATTGCTGTTTTCCCATTTTGGTGACCTAGTTTAACCGTTTAATTCTTTAACTCAAGTTTTACTGTGCTGTATTGGCAGGTCAAGTTCCTGTGTACTTTGTATATTAGGTGAATAAAATGATTCTGAGTTACAAGCTTTTGCAGCTAAACCATTGTGTTGTGCTATATACATACATTGTTTTGAGAAATCCTCTTTATAGTTGTCATGATCCGCCCGTCAGAGCCTCATGTGTGCCACGCCCTCCCTCGTTGCCTCGTGTCAGATCCTGATTGTAACCACCTGTGGTCTATCCGTGCCTGATTGTCCCTTGTATTTAGTCCGTGTCCGAGTTAGTCTCCCCAGGTCCGTCATTTTGTTCCATGGTTTGTGTACTCCGGTTTTGGTCTCCAGTCCTTTGGGTCATTCCTGTGTTACCCGTTTCTTCGGAAATAAAAGCCTTAACCAGCAACTTCGCTGCCTCCTGCCTGCTTCCTGCTCGCCTGCCCAGCAGCGACCGTAACAGTAGTCTTGAGAATGTTAAATATGTTTCATGAAGTGTGCCAAAGCAATTGAAAAAAAATGTAATACTGAATAACCCAACCAGCTTGGCGAAAAGTTATTGAGCTTCTAAATTACCTGGTGGATGTTTACTTAATAAAGGTCATATCTCCATCGGGAATTATAAACTTTTGTCTTTAAGTTGTCATCTGGTGCTCAAATTTTGCATTATAGTAAGCAATTTAAAATTTTATTAAAGAAATGGTAATATGAAAGAAGTTCCTTTCTGAGCAAATTGCAAAATACATCGACAGCCTTTGCGTATATAACAAGGATATTATAAAACAGGAAAGACTGGCATTAGAATAACATATTGATGAGCTATAAATTCACCTTATAAAACTTTTTATTAGTTTTTCAGAGAGAGATTATATGCTTTGTCTGAAATTGATTTCAGAATGGATGCCAGTATTAATGAGTATACAAGATATTTATTTCCTTTAGTGCTGTTTGAATCATTGTTAATTATAGAGGGAAGAACACTAATTGAGTGTTGCATGTTATTAAGCAAAAAAGTTGAATGAGTTATTTACACTTAAAATCCTGTACTTGTGCCGGAAACATGGTTTCAAGTGAAATCACAATTAGCAGCATGCTCATGGCAAACTGTGTTGAAACTGAAATTCATGTCACACATGTTTCTTGTTTCATTTCATCCACTGCCAAAAGTTGAAAACCCAGCAGCACTGAAATTTTCACCATCAGCTATCAAATAGCCAACAGCCTCACGTTGATCTTCTGCATTGGTAGCAAATTGAATTATTATTGCTCTGTTTGAACTATATACATAAACAAAAACAATATTGACTCTTAGGGGGGGAAATGTTTTAATTATTCCCACTTGTGAGGATCACCAAGCAGCAAGCAGCAAGTATCTGAACCTGCTAATTATTGCACCTGTAAATAGTAGTTTTATCTTTGTACTCTGGTATTAAGTTCTAGCCCATAGCGAGGTATTGCGAGGTTCTCCTTGTGTTCATTAGCATATACCCGTGTTTATCGACTCTTCCGCCAGTGTTTATTGAGAAAGATATTTGGACTATCATTCTGGTTGGCGTGCACTTGGTTCTGTAACTTTCACCCCTGCCTGTCTTCCGGTTTTGGATTTCCGTATTGTGTTTTGGCTTTGTTAATCAAGATAATAATGGATTTTGCTTTAGGAATCTGGTCTCAATCCTAACACCTTGCAGATTTACTCCATTAAAGCTGTGTGGACTTTTTTCCCTTTACCTTAATGAAACAAACAAACAAACAAATAAACAACTAATTACATTACAGCAATTATCCTTTAGACTTTTGCATTGTAAGCTTGAAGCCAGCATGAACACCACACATCACTACTTTTTAAGTTTTTTGCTTACATAAGCAGCTCTAGTTTACAATACTTTTGAAAGTCCTAAACTGTGTTTTTTAAAAGATCATAAATGCATTTTAATGAGCATGTGTCTGTAGGGTATATACTGCCGTTATAATTCCGCTCTTAATTATTATGCAAAGGAATTCTACCATAAAGTTATATCAATAGGTGAGGTTAATTACTGCCAATTTCAAGTAAAAGCACAGGAGACTTAAGACATCTAAAGACAGCTCTATCAAATGTAAACATTTTGTTAGAGCCACAGAACATGATTAACTATCTGCAAGACAAACATGACACTCCATTTTCATGGATACTACACTAACCGTACGGCAGTATAGTTCTTGCAGTTTATCTCAATTGCTTTGGCACATTTCCTGAAACATACTTCACATTCACACGACTGTAAGGGCATTTTTTCAAAACGATTCATGCATGAGGCACGACATTATGGTTTAAGCTGCAATAGGACAAAACTCACCCAAAACAATTAGCTTTTCTTTCCAAAGCAAAATAATATCCACCAATGAATTAGTCAGCGCCACTAAAATGCTTAAAAATATCGCCAAAGTGTCAGTATAAGTATGCAGCTGAGCCCCACGATTCTGAATGATAGTCATTTCCCACTTACTTATTGTCTCTGACTGATCATTTTTCTTTAGACGTCTTCAGGTCAAAGACACCAGTTTCAACATTGCAGCTAAATTATGTTAACATTAAATATTACGTTACCAGTATGTTAAGCAGGGATTTTTATAATACCAAAAGTGTTATCCGTTCCTAGCTGTTCCCAGTAAAGGATCGTTATTGGAGTTGCAGAAAATATACTGAGGACTTGCCCCTTGTGTCCTCAATGTTAGGTGTGGGCATGACTAAAACATTTGGAAATTTGTGTGAAACACTGAGAAATTATATTCTGCTGTGTACAACTGGCATCGTGGTGTGGGGATTACACTAGTTATTTAGCAAATTTTAATTGATGTCTGAGAAAAACAAAACTGTAATTGTAAAGCCATTGTCTTGTGTGACTCTTTTGGCTAAGTTTAAAGTAACCTTTATCAAAAATATCAAATATTTTCTTTCATTTTTAATGATTATATTAATTTTATCATTTTTTAACATGATTTTTTTAATGTTTCTGTCAGCTATTCCTAAATAGGGAAATAGTTTTTTCATGTTTATTATTCAGCAAAATGACTCTGCCTGCTTCTTCCTCTCAGCAGAGATGATGCACTCTTCAGCGAGGAAAAAAAGAAAATCATGCAGCAGAAGTGCCTACTCAAAATCTTCATTAAAATTATATGTTGAGTAGAAGTACTTCTCTCATAAAAAATGTATTACATAATGCAATAGAATACATAATGCAGTGTCTACTGCTTGTATGACATTTGACCTCTCTTATCACTGTGTCTATCCTTAACTAGAAAATATAGTGCAAAACCAACTTTATCTGCATGTTTCTGCCATGAGGCAGAAGGATTTTCAAGACATTCAGCAGAAAGACTCACCACATATGGGGCTGCATAGCTGCAGATCGGACTTGTCGATCCATTTGATCCGGCCCTCATCAAAGTCATTCATGTCTTTACACTTTGTCTATTTCTTCTGCCTTCAACACATTCAACACATCGAGTACCGAATCCCAGACCTTGACCTTGATATATATAAAATGGTAGTGAAACAACGACGAAGGGGCTCGCTGATTCAGGAGAAAGGTACTGCTTCCCCCACGGTGGTGGCACGAGTCCTTCAGTGTCGCAGTTGTCTTTTGGGCTGTTCTGTCACAATGGAAGCAAAAGAATAAGCGGTATGCTTACCCGGGGTTTTTTGTGTCACAATTCCACTCCCTGGTTGGGGGCCGCACATTATTACCATTCCTCACTGGCATGTGATGAGAGATGATGATGAGAGAGGTCAAAAGTGACACTCAGAGGATTGTCTGAGGCTGGTATATCTAACTAATTCAACTCAGAGGTTTAAAGTCAGAAGTCAGCATTTTTGTTTAACTAACCCAGGGACTGGCTCGGTGTATCTAGTAAACTCAACTCAAAGGCTGCAAGGTAATTACTTAGTTCAGGGACCAGTTCAAGAGAAGTATGTCTGACAGTCTCAATCCAGTGGGGATGTAATTCAGTCGTAGAGGGGCATCATTTGCATGTTTGAGGCCACATGTTGAATCCCAGGCATGTTCCTTTATATCTGACACTGGTTTGACAATGGTCAAAGCAATGGACAGCTAATCTATTGTGCTTTACATACACGGGCTCCAGTATCATCTAGTTCTTGCATTGCTTTGGACTACTGGTACTAGTTTGTATTCTGTTATATTGTTGCATTGGCCAGTAAAAATCTTGAAATCTTGAATAATCTTGGAAATAGCAGTTTGTCATTGCCTAGTATAAAGTAGATGCTCCTCTGTGCCAAGTGATTAATTAACAAGCTATGAACAGAGTTCATATAATCAAGACATATTTTTTTAGTTTAGTAAAAACGACGTTCACCAGCTACAATTACACTTTTTTTCTTGATTGCTTTCATGCAGCACTCAACTCAGACTCCACGTTTTCAAAAGTTTAACACACATGCCTAAAGAGTGGCACTCATGGTCAAAGAGACACAGTCTGTTTGCAAAAGGCTCTAACCATGACCGTGCCAAAACATTTAAAATATGAAACAAAAGCAAATTTTGCCTTCAAACAACAGAACATGCAAACAAGTGTATGAGCTCTTCCAATCAATCATTACACGATGGACAACAAAATACAGTACTCAGTGCGAATCAGTGCAGCCTTGCTTGTCATTGTAGCCTATTACATAGCTTTCATGCCAGTGCCATCTGTTATCTTTCTACATAGGCTGTGTCAAATTTGGCTTCTTGCAAAGAATTGGATGCAGAATCAGAAATGCTTTGATGCAAATTTGATTGATTCCATGACGTTCTTTTTTTCAAACTGTGGCTGAAAACTGAAATACTGTAAATATTACAGAAAATACATGTAAACCAAAATAACATCCAACAGAGTATAAGAAATTAAGAAAATTAAAAATCTATTACAGTAAAGTATAAAAGTCTAAATAGCCACTATTGATACTCAGTCTCTTCTGTCTTGACGATGGGTCCACCTGGCTTCATCCACATCACATTCAATATCCTCTCTTGCACCCAGGGAAAACCTTTCTTGCATGCCTTATCCAACCGTAACATTCCTCGGCACCTATTTCTTGGGGCGACAGCAGTCACTGCATTCAGCAAGGGCATCTGCTCATAGGCATGGTGATCAATAACCTTCCACCTCCAAGCACTGACGAACTCCTCTATGGGATTCAAAAATGGGGAATATGCTGGCATGTGCTGCATCATCATGCAAGGGTGTACTGCAAACCACTTACTGACAAGGCCACAGCGGTGGATCCCAGATAATGACGATGAGTGGCATGCCAGGCTTCAACGGTCCTCTCCCCTCAGGGGGGATCAGCCTCTCATGAAGTGCATTCAGGAATGTTATGAGGCGTTCAGTGTTGCATGAGCCAATAGTGGGGATACGGCATAGGACACCGTCATTGGAGATGGCAGCACAAATGGTTATGTTGGCTCCCCAATGCTCTAGAACTGTGCAAGTGGCCCTGTACTGAATGAGGTTCCTTCCATGTCTCCACACTCTTTACAGAGATGGAGCCAGCTTCATCAACATGATGTGCCCCCTCGGCTTCAAGTTCCATCATTTTCTAAGCAAAAAAATGCAAGACTACAATGAAAAGTGACTCTAGCTGCATGATATGACGAGGCATTCCAGTATAGTAATGTTTCCTTACCTCCACATATTGGCATCTGGCCGCCTTCACAACATCAGAGCTCCTTTGAAATGGAAGTCTGTAGAGCTGCTTCATGGCCATATGGTTGCTTCATAGGACGCGGTCAATGGTGGTCAGGCTCATATTCTTGATGCTCCTAAATATTCCCTGATCTGCAATCTGCCCTGAAGATTTCTGTGAAGTAGTGTCAAACAGGTACTTCTGTAATTTCATACTGATCTAGGTAGTTTCTAATACAGTGGTACCTCTGACCTCGAACTTAATCCATTCAGAACTCCTAGAATCCTGAAAAGTTCGAGTTATGATTGAATTTTCCCCATAAGAAATAATGAAATACCAATTAATTGATTCCTGGCCAATTTTTTTTTTAGCAGTAAAACACAAAATGAACCGGATAAAACAAGAAGCATATACTGTACTAAACACATCTAAGGGCATTTATCAAAACAGTCATTTGTAAAGTAAGAAAATAAATGTATCCAAACAATGTGTAAAAAACAATGTGTCCTGCCCTGATCGTCCACTCTTTCCGCGTGCCACACACCGTCATTAACCCCGTGTGTAATCCCCGTGTGATCTGCTGTTTCTGGTTGTTTTCATTAGCCCTCTGTATTTCGTCCGCATTTCAGTTTGTTTCCCCAGTCCTGTCATCGTATTGTCCATCTGCGTTTTGCCTGCCTTACCTGTAATTATACCTCGTATTCCGCGATACCGTAACGTCTGCACCTTTGTCTCCATTCTGTCCCTGCTTGGCACGACAATAGTATTATAATGAAATTAATTAATGGTTTATTATTAATATTAAAAGAATTAATCTTTATTTTAAAATGTATTTTATTATTATATAATACCATTACTATCATTGTCTAAATGTATTTTTACTGTCTAAATATATGTACTCCACTAGTGTAAACCTGCACAATGCTATCATAGCGAATGTGAGGCTGAAACTGAAGCATTACCCTATGTTTCTGCTGAGAAACGTGCCGCGTGACTCATCTTATAGTTGGCATTCAAGGTTTGACTTCTGAGATTCAAATCGAGTTCTAGGTATTATTTTTTTTACTGATTTGTTCGACTATTAAGAAAATTGAGTTCTAATGGATTCGAGACCTGAGGTACCACTGTAGTTAGGAATAGGATCCATCCTTATAAACAATAATGCTTTCATTAGAAAGTGGCTATAAACGAACCATTGGCCAAATGTTGAAAATATATTTTTTTCCTTTGGAAATCCTTAAATGTTCTTTATTGCAAAGTTGTGATCATTATGTCCTAGAAAGTATATCAATAGATTTATCAAATTTGGAATTTTGACAGTGGGGTTGTTCTCACTGAAGGGCCAGA
>JABFEB020000002.1:23166030-23179825 GCA_019775895.2 Stomatorhinus ivindoensis | reverse complement strand
AAAAAAAGATCCCGTTGTGTCCTGTGTTTCCCTTTCCCTGCACCGATTTGTCCCGTCTCCCCCTTTCCCTCACATATTCATTTCTGCCGATCCTCAACCCTAGACTGGGGGTCGTAACAGAGACACACACACGAACACGCACACACACATCTTTGTGGGGACTCTTCATTCATTTCTATGGGGGAAATTCTAATCAGAGCATGACAACCTTAACCCTTACCCTGCCCTAACCTTAACCATAAGTAAGCAAAGAAAATAAGGGACTTCTGGCATTTTTACTTTTTTGATTGCATTCACAGATCTTTGCGGGGACCTGGAAAATGGTCCCATAACTGGAGGTAACAGTGAGGCAACAATACTACTCACTGAACAACCTTATCAGACTATAAACTAGATAAGGTGATATATTATTTATTATAGGTTATTTATAATATAGTTTTTAACGTAATGTTTTACCGATTTGGTTGTGATTACAATGAATTGCATATTTTTTTGTGTTTCAAGTTATCAAGAGTCTTGACTATTACAATTCTGCAAATTCTGACACTAAATATAAAGATAAAACAATGTTATTTGAATAATAGAAAGCTTTGCTGAATTCAAACCTTTGTTTTGTCTCAGGACTGACTTGCGGTGTTTTGTTGCAATCTACAGCAGTCAATTTAGAGATTTTCAGTTAGCTGAAGTTGTTTTGCTAATGGGCAATCTTCAGCTGTGTTCCCAAAGTGCACCTTGTCTAGCATCAGGCAAGCATCATTAGTAAAAGTGAGCATCATTAGTAAAAGAGAGGCTTGCGCTGAAATTATACCTCAAGTTCAGGATTCATCTCTGTGCTATGCATACATAACTTTTTTATCCAATCTATTATTATTGGATAATAGTTGTTATCCAAATATCTGTCAGGGTCAGCGCCCGTCTGGCCCTGGCCCATGTACCTTTCCTCTGTTTGGTCAGCATTTCCTGCTGGGCCATCCGATTTGGTGTTGCCCTTGTGTGTTTTCCCTGTTTTCCTGGGGCTGTATGGCATAATTTATTGGTTTCATTTTCCTAGTGTCTGGTATTGATATTTTTCCTTTGTTTTGTGCCTCTGTTTTTGGTCTATGCTGCCCATGCCCTGTTTAGTCATATTTTGTTGTACTCCTAGTGTAGCTAGCCCTCAGTCTTTGTTAAGGTTTCCTAGTCTTCATTCCTTGTTTGTTGTAAAATGCCCCATCTGTTCCTTGCTGCCCTAATTGTATTCCTTCTGATTGCTTAATTGAGTTATGGTTCCCACCTGTACTGCTTCATGTTTCGTTAGTTTGTATATTAGTGTCTACTTTCGTTCTGTTCCTTCTTGTTTCATTGTGGCTGATTCCCATTGTTGCTTCGGCTGTTACTCTGTGTTGTTCTGCTGTTTCCCTATTGGTAGTATTCCCTGTTTGGTAGTTTTCCTGAGTATCTCCTTGCCTTTACTATTGTGTTTCCAGTGTTGCTCCCTGACTTGATTTCTATTTTATCTTTTTTTTGACCCATCGTGGTTCCTTTATTTTCTGGTTAGCCTTTTGTGTTTGTTTTGTTGCCTTTTTGTTAGTGCCTCTCCTTTTGACGTGCCTCACCCTAACAAATATACAAGTGAATTCTGAATCGCAGTCTATGCTAATTGTTCGCCCTAGATGTGAGTAATGTCGAATGACAAGGGCGATATTTCACTGTTGTGATTGTGAGTAAGGCCCTTAACAGCCCAAATGCTCCAAGGATTGTCTAAGCCCACTTTCTCTCAAATCTGCACTGCTTTGGATAAAAGCATCTGCTTTTTAGTATTAATAATAATATAGATTTGTCTGTGGCAGATCAAAGCCCTGCTTTATAGCTGTTAGCAGAACATTGCCACAGTTTAGTAATTTCTGATTTTTTTTTTACCCAGATTTTCTTCATCACTACCGTCAGGCATGATATTTTCAGAAATTCATATCAATATCAATTCATATCTGATTAGCCATGACATTTGAGAGAGGATTCCAAACCGATTCTGCAAATTACACAAGTAAGCCGAAAGGTCAAGTGTCGACAAGTATGAGGCATTCTTAACATTCACTTCACCTGATATTACTCTGTATTCCTCTGCATTTGTAGATATTTAATCCAAAGTAACTCGTGAAAAAAAGTCTACATATTTAAAATAAGAATAAATAATGGATGAATTGTAAACATTAAATTTATACTATTGTGATGTCGGTGAGCCGAGCTCCTGCCTTCCATAATGGCCATGATTCCCCGTCTGTCCTGCAGCTTGCGTAAATAGCTCCTGTTTGTATAATGTATGTAAATGTGTTGCGTGTTGCTGTATTTGTGTCCTGTTTAATTCCATGCTCGATCCCCATATATTTATCTGCATGTAAATGGCCCACCGTGTGTGGTTGCCCCTGTCTGTGCAGTGACCTCTGCTCCGTTTCGCGGTCAGGAAGTGAATCTCACGTAGGGGGTTTTCCTACTCCCACCTCTTTGTGTGAGCGAGTTCCCTTTGTGCCTGTATAGTGCCGAGTCCCGTTAAGGACTAAAATTGCACGTCCAGACTGTATCTTGCCTCTGATCTTTGTCATTGAACTATATCTGGGTCCAGCAGATACCACAATATTACTAAATATAATAATCATTTTATACATATAATATGTATTACACTGTATAATATGATACAAATTAATAACATACATTTGTGTTGAAAAAGATTTTTGAATAGGCATTTCTTGAGGCAGCCTGTAGTGAAACATGCCTTTCACTACAACAGGGGTGGCCAATCTTATCCGCAAAGGGCCGGTGTGTGTGCAGGTTTTTGGGATAACCTGTAGGTCAGGTGTGAGGACTCTTCAGCCAATCAGTCCTCTGATTGGTAATCTAATTAGGCAGTTGCAGCGAAAACCCACATATACACTGGCCTAAGATTGGCCGCCGCTGTACTACAGGATCTGAGACAATCGTGGATGTGAGTCACACATGCACCAGTGTTGAAAGTCAAATACAAAAGCAACTAAAAGCTAATGCAGAATAACTAAAAAATAAGTAAAATTAACTAAAAGCAAGCCTAATCCAGTTCCAGTTGGGGGGCTTTACCAGTGTAAGTACAGGCATTTAAAGTTAATCAGCCATTTTATAAAAATTCATGCAAATACACGTGATCAGCCTTAACTTTCAATAACTGGTGAAGGGCAGATAGTCAAAAGTCCTTAATTCAGGGTTGCTGCAAAGTGAGCGGAAGTTAAAATGTTTCCGAGGGGCCCGGAATGACTGCAAACCTAAAATACTCCGGAACATGATCCGATGGATCGGGGTTTGGAAGATCACTAGACCAATACTGGCTTTACTTGATATTTGTTGCTAAAAAGCATCCATACATTTGAAATTTGTAGATAATAAGACAAAACAATGCTATTTTACGTCCTCTGAAATGCCATAGATTTTTTTCCCTTAAACCATAGCAGTTTGGGGGGGGGGAGGGGGGGGGCTGTGCTCCCACAGCTGTCTGAGTTGAAATTGTAATTAATTGTTAAGTCCAGCATTTTTGACCTGTTCTGGCACTTTGCACATCTGCAGTTTGTTGGTACCCCATAGGTTGACAAAATAATAGGTTATGTGTGCATCAGGTATGTACAGTAACACATAAGGCAAGTAAGATGTATTTTCTTTGCCCCCTACCCCCCAGTGCAAACATCAATCTCCACCTTATAAAGGTGTGATCAGTGAAAAATTTCAATGGCATAATGGTTAACCCTCAGATGCATGGCCTCATCTACAATTAAAAAATCAAACCATAGCCACGACTAAGCAAACATTCACTGAATGTTTCTTCCATGGCTACTGCCATAAAAAGTCATAGTAAACTTATTTTTCTTTTTTTTTAAGCTGGTGAACTATTACATACTGTTGAAACGACGTTGGGACAGTATCAGAAAATCCTCGACAACTGCAGACTTCACGTTCCAGTCAGTAGTATCCCGTTTTTTTTTTCTTTGGTAAAACTACATTAAAATTACATGTCGAGTCCTTAGCTATGCGAACCCTTTTTTAAAGAAATAGATAAAAAAGATATTTGATGCTATTTCAAATTTTTTTTGGTAAATAATTAACAATGAAAAGTATGAGGCATAACTGCATAAAAAAAACTGGAAAGTGACATCTAGCGACCTTAGGTATGCATCTACAGGTTAATAAATGAAAGTTAGTTAAATAAAATTATATTCGATTGTTATAGCACACAAGATATGAGTTTTGTAATTGACAAATTATATTTGACATATATTAAGTATTTCATAAATGATGCTGTTCTGTCAAAAGGTCTGTTTTTCTTTTGGCCACTCATGAATTAATGAGATTGAATGAACATTCCATGAGCCTTGTGATTCTCCATAGTGTATTGTTCAAGCAATCAATATTGAAATAATTCTGAATATTCTGATTTTTTCTGTTGTTTTGTTGCCCTGTCATAACCATCAAATGAATAAACACATGAATGAATAAAGTGTATAAACAAATAAACATTGATAGATACGGTTTCATCACTGACATTGACCCATTCACGTACAACAGGGACAACTTCTGGTCAGTACTTTGTGTCCATTGACCCACTGATTAAGCCTTGCATTAAACTGCTCAAAAGGTTGAACTCCTGGATCATTCAGAATCTGCTCATATCGATGGG
The DNA here is from genome assembly GCA_019775895.2 of Stomatorhinus ivindoensis. Lineage (NCBI taxonomy): Eukaryota > Metazoa > Chordata > Actinopteri > Osteoglossiformes > Mormyridae > Stomatorhinus > Stomatorhinus ivindoensis. The sequence goes on along the minus strand of JABFEB020000002.1, from coordinate 23,175,153 downwards.
AAGACTTAAGCAATTGAACTGTTTTTTAAAATATTGATTCATGCCTAACTCAACAAAAGTTAGGTGAGTGTTCTGAATTATTGCAGGATCATCATAAATATATTTTAATGGTGTCTGTGATAGTGTGCTGTGGTTTGCATACAATATTAATTTACTGTTATATTTACATTTATATACACAGTTTAATTTTACGCAGTTTAAAATCCTCCTTGGTAAGGAATTAGGAATATATTACATTCAAATTACTTTATAAATAAAGGTATAATGCAGCAGGTTCAGGGGGCCTGTATGTCTTTAATAGATGGCTTTTAATTTGCACATGATTTGATGTTTAAAGAATGGATTTGCCCATTAACTATGACTCTCACAGCCCATCACAAGTATACGTACATACTTTATATGGTAATATCAAATCATGAATCATTCATAGCATTATTAGAACCATTCTCCCTGAAGATTTACTAGGTTTTTTTTTTTTTTTTACCAAATTTATATTACATCACTGTTGTTTCCTGCAGTGTACGTGTAACTCCATTTTAAGGATTTACCAACTGGAGTCCAGTTTTTTATTGAGCATTTCTTTCATTCCTATATCGCTAACTTATGAAGTCATACGTAAAACAGTCATTCTGTTTCACAGTCAAATAAGTAAATTATTTGGTTACCAGTTCAGCTCAGTCAATCAATTAGGTTCACCTACCTTCAGTATAAGTATTCCTAGGCATACATACCAAAATCAATATTGTCCAGTAACAATATGGACAATTTTCAGGAATGAAAATCACATTTTAAATCCATTGCTCCTTTTAGCTGGGGGCAGATTTCTTCTTCTTGTTCCAGAGATAAGTTGGTGTATGTATGTATGTATGTATGTATGTATGTATGTATGTATGTATGTATAGGTTTTAATATCAAACCCTCTCTTAATATCATAGCATCTTCTGTGTGGCCTACTTTGTGGAAAAAGGTCATGCTACTCAGGTGGAAATAGAGGGCGGATATCAATAAAACAACTGATGAACTTGACTGATCATGTCTTACCACAAATTCCTAAAAGAATTCATGAGGTGAAAGAAATTAACCTTGCTTACATGAAAATATTATATGAAAAGTGCATGCTATGTGCTATGTGTGTATACTTAATACGTTCAGTACTCAGGTTCGAATCCTAAAAAGTTTGGTATCTGATCGAATTTTCCACATAAGAAATAATGGAAAACCAATTCCTGGCCCTAAAAAATTACACCTAAATATGTTTTTTTTTAAACATTTAAATACAGAATGAACAGGATAAAACAAGAATAGCATATACTGTACTAAACACATCTAAGGACATTTATCAAAACAGTAATTTAGTAAGAAAATAAATGTATCTAAACAATGTGTGATTGTTCGCTCTTTCCGTGTACCACGCCCCCTTGTTAACCTCATGTGGAATCCCAGTGTGATCAGCTGTTTCTGCTTGTTGGACGTCATTATAGTTTTCCGTATTTTGTCCGCATGTCAGTTTGTTTCCCCAGTCAGGTCATTGTATTGTCCGTCTGCGGTTGTCCTGCCTTACCTGTAATTAAACTCTGTTTTCCCCAATACCCTGATGTCTGCACCTTTGTCTCCGTTCCATCCCCGCTTGGCATTACAATATAATTATAATGTTTATTAATAATATTAAAATAATGTTAAAATAATAATTTAAAAATCTTTATTTTAAAATGTATTTTATTATTATATACTACTGTTACTGTCTATCATTGTCTAAATGTATTTTTACTGTCAAAATATCTGTATTCAGCTAGTGTATACATGCACGATGCTATCACAGCAAATGGGAGGCTGAGACTGAAGCGTTACCCTTTGTTTCCACTGTAAGACAGATCGAGTTCTAGGTAATTTTTTTTTTCCCGAATTGGTTGGTTTGACCTTTAAGAAATGTGAGTTCTAATGAGTTTGAGAACTGAGGTACCACTGTGTGTGTGTGTGTGTGTGTGTACACATCCACACACACACTATCAATAGAGTGAGAAGCCAAGTGATTGAGTGTCAGATGACATGACCTGGCCAGCTGAGCTAAACACAGTAGAAATGGTTTTAGAGGAGTTTGTCCAGAGAGTGAAGGAAAAGCGGCCAATGAGAGCTCAGCATATATGTGGAACCTCCTTCAGGACAGCTGGAAAAGCATCTCAGGAGGCCACCTCATGAAACTGGCACAGAGCAGAAAGTCTCTGAAGTAATTAGGGTCAAGGGCCTCACTCACACTGCCAATCATGGGAATTGAACCAACAACCCTCTGTGTCCCAACCCACAGAGTTCCCCACATGCCCAACAAATTATTATATTTATATTACATATACATTTTCTTGTTCAAATTTGATCTCTTTATTCTCAAATTTAGAGAATTGTTCAAATAAACTTTTCTCTGGGTGGGTGTGTTTAAACTTTTGACTAGTACTGTATATAAAAATCAGGTATGAAAACATTAAACAGCGACTTCATGATATGAACCATAAAGCAAATGTAACAAAATGATGGGCTTAAGTGAGTGCTCCATTGAGTCTGGTAATGCACCTGGGAAAGAAGGTGTTTTCCATTCAAAGAATGCAAAAATATATAGTCCTGTAGCACCTTGCTGATAGGAGCACTGCAAAGAGATAAAGATGGTAGGGGTGTGATGAGTTGCTCATGATGTTAGGGATCCTCTGTAGGCAAAGGTGTTGTATATGTCCTTCAGAGTGGCTAGCTGAAACTTTTTGATGACCAGAAATTTGTTACTGGAATCCATCTTCACCAAGTCACTTTTAATGTAAACTGGAGTGCACTGAGCTACATTTCCTGAAGTTGATGACGAGCTCCTTGGCCTTAAAGCTTGCGTGAGCCAGGCTGTTCTCTGTGCCACCTACCTGTCTTCTGACCCAGTAGCTTCAGAGATCAGCCCAATCACTGTTGTGTCGTCAGAGTGGAGGATGGATGGAATCCGAGGATAGATGGAATCTGTTAATTATCCGTCAGTTGGAAGTTAAGAATGCAGTTGCTGAGAGGCTGGCTGAAATCCAGGTCAAATCATTTATAGTCCTTTTTGAAACTGGTGCTCTAGTCAAATAGCATCCTTGTGTGTGCCCCCTAGTGTTGAAGCTGGATATTGTGCATGGTGTGAATGCTTGATTGTTTGCTTTTACTACATTGTCACTGTTGCCTTTCTAAAAGCAAAGAAGCTGTTTAACACTCCTTATACTGTACCAAGATGTTCTTACTTGGCAGGAGGGGCTTCCTGCCTTTATAATCAGTACTGGACAGGATACCTTGCCATACTTGTAGGGGGCTGTCGTTTTTGAAGTATTCTTCAATTTGTGTTTTGTAAGTAGCCGTCATTTTTTTGATGCTTCTCAGGTTGGATGCTTCAGTGTTTCTAATCCTGAAGGCTGTGATTCAAGCTGCCAATAGATTCCAGAAATGATTAATCATACGGCTTCTTTGCTTGGGAAACAGCTCAATGTTTGTCGACAGTGACATTCCCAACTCAGATTTTTATGTTAAATAGTACTGTAAATGTACACTCCTCTAAGTCTGTGTGTGCTTCCTATGTACCCTGTTGTGCAAATAAGTCCCAGTCCGTTCATTTGAAGTCATTGAGCTGTGAGGAGGTGTCTTCAGTTCACCTCTTTACTGTCTTTAACATGATGTTGAGAGGTCTCTTAGGGAAAAGAGATATGAGCAGATTGAGTCATATAGGACAAGACTGAGGCCATTTCCTGAGGACCCTTAGGAAGTGTAACCGCTGCTGAGCCTTCTTGGTAACTGCTGTCATGTTGTCTGTCCAGGAGATGTCAGTGGAGATAAGGATGCAGGGAAACCGGAAGCCGTGGACCCTCTCCACACACTCGCTGTTGATGTAGAGGGGGGCTACGTCGGTGCTGTGCCTCATGAAGCCAACTATGACCTCCTTGGATTTATTGGTGTTCAGTGCTAGATTGTTCTTTGAACCCCAGGCTGCCAACTTTAGGACCTCGACTCTGTAAGCATGTATTAGAAGGCATTGACCGCAAACATATACCAGGATTGACAGAAAAGGTTGCAGCAACACACAAGCATTGTTTTACAATAACCATCTCAATCTACTGAATTTAATCATATTGATAACGTGGTCTGATTTGAAGAGGGCAATCCACAAATGCAAACCTTAGACTATTAAGGATCTTGAAATAAGAATTCTTTAGCTAATTCTTTGTAATTAAGGGGCAGTTAGTTTCACATTAATCACATGACACTAAATACAATTTATAATACTTATTACTATAGAAGTGGTCAATTGGGGCATGAAATGGCATTCGGATATACGCATATGCCACTACCAACTGCAATCCTTGAGGTAAGATGAATCACATAAATTGTTTTGATAGCTATGTAGTTTAATAAATTGGAATAAGCTGTGTGAATTGCTATTGGTGATAACATTTGTTAGGCAAATCAAGGAATCCATTTTAATTGGAATATACTACTGAAGACATATATTTATACATATACATTTTATAAGAATAGAAACTTATTCATAAGTAGATTTCAATTACAAAGGAAAATGCAACATAATCAGTGGGAGTCTATATTTTCTGAAAGTACTGCACCTCTGTTTTTGAGCTTCCTGGTTGGGTCACCAGATAAAACAGAGAGCATTCGGTTCCTTAATTCCTTTAAACTACAAATGAATTAGCACCTCATTGGTGTCTTTCTTTATTCCAAGGTTTCCTCAGATCCATTCTTCCATCCATCCATTTTCTGCTGCTTATTCGGGGTCAGGTCATGGGGACAGCAGTCAAAGCAGGGATTCCTCAGACCTAGCATAGTCATTATTACTGTCATCGTGCCTTCCACTATATGGATCAAAAAACAGCACAGAGTGAGTAAGGAACCTTATGATGCTTTCTGAATATCTGAGACCCTGATCCTAATGTGATATCATAAGACTTTGTATATCAGATATTACTGCATTGTTTATAACCTTTTAATGTATTTAAGCTAATCGCTCACTGGGTGAAGCAGACCGTAGTTAAAGGGGATTTTTATTAATATGGTTCTCTTAACAGTAGACATACAACAGTCTTTTACAACTTTTTCGAGAATTGGTGGATTGGGTTATGAAATGCCACTCAAACATACGCATATGCCACTACCAACTGCGATTTCATCCTTGAGGTAAGATGAATCACATAAATTGCTTTGATAGCTATGTAGTTTAATAAATTGGAATAAGCTGTGTGAATTGCTATTGGCGATAACATTTGCTAAGCAAATCAAGGAATGCATTGAAGTAGCAATCCATTCTACCCAGAAAGTGTAAGGACAAAGAGGTCGACTGTGGGCCTAAGAGAGGGCATACGTTATCATTCAACAGCTCGAAATAATGCTGAAGAGAGAGTACGGCAAAGCCCCATCAGAGAAGCACTGAGCCAGTTTGTCATAACATGCCATCCACAGAGACATTATTGATCACATTTGGAGCTACACCTGACTACTTCTGGGATAAAAAGATATATCCTTGCTGTCATGCCTGTGGCTAAGGAGGTCTTTCTGCTCCAGGAAAAACATAAGCAGGGGGGCCTTTAAACTAACACCTGTGTCTACTGTTAGCCAGGAGATGACGGATGTCATAATATTCAGGCACACAAGAACATGACTGGTTCTAGGCTAGATTCTGAAGTGGAGATGTTCGCATACTTTATGTTATTATAATAATAATAATAATAATAATAATAATAATAATAATAATAATAATGCCAGTTTGCCGCAAATGTAAGATGGTATTTCTTGTTCCAAAAATTACATCTAACAAACTGGGGTCGTCATATTTAAGGACTGGAATTTAAACATCATTATCTACATACAACAGGAAATAGTGTGTGAGCACCAATCACTGTTTCCTCCTGTGTCTCTACTGGCAAACTATTTTGTTTGTTCTCATCCCACCCATGACTGGCTGACGTAATTTGATGACAGCAGAATTAATTATGCATTTACCAGCATTTTTTGTACCACACCGCATGTATCTTTAAATTGTGTAAATGTATGTTATTAGTGTACATGGAACATGTCATCACCATGTTATGTTTGCCGTGGAACTTTTTACTAGCGTTCTCATTCTGAATCAGAGTGTCTTGGATTAGGGACAAAAGAAAAACGGGGGCTGGTCTGTTACCCACTGAGTGCTGGGGAAAATGGGGCAGAAGACGAAGAGAGTAGGAAAAAAGAGGAAAAAACAACAACAGCTACAAAATGGGGCAATAATAAACTGATGAAAAATCAACCAAAAGGGAAAAAGGCAAAGAATGGTCTGATTGCTGCGTGGTCTGTACGACTGCGGCCAGAGCATCAGGCAGTAATGTCCGGCTTCACTCCCACAGCTTCCCTGAGTGGGTCCTTTTGAAGGGGGGTGGGGGGGGGGGTTCGCTCTGGGCAGGCACAGACAGCTGTGGGGGTTAATCTTTTCCAGCCCTGCATGATTACTGGTTGTCCACGATCCCAGACCAGAAATCACCACTACTGTCCAGTGTCCAAGGTGCTATTCTGGTTTTGCGGAGAGCATTCTGCTGGTTGGATGGTTGGAAGCCTGGGTCTGAGGGTCCTGGGGTTGCCGTAGTGACACAGGTGATCTGATTAACTCATCTTTCAAGAAAGGACCCTGAATGGAGCTGAAAGGAAATGCACTTCTTTGCTATCTATTGGAAAGAAAGCATGTGACCCTCCCCTTCACAGTCACCCCTTAGGGGGCTCATACCTATTGAAAAGCCTTGTTTTAATGATTCAGATAATTAGGAAGTTACAAATTATCTTATCCAGTCAGATTATTAAAGTCTGTTAAAGTCAGGTAAAACGTGGTTCATATACTTGACTTTATTTCTGTCATTGCCTGAAACCTAAACAGCCTACCTTACCTGGACTACACAAGTTGTTTTGAAAAAGTGACACTGTAACATCAATAAAAGTCATGTGATTAACACAAGGTTAACACAACTAAGCAAACCAACTAGGTATTTATTTACTTTAATTGATGACTGCAAAGCCTAAGAAAAGAAACGGCGTCTTCGTTAATAATATCTTACTCTAAAACAATAGTTTCACCATGATGAGTTTAATGCTACCCATCATGATAAATTGAAACTTAATATTCAGCATTCCTTAGAATTCATTACATATGAGGATAAGGAACAGAGACGTTACCTAACTCTCCTTCCCAAGATGAACAAACCTCTTTTTCATATAGATAACAAAAGAGAAAGAATAATGATTAAATCTGGATTGTTTAAGTTTTATCTCCATTAACAAAAGAGCGTTGTCATGATAAATATATATCTTAATGTCAAACATGATACACCTAGTAGCAAAAACCCACAGACAAAAAAGTATTATCTCTTCATATTTATTAACAATTAGCTCACATTGTATGTACAAGTTCCGCTAAATTAGGTTATAATGGGCACCATCTGCTTTGGTTATAATGGGCACCATCTGGAACAAACTTAAACCGATGGTGGACCAGTGAAAGAGCAAGAGAATAGGCAGACAGAATACAAATTGTATGAAAAATGTTTAATGAATATTAAATCATGTTAATATCTCCATTATTAATAAGCCAATTCCCTTATTACTTCTCCAGAGTGTCACTGCTTTGTATACTTTATTTAATTCAGCTTTATTCTAGAAGATTTCCTCTAAGTTTGATCATGTGTATAATTAATAGTCACATATATTTACTTAGAAGACACTTTTGTACAAAGCAGCATGCAAGGAAGTATCAAAGCCAGTGTTCCAGGGGTAACTGAGGTTAAGGGTCAACAGTGAAGTCATTCTGCCAGCCACCAGGTTTGAACTGGTGACTTTCTGATCATTGCCAAAGATTCTCAACCTGCAGAACCACACAGGTCAGGATTTTGTTCATTTCACTGCAATATATACATTTTAAAAGCTTGAAAAATGTAGGCATGGCATCATATTTTGCCTTTGCTACCTACCTCAGCCATATGTAGAAATTGCATATGATTTTATACCAGCACCTGTCTATGAAATGACAAAATTAATCAATTTATGTCATAAAATGCCACACCACAACTGCTCCCTTTGCAATTATGCTGCTAATTAATGGCAGACATTAAGAGCCTTTCCACTCCATATCCCTCTGCTCATTAATGCCATTTCTGAGTCATTTGTCTGTAGGTCTTCACTTCCAACATTTTTTTCACTTGCTAGCATCTTTCATAATGTCAACATGTGGTTGTGGGAGTGGATGCCGCAGCCAATGGAACAGAGCTAAGAAAAATAGAATTGGTTGTGCAAGTTTAATTCAGGTGCTCTGATTCCTGGCTGCAATTCAATGATATGCAGGGTCATTGGCATCAAAGGTGCCCATTGTGCATGCCCGTTGTGTGTGCGTATATACATGTGGCCTGCAATGGACGGGTACGCCCCCCACTGTGTCCCACTGCATTGTGTCCCATGTTGTCCCTGACAATCTACTGGATTATAAGAATGATGGATGTAAAATTTCAAGGTGATGAAGGTGATTATTACAGATGCCGAGTGTTTCATCAACGGACATTGATAATGTGCGAGGTCGCAGGAAATAGTAATAGTTTTCATGTCTATTTAGTGCTTAAAAATACTTTTAAAATATCAATGGTCCATCCATCCATCCAATTATCTTTTCATCTATATATATCTACAGTAGTCCTGGATCAAAGCTGTTTTTGGGTTGTATGAATATTGTCCATACATTAATATTAAAATGTGTGTTCAATGTTTTAAAACTTAAATATTGTGCATAAGCTGTTTCCTTGGATGCCTACCGCATTTAACCTTTTAAGATCTAACTTGCTAAATCCTCATCTGACATTGCAAAAGCACCCTCATTAGATCCTGAATTGTTAACATAATGAAATGAAAGCAATCATTTGGAACACCTGAAACACCTTTTTAATGACTGAAAAACACATTAAGAAGATTTCATTGCCTATTTTGAGTAACAGCTTCTAAATTTAGAGCAGAGTAGAGGAGGGGAAAGAAAAAAAAATATTGAACACACTTGAGCCAATGTTATTTATCACCTTCACTCCCACCTGTATTTGTTTCTTGCCCTAAATAAAG
>JABFEB020000002.1:23102413-23124353 GCA_019775895.2 Stomatorhinus ivindoensis | reverse complement strand
GCTGGAATCCATCAGGGGAGAGACATGAGGTATCAGGGGCGTGGCACATGAGGCTGTCACGGGCAGGGTATGACAGAATGTGTGTGTGTGTGTGTATTTATTTATTTATCTATTATAAGTTCTGTAAAACTGTAATAAAGCTCCACTGAAGTTGAAATGAATCAGAGTCATCAAAATAATTCTTTGGTGAATGTGTGAGCTTGCATAACTTTTGGTCCAACACCGTTTATTATCTGACAACCAGTAATGAATACTAGGAGCCTTATCGTCCTGCAAGAGAAACTTTAATCAGGCTCTGCTGCCTGTCTCCTGTTTAAACACGCCACAGTACATCCTTCAATGGATATGCCATACTAATGGCAAATACCAAACGAGGAAGAATTTCAGATTTGTGAGTGAAATGTGAAGCACACACAAAGATAATTAAAGCAATACATTTGTCTGCTTGACCCCATCAATCGATTTCTGTGTTAGTTTCTAATCCTGTAATATGGGAACTAATTAAATGCTTAATTACCTGCTGGACATTTATATTCTTTTTGATGAGTGTAGGTGTTGAAATATTAAAGACACCCTAAAGTAACAAATTCTATTTATTATAAAGCTCATCATTGCACCAATTTTCTTTATTCACGCTGTATTTATGCTGCCTAAGATAGTGTGGAGTATTGAATGCAATAAAAGGGTGTTATACTAGAATGTTAATTATTATCATTAAACATTGTGGAGTCATCACTTCAAAACATTCATTTTGTATTATATTTGATTATATACAAGGGAACATCTTTAGATAAGTCCAGAACAGTTAGAGTTAAAATGTGTAGAATAAGTAAATAAAATAAAGCATTGTGTTTGTCCTATATCATTACAATGTTATGTTGGTCATGAAGGCAAGATATAACATAATGCTTGTAAGGACAGAGCATCTATGAAATGTGAGGTGAAGTGTGAGAAATCAAACAAATCATCACACAATCATGAAGCTCACAATCAGAAAAGTGAATGTTTTGTAGATAATGGGTTCTTTTTTGCGCTTATAATGGACTTGCAGTTAGCTCGACCAGAAATAACGATGCGCACAGATGACTGCAAAGCTCTGAATTGTCAACAGGAAGTGCTCATGTTGAAACTATTACTATTAAAGACTACAAGTATACAAAACACTGCTTCAAATTCAATCTACACCAGTGTATAAACACACCTATGTACCCATCCATCTACAATGTCTTGCACAACCAGTTATCCAGTACACCCCTAATGTGAAGCTGGAGTCTATTTCAGAAAGTACAGGTACACGGCAGTACAGTTGATTCTTCTGCACTGCCACTTTCCCCATCACGGTTTCGAAATGTTGCAGTTTTAGCATAAGAAGTTTTGCAAAATCCAGAGACAAAACACGCAGGCCAGCGGATGACATGTTAGTAGTCTAGTAAAGTCTAGTAATGCATAAAATTCAATTCAATTCATTTTTATATAGCGCCTTTCACATCAGAGTCACCTCAAGGTGCTTTACATGGGTGTGATGGGATACATTTCAACATCATTAAGACAGAATAATACAAAAATGGGGAAAAGGAAAGTCAAAGAAATTAAAGAAAGAGAGTCCGATGACAATGGATAAGAGGAACTAAAAACTTCCTAATAAGGAGAAAAATAAACCTCTGGGGGTCAACTGGCTGCCCCCCCTCCCGCATGATGTGGAAGGGTTGACTGTCCATCCCAGATGGAATACCAATTCATCATAGGCCATTGATTCACACGGTATGGGTAACTAAGAGAATCCAGTGTGCCTTCCTGTAGCCTACACAGTCAGAGGAAGCACAATGAGCTGGCAACAGTAATTGCACCCCAGCCCTCGAGGAATGAGGCTATGATTCCACTCATTGTGTCACCACCCATGCATATATATATATATATATTTTATATATTTCCCATCCTTGTAGAGAAGTAAGTCCAATAAGCCAGCATTTTTTTTTGAAAAGGCAGAACTTGCCATTTAATCTTGCTTTGTTTAAATGAAAGAATGAATGCAGCAGAGTGTTTTGCTTTGTGGTCAAGAAGCACAAAAAGGGTATTTGGCTCCATAAGGTGATATAACTGGCATGAATGTAGTCAAGAAGTAAGAAAGGTGGAGATTCTGTAAGATTATGAAAAGCTGTGTGGCTATTACTTAAGAGTTCAATTACTATGAGAATCCTGTTTGAGTTATTATTACTTTATAAAAATATATAAATTGAAGCTGCTTTTTCAGTTAGTATCAACCTACAAAATTAGATCATGAGTTTCAGAGCCACTTGACCAAGCATCTCAGTTTAGGCCTCACCTTTTCAATTTGCAAGAAACTGTTCTTAATACTTTGCCTGGGAAAATAAATGAATGAATGCAAGCCAGCTTTGAGAAGGTCCATTTTACAATGAGGACCTGCCTGCTAGAAACCGTTCCCTTGAACTGCACATGATGACAAATAGGAATTTAGCAAATTAGCAAACTGGTACAGTACATTATGTATGTAATTATTATTTCAACAATTATTCACACCTTTTTTTAACAGTCTTTACATTTCAAATGTTTTCCACTTTCACGATGCCAGGAGCCATGAAACATGCCAACTGGTTTCCTTGTCTGTGATAGATGAATGTTCCGGAACGTCACAGATAGAAGACCCAGGGTAATTATCTGGACGCTGTCCCTGTCAAGCTGTTATTAGAAATTTCCATCATCCACCACTAAAATTTCAGAAAGATAGTTGCTAGACCTTAGTGTGCATCAAGGCAAACCCATTAGACTACAGTGCAATGAATATAACGGATTATGCACTTTATGCAAATTTTGCTTGCATGAATTAAATTCTGTTTAGGATGTCCACAATAGTGTATTTAGATGTCATTTGTCTTATTTACAAAAGGATTATTGCCATACAGAATACAGGATGCACATCACAAAGTCTTCTATATAAGATGAACAAGTGATGAAGGCTTATAGTGCTGTGGGGTAATTATTGGCTGCAGGAAAGATTAAATGAAAAGCTGCGACACAGCTGATTGTTTGGTTATCTCATTTCGACTAAATGAAAGTGATTGCCAGAATCCATTGAAGGAGATTAAGATATTGTGAATATATTACTGATGTGCTTTTCTACATGTAAATTTTGACTGGAACTGAAGTCAGCAGATTGACTTTTCTATCTCAAATGGTATGACTTAGCACTCTGATAAAGGAAGGGTTGGAATGCAAAGGTTTACTGTTCAATGGAAATTAGGATTCATTGATAAATGTGATATGTTAATAAATGTTTCATTTAAAAGAAAAAAGCACAGTCCATACAGAGTCTAATTGTTTCTTCCACTGAAGAATGAAAATTCTCAGTAAAATTAAAATATGCAGGTTTGTGTGCTTGGGTGTAGTTTGTTTTGGTCAGGAATGTCTTGTTTCTAGATTCACAAACCTGGGCTGGTCTGACAGGCACCTGGTCTCAAATGTCACTGTTCTTGTTAGCTGGCACCTTTTCAGTGTTCATAGTCTTTGTTATCCAGAAACCCCGGTGAACGAGTGTCTTGTTTTTAAGATTGTTTAGGTTATCCTGCTTTTGTTTTTCAGTCTGTTTCCTGGGTCCTTTTTCTTGATTCTTGTTTTCTGGTCCTCTACACTTCAGTCTGCCTTTTATGCATCTTGTCCAGGAGCTGCCCATCCAGTCAACAGCTTCAAGGCCCTTTGCTTACCTGTTTCCTATGGTGCACTATGTGAAGGTTTCAGAGACCATCAGGCAGAAAACCTGGCATTATAGAAGCACAGCCCAATTTCAGCTGCTTGGGCTTGAACTCTGGTTGTGAAAACCAATAAGGATAACTTAACTGTACATTCTAAGTCTATGTTTTGACATTACTGCAATATGCTTTTTAACGTAACTAATTAAAATAATTTAGCTCTTACTTTTTATTTTTCAGTATTTCCGTTTGGTGAAAGATATCCCGCCAATGTGTACTGGGAAGTAAAGCAATTCATATGTACCCAAAAGGGGAAATGGGATTATAAGATGACAAAATCACAAATGACCCTTATTTCTTGAGAAGGTATTATGATTTGAAGGAGATAAAAATAACATGCTAAGAAGGAAGAGCAGCAGTGGTTTGTGGAAATTGCAATGTTTTATAACTCATTCAGTGTGTTTTTTTCAATTCAAAATTTCTTTTAAAATGTTGATTTACTTTTTGCTATGCGGAGAAAGGCTTTAACTTTTTTTTATTTTATTTTTTTGTTCTCAGCACCTCAGCATTCGCAGCCTAGAGGGGGGTAAAATGGACATAGCTGCTCATCACAACAGGGCTCCACAAATTTTTACATTCAGTAACACTTGTTAATTTCCCAGAGGTTTCTCCTGATTCATAAACAGATAGCATGGTAATGACCACAGCATATTGGCCACAACACACACACACACACACACATATATATATAGATACATACATACATACATACATACATACATACATACTGTACATACATACATACACACACACACACGCAATGAAGTCTTCATTACTCCTTTGGGCCTACACTTAAGAGAAGCAATAGAAAAATAAAATAAAATAAAACTTGGTTTTAAGCTACTCTGTATATACTTTTCCCCTAAGTAAAACCCAAACGAGGTCTACTTGATTAAAGGGGGGGGAGGGGGTGGTTCATTTATACTAACTTTAAATGTGACAGCAAAAAATTCTAAAGCTTTCATTGCTGTAGTGATACATTCTCACTTTAAAAGACTAATTAAGGAAAAGGCAGAACGGGGAACAGAATTATTCTGCTTCTTCAAGCATGTGTTTTACAGAAGAATGCATATCTAATGATTAAACAGTGTGAAAAGCAGAGCTGTTAAGCCCTCTCAGGCCCTGACTGCCATTAAGATGAAAAACCCACTAGAGTGAATCCCAGGGAAAATAAATAAATTAATAAATAACATAAAACCTTGTAAAATGATAAGATAAACAAGCCCTTTGTCTATTTAGTGCCACAAAGGCTTTGCAGCTGAAGGTGGGGGATAAATCACTACGCATTTCTAGGTTGCAATCATGCAGGGTAAATTTATTGTGTAGCAGCTCTTTGGCCGTTACCCCAGGTGAGGCCCATTACCCACTTGGCACTTCTCTTCAAAAGTATGAGGATTCTGTGCCTTCCGGTATTTAAGCCCCTGCTTAAGTTTTCGATCAAGTGCAGTGACAGCTGGTGGTGTTCATACAATTCGATTTTATTATAAGTGGCTGGGGATAAAAATGATCTTATTCACAATTTCTTTTGGAAATAAACATTCACTTGTGCTTTGTTAAACAAGTGAAATACATATGTTTTATTGCAAGCACAGACCTTGCTGTTTGTGTTAGCTGAAAATTCACAGCTTGTGGTTGCTGTAATTCAGTTTGACCTTTGTGATCCAATGTTGCTGGCATGTTTCCTCATTGCCAACTTGGCATTCTGGTTCTTGACACCAAAGTGAGTGTTTATTCACTGATGGCTAAAAGGTCCAGCACATAGTATCATTCACTCGACATCGCTACACATTTGTTATGCTGTTAAACACTGAATGTGATATGATATGCGTTGCAGATATATCTATTTTCTTTTACAATTCTCTGACAAAATATGTAATTACACCAAGAATTTGGCACTGAAAAAGACACTGCTGACAGCTTGAAATCGTGAAATTTGCAACAGTATTGGAAAACAGCTCATTTTCATTTCGCAGTGAATAAATTAAATAGCTCATTTTCCAAGATTTGAGTAAGGTGGCATGACTATTTTAAAAGTGTTTCATAGCAAACAACACCATAATTATTCCCTTGGCAGAGCATATCTTTAGATATTGGAAAAGGATATTCAACTCGGTGGGGCCATAAATCTCAAGCAAAGATACACACACACAAACACATCAGACATACACATTATAGTTTAGGTTTAGACATTAAGGTCTAAGAAAACTGTCTAACAATCAATATTAAATATCAATCACGTTCTAATGACTACTCCATATTAACTATTGCATTCATCAAAAGCAAATAACCGTATGTCATGTACTTGCTTAGCTGATTAAATTATCCAAGACATCTTTTATTGATTTAAAAAGCTTATGATTTTACTGAAACAATTAAGGTTCAGTATCACGCTCAAGGGATTATGGAATTTTAACTAATATCTTTCAGTCAGTGAGTCTTTCTCATGAATGCTGTGACGGCTTGTGCAATGTATTATACAGAACCAAGATTAAATATGTTCAAGGCAATATTGTAAAAAAAAATTTGCACATACATAGCAGGATACAATATCACATGATATATAAAACACCTCACTTTGTGTTGAGAACCCAGCATTGTTTTATGCAATCTGTTTTTATTACTATTTGTTTTTTTTTTATTCGTTTGTTTTATGGCCTCTAAGCTGTGGATAATAATACAAATACATGCGTATTTTGAAATGCAACCTTGCAATCCCAGGAACGACAGGGGTCTGAAATAACGGCTTGGTGCCACCTTAAGAGCACTGAATTTCAGTCTTAAAAACAGAAACGGGGATGCAGTTAGAGGGATCCTGCTTATTATGCTCAAATGGTTTGTAGAACTGGACCCCGGCTGCTTTCCCCATTTGTGGCCTTAAGACAGTGATTTAGGCAGATGAAAGGCCGAGCACAATAAGAAAGCTCCCTCCAGTCTCTCATTCATTTGACCTTGATGTTGACGTAAATGGATAAATATTTTAAAGGGTGTTTGTGAAGCTCTGCTGCATGAACAAGGCAAGAGCAATGTGAAGCCTCTAAAACACATTCTGCGTATCTTCTCCAGGACAATGGCGCAGTGAGGTCATAGATATGCATGTATTTGCATCTCGGGCTGAAATTTTAAACATGGGCAAACATGGGTATGGAGAGCAAGAGCACTGGATTGGCCTTGTGGCTGGGCAAGTTTCTTGATTTCACAAGCAAAATATTAATATGTAGAAGTCAGATATGGGTTCCCTTTTGGATAATTAATATAAGCCCTTTCCTAATATTAATAATAAAACAAACCAGTTAAGGTTGTTTCGTGATTCAATTTATTTTAGTTCCTGTTAATTCCTAAGGATTTTGTCCTTCAAATCAGTTCCTTAAACACTACCCACATTGAATATCAAACCAGTCCAAAAGAAAGCTGTTCCCATGTCAATTTTCTGTAAATTTGTTCTGAACAATCATACAATCTTCTGATGGTTATCGTTAAAAATATTATAAATATATAGTGTGTGGCTCAGTAGGCTAAGCCTGTGGGCCTGTAATCAGAAGGTCACCAGTTCAGCCTCAGCCTGTCTGTGGGCCCTTGAGCAAGGCCCTTAAGCCCCAGCCCCCTGGATGCCACTCCTGATCGCTGCCCTTCATAGACAACTTGCTCTACAAAAAAGATCACGTTGAGGGATGTGTCAAGGCGATTTCTCCTCAGGGATCATCAATAAAGTATCAATTATTATATGCTACTAGAAGAAATAACACAAACGGGTATATTTATTTAAATTACCATTAAAAACATGAGGGAAAATGCATAAACATTTTCCTAACTTTTCCTGCCAGTACAACTGAAAGGAATGAATAACAATGATGACAATTATTGACAATCATTAATTAATTAATTAATTAATTAATTAATTAATTAATTCATTCATTTATTTGCATAATGCTCTGGTTAATGTAGTATATACTTCATTACTGGATAGCACTGTAGCCGTACACCTCCTGACCTGGGTGTCTCTCCCCATCTCTTTGCTTATGCAGGCTCCCTTTGGGTAGTTTTCCTCCCACAGTCAAAAAAATGTGGTTAGGCAAATTGGATCCTCTTTCCTTGGTGTTAATCTGCATGAATGGATGAACCAATTTCTCTACCCCACGGTAGGACCCTTCAATCGATAAATATAGAGAGATCTCCACTTACAGAAGCTTTTATAAACCACCTTAGACCATAAGCTCTGAAAAAGGAGCGAGATTAAATAAACCATGTGAAACATTGACTTAAAAGATAAAATGTGTGTCGTCTCAAATTAGATTTCACAACTGAGTTCAATCATTGAAACTGAAAGCTTGAACCATCCTTTTAAGTTGGTATAGAATGGTATAGGCCACAGAATTTTTAAAATCTTTGTAATATAATCTAGGACCTAAAAAGAAAATTGTGGCATACAGTAAATAGCCAATTAAAACCTACAGACTATTATGTAGTATGCAATGTCATAGAAACAATAAAAAGACTTGTTAATTAAAATGTATTTTATTTTTAATCTGCATATCATCATATTATTCATAGTACCAGTGCTTAATTCATACTACATATTTTCAATATTCATTCACTCTTAATGGTAATTTGTAAATGTGTTGAATTTTTTGTAATGTGATTATATATATATATATCTTTTTAATTATTTGCAACCGAAATGTTAGATATACAACTATTTGCATAAAATATTCACATATGTACCCACATACGTGTATAAAGATTCAGCAGGTAATAAGCCTGTATTTTTATATTCACATTTCTATATCTTATTTGAATAAAGGCTGTGATTAGAATCATAGATCCATAAAAATGGAGTTATTGGGATATTCCGTCACCTGGACTGGCTAGCTTAACTGCATAGGATACCTGAAAAAACACTCATTGGATAAAATTCAGAATTTCTATATTCTGCATAAAGAGAGTAGCAGGCCCTCAATCTCTAGAGTCAATTCATGTCAATTTAGCAGACTGACTCTTTCCTTGCACACACCTTCGTGATAAGACTCTTTACCATGGCATAGGAAAGGAGATATCGGGCTGGTTATGAAATTGTGTCAGTTGTATCAAGTGACAAGGGTGGGTATTTAGATAAATGGATAGTTTTACACATGGTGACACTTTCAGCAGGTAGGGCAGAAACTTCAGATACATCTACTACATTTTATAACTTTGATGGAAAAGTTTTATTCTTGTCCGAGATAATGCACAGCATTGCTTTTGACACGTAGCACGTCTGTACTGAAGTGATGCTTTTACACTAACTGGGAGAAGGGTCACCAGTCCAATATAATCATGCCGTTGCAGATAGATTGATCAATTACAATTGTCCTTTGCATATTGGTTTGAAACTTTGTTTTCTTGGAGTGTTTAAAATGTTTTTGTTGGCTTTCCGAGGAATCAGAGATGTAGATGCAATATGGAATTGATGGAATTGAACACAAACAGTGCCAAGTATATTCTTTTTCCTCAAAAGGGTGTCACACAGAGAGATAAAAAAAAATTCTGTTTTGTCCCCTGTGTTATATTGGAATATATAGTTGGAATATAGCTTGAGATGGAGTAGAAGTGGAATGGAATGCACAGCTGATGCAACTCCTAAATGTCTGCAGTATTTTTGTGTTCTCAGTGAAGGTTCTTAATAATTCACCAGTTATCCATGATTGTGACCAAAGAATATGCTTCCTGTACTGGTGACTTCTTATAACTGAACTAATAGGGAGGTCATGAACAGTATGGGGCAACTGCTAAATTGTTACATGTATTATGGTTTTCATATCAGAAATGGGAAAATAATAGAGAATTCAGTTCCACTAACACTAATGAAGCTTGATTGTCAGTCATTTCACATAGATTATTTGGTAGTAACATGGAAAGGTGTTTTTAGCAGGCTTTCTATTTTATTGAAGTATTTATTCACAAAAGACAACAAATCTGGCTTATTGACCAATACAGATGAAAAGATCTCTGCAATCTTTTTGTGGTAAATCAATTTTAAAAAGACATAAGGCCTTAGGAAAACCTTGAGAGCAACTTATAAGTTTGTTTTTCCCAATATGGATTGATTATGAAGAAAATGGGTGTACAAGAATGACACATTATCATTTTCTATTGTGGAGTCTTAGTCAATTATAAAGACTACTTTGCAAAACAACAGGTTTTATAAGTAGAACCTGAACTACGGTGTAATTGAGTTTATATATTCACACACACAGATTAGGTAACTACAAATGTCCTCGTTACATTTTTTTTGTACTAAGCAATATATAAGTTAGGAAACTGAGAGTAGTTGGGGTTAAGGACCCTGCACAAGGGACCAGTTAAGCGCTTCCTTTGCCAGCCTCAGAACTCAAACCCAAGACTTTCCAGACACTGATACCTAACCAAATGGACCACGTACCACCTCTGACATAGAAGATCGAGCTTACATGCATTTCGGCTTTCCTGTAAGGTAACGATCCTAAATATACGCTGAAATGAACTGAGAAATAATTGACACAAGTCACAAAATCAACATTTGGATGTCTGATGCTTATTTTGCTTTCTTCTGCCTCCCATTTCCTGCAGCCCTAACGGCTGTCTTCTTCTTGTCATTCTTTTCTGCCATTTTGTTAAACCTGTTTCTAGTTTTGTACCTAAAATAAACCCTTATTCTGTCTTTCAGCCTCCATGTCAGATGATTATTCTAGCCCCCGAGGCTAGAATACATCTTAGCAATGCCCTTCCTTCATTTAAATCAATATCTAGCTAATCTGAGGCATGCTCCAGATTAAAGTATTTCCTTAAAGCAATATGAAAGCTTTGGAAATCTGTCCATAGTATTTTATTTATAACAGTATTGTGGCATTGTGACACCACAGCTACAAAATAGTAACTTAATTATTGAATGGTATTTATAAAGAGCATGCTGAATTTGTACAGTTAATACTTTTTTTTTCCCTATGACCATGACAAGAATCTTAAGCAGGAATTAAGCAGGAAAAATGTCTGGATGGATGGATGGATGAAATGATAAATGGAATACTTCTTTCTGCTAAATTATTAGCTTCCTTTCCTTTAACATTTTGTGAAGCCTGTCCTGGAGCGGATAACAGTACTGAAACACTTACTGTGGCAGGCTTGGAACATGCCCTTCAGATCACTCTTCCATGGATTTCTTTGATAGGCTTATGTTTATTTTCTTTACCGCTTCAAATCAGATCACAGGTTTTCAACTGTCCAACTAAGATGACCATTACAACACATTGATTTTATGTTGCCACAACCAATTCTGTGTTTATTTTGATGTATTCTTGGGGTCATTATATGGTTTAAAGATCAAATCAACAGCCAAATCTCAATATCCCAGCAGGCCTACATACTGGAATTCATTATTATTGATATTAACAAGAGTCCTTAGACCACCACTAAAAAGAACAGCCACAAAGAATCAGTGATTAACTATAATATTTTATTGCAGATAATGGGTGCTTTTTTTGCATGCAGTCTTCTTTTAATGTCAAACATGCCCGCTGTGTGCATAGACAAAGAATTCAATTCTGGTCTCTATTGACCAAAATAAAAAATTCATTTGTGGTCCCAATGACACCTGGCAAAGTTTAGATGGTGCAATTTAATGGTTGTGCTAACTAACTAATGGCTTCTTCCAAACAATCCTTCTGAAGTGGTTTTTGACATGAAGGTGCCATTTCACAGCTACAGATTAGGGTTAGTGAACTACATATCCCAGCATGCAATGTGCCTGCATCCCAGATGCCTTTGGTATAACAAGTGTTTCCCATCTCACTGGTGAGCTAGTAGGAAGTTCAATGCTTCTGGTTCTTATTCGCACGGTACGGTGTCTCTGCGAGATTGTTAGTTTGTGCTACTTTCAACTGGTCTCTGTATATTCTAGTTTCTCTGTTTCACTCTTGTTCTGGTTTTTGGATTTCGATTTTGGCTGATCATTTGGATTGTTTGCCACGCCGGGGTTCATGGAGCACCTGGCACCTTCCAGGTACTCATGGACATTGTACTTTGACCTCACTGAGAATACATGGCAGTCTGCCTAGACTATGTTGTCATCTGCACTGACAGCTTGTAAGAACACCTTGTTCACTACTGCAGGTTGCTATACTCCATCTGGCTGGCAGGACTCACGGCCAACATTCCCAAGTACTACCTGGGGTTTACCAAAGCTCACTATCAGGGGTTTCCCATGGATGGGGCCTGGTACAACTCCGAAGAGTAGGCTAAAGCCATCTAGACTTTCTTATTGTATATCCTATTACTAAGAAATAGGTGCAAGCCTTCCCAGAACCAAGCAGGTATTATGGCTTTTTCACAATTTCCCTCTAGTTACCCCATTTAAGATCTCATCTGTAAGGGTCAGTCCTGCAAACATGGATGTCAGACTTCCATTCCAGTGGATAAATGAGGCCCTCACCATTGAACCGGTCTTCCACACCCCCAACTTCGAGTTGCTAGCTGTACATTGACACCTCAGGGGACAGCTGAAAGCTGTTTTCTCCCAGGAACTCAGGGGCGTCCAGATTTGAATATATTTTGGAATACCATCGACAACAACTTCTGCAAAATGGGACTGGGTCAGTCTTCTTGAGTGAGGCTTAAAGTCCAAGTTGGGACGAACGTCAGTTGGATAGGAAAGAGTAAGCTGGATGTGCAAGCTTTCCCCGGTCCTCATGAGTAGACAGCATGGAGGATCCCCATCTGGATCCCATCTGGATAGAAGGACCCATGTCTGCCAGTTTGGCGAAAAGGATGCTTCCCTCTAAATTCAAGACCATAGCACCATCCTCGGAGAATTTTTTTTGCATTTTTTCCGTATTCCCTAAATAAGCCCTCCTCTAGTGATATTTATGGGCACTCTCATCTCACCACAAACTACAGTTGAATTCTTTCATCTCCATGCATGATGCTTAGCTCTCATATACAGATACTCCTCACTTAATCACCAAGTTCCTCTCTTACAACTGGGTCGTGAAGCGAATTGCTTGATAAACGAGGAACCACTCCTTACTGATATTTCAAGCATACTGTACTGATAGTATGTTTATGTCAAATATCTTTAGATATTGTTTAGTGTGACCATTCTTTACACTATTTGTAACATTTTAGTATATTTAAAACTGTTTAAAAACTTGTGATCTGTATACTATAGTAAGCAGGAGGACATCAGCTTTAATACACATTACTTAGGTTTGCAAACTGCAAATAGAGGTAATTGGAGAATGCTAGTGTAGTGAATACTGAGTGAATGGAGGGACGAGATTAAGAATGACAAAGAGTGCCATTTCTACGACCAAAGATATTGTACAGCCTATAATAAAAACTGGTCAGAGAGCTGGTCGTAAGTCCGGGCGGTCACTAAACAGGTAGGTCGTTAAATGAGGAGTGTCTGTACAAATCTGTGCTCCTAACCCACAGAGGCATGAACTGCCCTTGTTTTATTTGATGTTGTACAGAAGGTATTTTGGTTGAACTTGTTAACTAATTGTTATTTGATGAATGTGTGGGTTTCTGACACTGCTTTTTAAGGACAATCTATAAACCATGGCTATAGCTTGAATATCTGCCTCTCAAAATCCAGAGGCAATAGGTCGACTTATGTTGTCTACATGCTCTGTTTAGACTAATTGTTTCCTCGGAAAAATAATAATAAAAAAAGCAAAATTAAACATCAAGATGCATGTGCACAGCACCAAAGCACATAGTTAAAATTAATGAGTCTATGATTACGATCACACCTTTCACAGGTTTCAGCCATGGTATCTAAATTTGACAGCGTTTTTTAATTAATATGGCTCACATTTTCACCAGGTTTTAAGAAAACAACATGAGCCCTAATCTATAAGTGATTTGTGATGCCTAATGGGTAAATCATTTCCAATTATCTGTGAGATTATAACTGTGCAGCAGTAGACCAGGGGTGAATAAGATGAATCGGTTAACTCTCTGTGGGAAAGCTCAGTATACAGTAGAGGAAGCCATGTCACATATCTCTAAAATGCTTTGTATATGTTTCTTTTTGTAGAAAGATAATGAATATCAAATTAGTCAATACCCTGGAAATGACTAATTTCACAAGTATTCATCTCAGAACACTATGTTGTTTTGTCAGTTTTTAAAATGATATGCAGAATTTTTCATCTGGCAGAAATTGCGGAATAAAATGAAAATGATGTTATTCGCTCTGCAGTATTGCCATTAAATGGATAAATAATTCAATAAATGGTTTGCAAAATGTTGCATCATGGAAACACTTTAATAAAAAATACAAGCCCTCAGAATAGAAGTTACTTATAAATGCTGAATGCTTTCAGCACTTGTTGCAATGGTGATTTACTCTCAGTGTCACTTTTCCACTTGGGGAGAGTTAAAATTCAGTGCATTAATATGAATAATGGAATCAACATGGCAGTACTTTTAAATTGTCATACTGTGTTTCTGTCAAGACCAGGGTATCACTTGCTGACGTGTATGTATATTTTAGACTGGCATTTTTTTTTGTTCTTGGTCTGACAGGCAAGAGGATGTTTGAAAATGCTTAATGTTCACCATCATTGCCAATACTGTTCTGCATAATTTTATTTGTCTCATATGTCGGTTGTTTGTTTGCAGCCTAATTGACATAAATCAAAGAGATTACATATAGCTGACATAACTCGGACACCATAGCATTACTTAAATTATTATCAACATATTTATTTCCACTGAGTTTTATTTAATTGCCAGTTCTGATTCAAAGCCTACCATTATTTAATTCTGGAATCATTGACCTGTATGATAGTTATTAAACAATGGTCCAGATCACATCAGATTCCAGCTTCAATGGTCAAGATTTAAGAGTGATTGGAGAGTTGAGTTTATGCTTTATGGATTTTGCATATGGGTATTTTTGACAATGCTTATTAAAGAAGGGGAAGCATTTGCAAATATAGTGAGGATAACAGATCTAATCTGAGGCAAGTGTCAAAAAAATATATTGACACAAATTCAAAATCTTTTATTATGCAATTACAGATTTATTCAAGAATGTGATGAGGGGTTCAGAGTGTGTTTCTCACTGAAATACATGCTAACTATTGATTTGATGTAAACTGAAATTGCCAGGTCTTTATCTAGATGATTTAGTCTGTAGTAAGATTCTTATTTAGTTCCTATTTTCTAATGGTGCTCAGTTATGATTGTTTTCCACCTTAAGTTTTAGAACACAGCAAACATAAAAAAATGTCTAGAGTCTCATGCATATTCATGAATTATTGCAATTAGTATAATATTGCAATGATGTTGAGTACTTTTTATAATTTTTTTTCACATCCTTTAAAATTTTAAAATGCCACTTTAAATATCCAACAATTGCTATATGAATTTGCAAATGTACTTTGTGAATGTGCAACACTTAAAGCTGTCATCTAAGCATTGTAGATACCTTAAAAATGCATTATAATGGTCGGTATAGCAATTACTAAACACTACAGCATCTTCTATTGATGAGGAATTATACTGTTGATTCTAATACTTCATAAGCTCCAATGAAGCTCTCATCTGTAATACCATCATAAAGCATTATAATGGTCAGAATACCAATTAAGGATGCTTTGCACTGCATTATGAAGATAGCTATGGCGCATTATAAATTAGAGCTTCATAAAGCATTCACAGTCAACATGGTTATAATGTATTATATCTTTAATGAATATTTATAGGCATGTTTATAATGCTTTATGAGTGCATTATAATGTGTCATGAATGTGTTCATAGGCTTTTATTAGAAAAGTGTTGCCTCGCAGACAGAACCAAGTCTTCTAAGGATTGCAAACTTAGCATAGTGGAGGGGATTGCAAGGTTTTATGATCAACAAAACCTTTCTGGGTGATGAGACATTTGGGGAAAGGTCATAGAAAGTATGATTCAAAAAAGACCGCCCCCCATGAAAAGCACATAAATGAAAAGTATGTCACAGTTCTTGTTCACTTTTGTTCAAGCGGTAAATTGTCCAAAAAAAAAATCACTTTGAACATAATTGTTCCCATACGTACACATAGTAACAGGGCACCCTAGGCCAAACGTCTATGATTGATTTTCTAGTTACGGATCCAGGCTGTTTGTGACATTTGGATGAAAAGGAAGGCACAGCTATCAACTGACCATCATTCAGCCCGTAGGAGGCATGAGTGCTGGGAGCATTTGGTTGAAGAAAACTGGAAACTCCCAGCGGATTAGAGCAGTGTTTCCTCTTAGCTCCCAGCGCACCTGAACCAGGTATTCGGTGTTTCTGATTGGCTGGGAGCCTGGAGGGAGCAAAAACCTGCACTGTCTGGAGTTCCCCGAGGATTGGGTTGAGAAACACTGGATTAGAGCATGCTACTACATATAAAGAGCCTGTGGTGGTCTGAAGTGTCTATCATGGAAAGGCTCCTTGGGAATATAGATGTTCTGGAGGGATATTGTGTACCAAGGCTGTAACTACATGGTATTCCTCCCGTGTCTCAATGTGTCCTAGACAGTTCGGGAACAACATCAAATTGCCACAATGTAGCTCCCCTCTATATTCATTGATTACTTATCTGTTAGTGGGTGGCTGCACCTGTGTCTAGTCAAAGTTGCCTATGTGCCTCAGTGATGGAGATGCTGAAGGATGTCATGGGAAAGGACTTCCTCAACAGAATTAAATTGCGCAGACCTTGTATGTGTCTCGTCCGGGGTTCGGAGCATGCCTGGATGCAGGTGGCATTGAGCAAGCAAGACGTCGTGAGGCAGGAATATCAAAAGGATGGGGTTTATTGGCAGGACACACCGGGTAAACGCCACCAAAGATCACAATGACGGATATGGGATTACTAACTCAGACGCGGACTAAATACACAAGACGGACAGGAAACAGATGATCACGAGCAGACGAATTAACAACAGGTGGTTTCCAATCAGGGTTGAACACAAGGAGCGGGGGGGGTGGCACACACGGGGCTCGTACGGACGGAGCATGACAGAACCCCCCCCTAAGGCGCGATCTCCGGGCGTGCCCCAGGGAAGGGACGGACGAGACGCGGGCAGACTGGACCTGGAACACAAAACCAAAAAACAGGTCAACGCAGGATGGGGAATAGGACCGAGACGCAGAACAAACAGAGGGGCAACAGCCAGGACAGAATCTGACAAAGGACAGGGAACGCAGACAGGCAGACCAGGAAGGGAGACAGAGGCGGAACAACGGGAGGCGAGACAGAAGGGCCAGGGGTGAACGGAGGAGGCACAGGGGGGCAAGGAGCAGAAACGGGAGGAACAGGGCGAGGGACAGAGACAGGGGGCCACACCGGGAAGGGCGGAGGAACAGGGGGAGCCTGAGGGGCCCAAGACGGGCGATGGGCGGCGGCAGGAGGAGCCGCGGGTGGAGGAACAAAGGGAGCAGGAGGGGACCACCAGGGAGACGGGGAGACAGGACGAGGGACAAACAACGGAGGGACCAAGAGAGTCGCAAGGGGAACCAGGGGAGGGGACGAGAGGAACCAAGGAAGCAGAGATGGATGGAAGGAGGGAGGAGAAGACACGGCAGGCGAGGCTGTAGGCCGAGCCGGCAAAGGTGCAGCTGACCGACGCTTCGTAGGAACGGGGACCGCCGGGGCCCGAGGACGGGCGACTGGACACCGACAGGGAACCCGCAGGCGACCGAAGGGCCGGAGCCCCTGGTGACGACGGAGGCCCCGGAGCCCCCACCAGGGAAACCGAGGGCGAGCCAGGGGGCAGGGCGGGCGGGACCCGGACCCTACACCTGTGCCCCCTTCCCTTACGGGACACTGACAGGCGGGGGAGCTTAAGGCGTGGGCCAGGTCGAGGTCGGGGTGGCCCCAGCAGGGATATCCCCGAAGGGGTCCCACTCGAGCTCCTCCTCCAAGGAGGAGGAGGCGAGGAAGCGATCAGGGACCTCCTCGGGGCTTGAGTCCAGGGCTGGCGTTAGTGGGGCAATAGTCACTGGGGCCTGAGGCACAGGGACATCAGTCATGGGGGCCTCTGGGGCAACAGTCACAGGGGCAGGGGCGAGAGTCTCTGGGGCATCAGGCTCTGGGGCGAGAGTATCTGGAGTCTCGGGGACAAGAGTCTCGGGAGTCACGGGGACAGGAGTCTCTGGAGTCACGGGGACAGGAGTCACTGGGGCGGCCGGGACTGGAATCACTGGGGTGGCTGGGGCAGCGGGCGTGGCTGCCGGCGATGCGGCCATGGCAGCGGGCATGGCTGATGGCGATGCGGCCGTGCCAGCGGGTGTGGCTGACGGCGATGCGGGTGTCGGCTCTGCAGGTGAAGCGGGCGTCGGCTCCTTCTGCCTGGATGACGTCTCATCCGAATGGCTGAATAGTTCCACTGGTGTGCAGGTGGGAGACTCAGCTGTGGAGTGGGAGGTACATCCTCACCCTTTTGCCTGGGAGGAGATTCAGCTGGGGTACAGGGGGACGGCAGTTCTGGGGTTGAGCAGGCGAGCGGCTTCTTCCGCTTCTTTTTCTTTTTTCGCGCTTCCGGGGGAAGCACCGTGCTCTGAATGAGGGTTTCGTCGTCCACCAGGTCACCCCGGGAGCGGAGATCAGGTAGCCCAGCGGCGAAGATTTCCTCTGTCTGCAGGCTTTCCTCCGCATAGCCCAGGGGACAGAGGAACGTGCGCCCGATGGAGAGAGGAACCCCCACCTTTGGCTCTCTCTCTTTCTCCAGCGGCTCGTGCCACTCGCGTCGATCACGCAGTTCAGAAACTCGCTGGGCAACGGCCCAGAGATTCGCCCTCAGCTCCTCCAAGCGCCTTCAGGAGGAGGATCTGGCAGCAGGAGATCCGTACTCTCGCAGAGGATCTGCACTGCGTGCAGGTCCGCCTGGACCTCCGGATTCTGGCCCCAGCCCAAAACCTCCTGGAGCAAGTCGAGGCGATCGGCTTCGGCAGGCTTCTTCGCCTTTGTGCGGAGATCCGTCATTCTGTCACATCCGGGGTTCAGAGCGTGCCTGGATGCAGGCGGCGTTGAGCAAGCAAGATGTCGTGAGGCAGGAATATCAAAAGGACGGGGTTTATTGACAGGACACACCGGGTAAACGCCACCAAATATCACAATGACGGATCTGGGGTTACTAACTCAGTCGCGGACTAAATACACAAGACTGACAGGAAACAGATGATCACGAGCAGAGTAATTAACAACAGGTGGTTTCCAATCAGGGTTGAACACGAGGAGCGGGGGGTGTGGCACACACGGGGCTCGTACGGACGGAGCATGACAGTATGTGAAATATAGCATTTGTAGGTTTAACTTTTATCGATCATTCTTCCATCCATTCTGAGAATGGCCAGCTCTGCGGCCGGTGTGTCTAATATGGGTGAAAGGTGATATGTTTTGCTGGACTGTGGTGGAGAGTTGTCATCCAGGGCTGTGTTGGTGTCAGTTAATGTACAAATACTCACCTGTGAGTTCTAAGAGAAAGAACACGTTTGCAAGCTCAAGCTGCTAAAATAAGGTTTTTCTGCAGGGTTTCTGGGCCCATCTACGCCTGACAGCAGAGGCTTCTTGGGATCACGCTGAGTTTGCCAAGGTGATTCAGGCAGCTTATAAGGATGCCACCTGGCCAGCACCCCAAGGGAGCTCTTCCAGGCACGGCCTCGTGGGTGGAGGCCCCAGGGCAGACCCGGTACACACTGGGGAATTATATTTATTACCTGACTTGGGGAGGTTTGGGGATCCCACAGGACAAGCTATGGAAAGTGGGCTTGGCCAGAGAGACCTGGGCTGACCTTCTCAGCATGTTCACTGCTATCACCAGGTGAAGTGGTGAGAAGATGTCATGCGGGGTGAATGCACAAAAATCACTTATGACTGAATGCATTTAATTAATAGTAATATGTAAGAGTGAGGTTATTCGAAAGGAAAATGTTTTATTTCATTTACTGTAAAAATAAACATATACATACACACACAAATACATATTCTCACTGTAAAATATCAACCTAAATGTTTCTATGTAATGTATCATTATGCATCTTTGACTTGCACATGCAATCAGGGCCGTCGGAGGGGCATGGATACCCCGACAGACTCAGCATGTTGCAGAAGTCCTTGCATGTGCAGATGTATACAATAATATAATGTAAAGCGGGGGTGGGGGCCCCATTGTGACGTTTTGCCAGGGGCCCCAGAATGTCTAGCTACTCCCCAGGATCCGGCTACTGCGTGCAATTCTAATCCTTTTACTCTTCAGTTGTTCTTATTCCTATTTGTTTTTCAGCTAAATGTTATGTATGTGATTCCTACCACAAAGTTTTCCCCTTCAATATTAAAAAAAAATGGTTGTTTGAACTCTGAACACTGCAACCCTTGAGTGTACATTCAGAATTGAGGATGGCTATATGGACTCATTTTTCTTTGCATTCTTGCAGTCCTCAAAAGACCCACCTAATCTTAAATTTAGAACTAGTGCACTTTTTGAGGAAGCAAAGTTGTGTTGACTAGAGGTCTGTCCTTGCAAAGTGCTGCAGGCAACTCGGTGCCATACACAAGGTGAGATAGAGTGTAGGGCAAGGGTAGGAAATGGGCCCTTTACTTAACGCATACATTTTTAACAACATGGAAATAAACCGCAGATACTGTCACACAGCCATTAATATAACATACTTTAAAAACGCAGAAGAATCTCACTCTGCGAGAAACAGATACACATCTAGTGAGATGTTCAGTCGATGAGACAAAGCAGACTGTTGCTTGCATACTTGGAATTGTTTATTTTTTAGTAAGATACAAACTTGAAAAAGTTTTGCCAGCAATGGTAGTGATAGTAAAATGTTTTTAAGTCACTTGACCAACAACCAGCCCCTTGAACTGTTAGCAATATTGTTCTTCTCTTATCATGAAAAAAGGGGTTTTCTACAAATGCTGTCAAGGAAAATTAATATCTGAATAAGCAGTGCTGATCTGATGAAGCTAAAAAATGATTTTCTTAGGAGAATGACCTTAGCAGAATAATTCAGTATTTTAAGATTGTTATAAAAAATAATTTGCATATTTTACTTTGTGTCCTGCACCTACAGGACAGGTTTCACATTAGGGAAATTAAATCCTCTGTATTAAATATATGCAAATTTGACAGTGGCTTATTAAAAAAAAGAATGACAATGACTTGATGATTTGCTGTCTCCATTTTATACAAACTCTAAAGGCATGTACATTTATTTTGCTACAAGTTACTATAAGCAATCTCTAAATATAAGGTTATTGTGAAAAAAATATTTCGGTCATCAAGATAAGTTTGATAAAACAGTGGTAACTGTGAGTCTAACAGCAATAAAATCTTCACTATTTGCCTAATAAAAAGATTTTAATGACATCTGGTGAAATACTGGACTGTGCTAAATCAAAGATTTGATTTAATCAGGAAAGGGTGGGCTTTCCTGATTGAAATGTCATTATAATATAATATATATAACATTATATATTGAGTTTGCAGTTTAGAGAACAACAGGAAATAAAGTCCAGTAATACTGATTTAGAAAGTGCCAGATTTTATAAAGATAACAGGGAAAGAGGCACCAGTGAATATTTTTAATAGCAGTTTAGTTTCTTTTATAGTAGTCAGGGTATCCTATTCAAATCCAGGGTTGGCTGATGGTTCACGAAGAAATTATTTTAGACTCGGTAGCTACACTACGTGATAATAATCAGGCTTCCGTACTACTGAAAACCCAGGCGCGACAGTGTAGTAACAAATAATGTCATCAGCTAGGCAGCTAATTAAAGTACTTCACAAATGCTGACTTTTTTGAGTAACAATTAACTATGGCTTCATTTCATACTAACTGTATGTTGTAATTTAACACCATTACATCTACTCTGGATCTGCAAGGAGAGCCAAGACCGCATGTTTATGGTCACTGCACAAACTCTCTTTGCCCAATGAACTTCCTGGGAGGTGTTTCTGACTGTGCATACCAGAGTCTGACTCAAACTAACATTTTGTCTCCAATACTGATGCAGATTAAAACAATCAAATAAACAAACAAATCAAGATGATGTAATTTTATATGGTCAAAATTTAAACATACACTGGTGTTTTACGTTTTACTCATGTGATCATGTCAATATTTCAAACTCAAATAAACAACAGAAACGTGTAAATATAAAACAAGACAGTTACACGTA
>JABFEB020000002.1:23080697-23097532 GCA_019775895.2 Stomatorhinus ivindoensis | reverse complement strand
GATAGATAGATAGATAGATAGATAGATAGATCTAGGTTTTTTCACAAAAGACACGAAGGCAACCATTTACTTACTAAAAATGTGTATTAGAAATTGTTCAGGCACAATTAAAATATTTCAGTGTTTCAGGCACCTAAAATGCAATCACATTATTTCATGTAATGGAAAACAGGACTAAAGTGCTGGTTCTGTTTTAGCCACTTCATACAGCCAGATTCTAATTATTGTCCCTTGCCCTCAGACATGACATGGGCCGTTCCTCAGAGTACCAGTGTTTCACTAATTGAGTATAGCGTGTCTAGTCTGGAAAGCATTGCTGAGGATGACAAACATGGTTTTGCATAATTATATTAATATGCTGCATATTTACATGACCTTAGAGTATATGGCTGCTAACGGAGCGAGGCAGGGGTTGTCTAATCACTGTCAGATTCATTCAGTAGATCTATAAACTAAGCGATAATGTGCAAAATGGAAAACCCAAGAGGGGAGTTGAGGCTGACTCTTCCAACAATTTAACGGGTTTGACAATATTCCTCCACATCAGTCATGCCAAAATACATGTCAGCGAGAGGGAGCGTGATGCCTGGTGCTGTGTAAAGTAGGGGAACAAGGTGCCGAGGGGCCTGGACAGATGGTACAGTACATCATTCTTGCGAGCTCAAAGTCACCCCTGGCGAATAATTTATTTGCCATTGCCACATAGGAGAAGAGGTAACAATACGCTGAAAAATTCTTCCTTTCGTTTCCTTACATTTGAATATCTACTCAGCGAACATAAAGGTTATTAAAAAAAATTTACTCTTGTGTTTAATGATCATTCCTGCATAAACGTGATAGACATGTGCATGCAATATGCATAAATAACTGTTCAGATTTTTGATTTTTGTAACATTAATTAAGAACAGCTGGAAGTATGAAGTACATAAAAGGTGAATGATTAGTCTTAGTAAGGACACATATTATTTTTTTGCATGTTGCATAAAATAAATTTTTTAATTACTGAGAAAGACTAAATCAATACATTTAGATTACTGTATGTATGTTGAAAATCTGTATATAATTCATAGTACTTCAATGTTGGACACTCGGGTGAAGAGTGGAGCTGAGCTGTCAACGCATCAGCACCTGGTGGTGACTTGGATCAGATGGCAGGGGACAGACCTGCTAGACCCAAATGTATAGTGAGTCTGTGCTGGGAGCATCTGGCAGAGGCCCCTGTCCAGGTGATCTTCATCTCACATCTCTTGCATTCCAAGGGGACTTGTGACATTGAACCTGAGTGGGCGATGTTCCAAGCCTCTATCATTGTGGCTATACAACGTTAAAGCCGCAAGGTTGCTACTGCCTGTCACAGTGGCAAACCTAGAACCTGGTGGTGGACACCAGCAGTAATGGGAGCCACCAGACTGAAGAAGGAAACCTTCCAAATTCGGCTAGCTTGTGGGACTAGCTGGCAGGTACCAACTGGCTAAATCGAATGTGGCTTTGGCTGTTAAAGAAGCTAAAACCTGGGTGTGTGCGGAGTTTGTGAGGCCTTGGAAAATGACTTTCATTCAGGAGAACATCAGATGACTCAGGAAGGAGAAGCAGGGCTTTTCCCATGTGTTTACACCAGGGATGGAATGCTGATGGCCTCAGCTAGGGAAATAGTCTGGAGGTGGAAGGACTGCTTTGAGGACATCCTTTATCCCAGTAACACTCCTTCTTTAGAGGAAGTACCGTTGAGGAACTTGGAGGAGGACTTGCTGTCATTAGAGCTGAGGTCACAAAAGCAGTTAGAATTTTTCAGTGTTAAGGCCCCAGGGATGGATGAGATTCGCCCTGAGTTCCTGAAGGTCTTCATGTTGTTACAGTGTCTTCACCGACATGCCTCTTCAACATTGCAGATTGGGCTAGGAGTCCCTGCAGGGACAGAAGAGACAGATTCTGTCCAGGTCCTAGAAGGTCCTGTGGGGATGTTGGAGTAAGAAGTACCAGGTCAATTGCAACAAACCATTAGGTCCCCCTGTACCTCTGTAACTAGAACAAGAGCTTAGTTTGCATTGTCGACAGTAGATCTGACTTATTCTTACTGAGGGTTGGACTCCACCAAGGCTGCCCTTTTTCACCAGTTCTGTTCAGGATCACATCTTTGTTTTTTGCTGATGATGTGGTTCTGTTAGCTTTATTGAGCTTTGACTTCCGGCGTGCACTGTGGCAGTTTGCAACCCACTGTGAAGCAGATGGAATGAGAATCAGTACTTCTATAAGTCTGAGGCCATGGTTTTCACCCAGAAATGTCCCCTCCAGGATTTGTTACTGACTCAAATGGATGAGTTCAAGTACCTCAGGGTCTTGTTCACAAGTGGAAAGAGAGGGAAGAATAGAGCAGGAGATTGATAGGCAGATGAGTGCAGAATCAGCACTTAGGTGGATATTGTGCTGGTGTGTTGCGGTGAAGCTAAAATGTGAAGCTGTTGATTTACCAGCCAATCTATGTTCCAACCCTCACCTATGTTCACAAGCTTTAGATCAGAGGTCACTAACAGACGGACCATGGTTCGGACCTGGACCGAGAAGCTGTCCTATACGGAGCTGGACTGATAGCCAAAACAGAAAGTTGTGATTTAAAACCTGACGGGGTGCTTCTATTTTAACCGGTGCAGCTTTTGTAATCTTTTCGGTAGTGGTTTAGCAATGAACGAAAAACGCCTTTGACCGCCAAATAAGACGTAGTTCGACATATGCAGCCCTTTGTTTGTGCTAATGTGCCATTACTGTTAATAGTAGCAGCAACCAAAAAGCCGTAATGTTCCTAACAGAGTGCCTGATCTGTCCTGAAATCATAAAGCTGAAAGGTTTTCAAACACAGTATGTATTATATAACGTTGGATAAATAGATATAGTTTGGTGACTTGTTCGTTGAAGTTGCCACTTTCTAAACAACTGTATAAAGTTATATTAGTTGTTATATAAATCAATTCAGGTGAAAAATATGTATGTTTTCAGGGTTGCCAAATCTCAAACATCTGGCATGACACTCACGCTTTCAGACTAATGCAGTAAATCTAAATTATCCCATTATAAATGTCATGAGGCACGGAATGAGAAGTCGAGTGAACACAGGGTGTAATTAGAAAACCATGCTCAGGTACATACAACCACTACACAATGTTAATAACCAGACTCCTAACGGCACACATACACGGATTTTAATACATAGAACTAATGAAACACAACTAGAAACAGCTAATGACACGGGGATTCCACACGAGGTAGCAAGGGGGGCGTGACATAGAGGAGGATCGGCACAAGCCGGTCTACTTAAATATATTTCACACTACATAATTAGACGTTATAAACTTTCGGACCTTTGATTCAAGAATTTTTCTCTAACTGGAGCTTTTTAAATCTTAGTTGAATACGCTTTTGCTTTAGATGGTCGCCTAAAGACAGGATGAGGAGCTTGGACATGAAGGAGGGGGTCAAAATGGAGCTGCTGCTCCTCTGCATCAAAAGGAGCAGTGGATCGGGCATCTGTATAGGATGCCTCCAGGAAGTCTCCCTGGGGATGCGCTCCTGGCATGTCCAACTGGGGGTAGACCCTAGAGCAGACCCAGAACATGCTGGAGAGATTATAACTCTCATCTGGTCTGGGAGCAGCTGTCTGCCCCCCAGGAGGAGCTGGAGGAGGTATCTGGGGAGGGGGAAATCTGGGCATCTCTGCTCAGACTGCAGCTCCCGTAACCAGGATCTGGGTAAGCGATGGAAAATGGATGGATGGATAGAAGGATGGCTGGTTGGATGATTTCACCTTTCTAAGGTTTACAGTGTGTTAGAAATCAACCACAAAAGATCTACCAGAACAAATTAGTGTTGGAGTTGTCAAAAAGCACATATCAGGGGAGGTTTCAAAGGAACCAAGGAACCGAGCATTAATTGAAGTTAAATGTATAAAGCTATGTATAAGCATGATGGAAAATCTGCTTAAAGTAGACCATGTTCTCAAAGTAAACAACTGAATAAGACAAATTAGTCAGAGAACGTACTGAGAGGCCAATGAATGTTTGATGAAGGATCCGTTAAAGGAGGGGCACAGTGGTATAGTGGTTAGCACTGTTCCCTCACACCTCTGGGACAAGGTTTGGGTCTCTGTGTATGCAGGGTTTGTATGTTCTCTTCATGAGATTTGCTTAAGGTTCTCTGATTTCCAAAACATACTGAGGTGAATTTGCCAAATTGTCTACAAATATGAATGTTGGTATCCTGCCCTGTGCCTGTATCTTCTGGAATGGGCTCTGTGACCCTGCATAGTATGGATGGATTCCTTTTAAGGTGTAGTGCGCACTACTCCAAGGTGCAGCTGAGTAACACTGTTCTGTAAGACACTTTGACAACAGCACGATTATTGTTGTAATAAACAGGGCCAGAGAAGATTTTTTTTTTTTAATGTAACACAAGGAAAATACCAGTCAAATGGAGATAAATACAGGCAACATGCTCACGTGATTATGTCTTACACCAGAACTATGGCCAGAATCATACAGCCAAAGAAATAACCAGTGCTTATATACCATGCTACATTCAGAAGAATTGTGAAGAATAATTTTGCAATACACCTCAGCAATGATGGTAGAACATAGTTATAATATTGGTCACTGCTGCCAAAATGGAATGTTCTAAGCAGTGGAAATGAGAATTAATATTTTTTGTGACCTGTATTGTAATGGAAACAGCCACACAAGTGGAACACAGAGGACAAAAGAGGCACTAACAGACAAAGGCATTTATTAAGGGACAATCAAACATAAAACAGGGTCGAAGGCCCCTTTCAATAGTGATGGACTAAGTGTCTCAATTGATTCAAAATGTTTCAATGCACTTCATGGACATCGTGTTCTGAATCAAATGCCTCAAGTGGTTTGCTGAAGCAGCATGGTAGGTCACGTACCTCATGGCCACCACTCAAAAAATATTGCACAGCGGAACTAGCTGAACAACATTCACTGTGGAGTGCAACATTCTAATCCAGACATGGGGTTATGTGGCTCTCCTCATACCTTCCTGGTAGATGTTTTTCTGGTGCAATGTGTAATTACGTGCCTTCATTAGCCCCTCTTTCCTGTGGGGTTGCTCAAGGATCAGTTTTATGTTGACTTCTTTTTACTATCTATATGCTTCCACTTGGCAAGGTTATTAGGAATTTTTTAATTATTTCTGTTTTTATGCAGACAATATTCAGCTGTATCTTCCATCCACTCCCAATCAACTGGACAAAATGGCTGTCTTGTATGACTGACTAGCTGATGTCAAGAAATGAATAGCAAACAAAATCTTGCAAATAATTCTTAAAAAAACACAGGGATTGTCCTTGCCCCATTGGGTCGAACCTGGTCCAGCCTCAGGACCCACATTGTTCCTTGGTCAATAAGTCACAATCCAAATTCAAAATTGTCGACCAGGGGTGGGGAGTGTCAATGGTAAAGGTTGTTAACTGGGGGTGGGGCGTGTAAATACTCTTTGTTATCTAGTTCCTGGCTCTTAAGCACGTATCTCTCCTGCTATGATGTCTCTACATTGGCTCCCAGTAATATGTAGGACAAATTTTAGTCTTTTTTTTACCTTACACCAGTCAGCTACAACATGAAAACCACTGACAGGTGAAGTGAATAACATTGATTATCTTGTTATAATAGCACCTCTCAGGGGTACCATTATGTATTAGCCAAGTGAATGGTCGGGTCTTTAAAATCATGTAAAGAAGAAAAAAGGGTAATATCCGAGCGACAAAGGCCAAATTCTGATGATTAGACAACTGGATCAGAGCATCTCCAAAACAGGAAGGGCTTGTAGGGTGTTCCCGGTATGCAGTGGTCAGTACTTACCAAAAGTGATCCAAGGAAGGCCAAGTGATGAACCCACAATACGGTCATGGGCAGCCAAGGCTCTCTGCTGCGTGTGGGGAGTGAAGGCCAGAACATGTGCTACAATCTCACAGGAGAGCTACTGCAGCATAAATTGCTGAAAAAGCTAATGCTGACAGAAAGGAGTCAGAACACACAATGCATCCCAGTTTGCAGTATTTGGGGCTGCATAGCCGCAGACTGGTCAGAATGCCTATGCTGACCCCTATTCACCACCGAAAGCACATACGATGGGCATGTGAGTGTCAGAACTGGGGTGTAGAGCATTGGAAGAAAGAGGCCTGGTCTGATATACATGTTCTTTCTTGTTACATCATTTGGCCGGCTGGGTGCGTATGTCATTTACCTGGGGAAGAGATGGCACCAGGGTGCGCTGTGGTAAGAAGGTAAGCCAGTGTGATGCTCTGGACAATGTTCTGCTAGGAAACCTTGGGTCCTGTCATTGTTGTGGATGTTACTTTTGACATGTACCACCTACCTAACCATTGGTGCAGACCACGTACACCCCTTCTCGACAATGGTATTCCCTGAAGGAAGTGGCCTCTTTCAGCAAGAAAATGCTCACTGCCACACTGAAGGAATGGGTTCAGGAATAGGTTGAAGAACATGAAAAAGAGTTCAAGGTGTTTACAAATCCCTCAGATCTCAGTCCAATCAAACATCTCTGGGATGTGCTGGATAAACAGGCTTGGTACATGCAGGCCCCACCTCAACTTCCAGGACTTCCAGGATCTGCTGCTAATGTCTTGGCACCAGATAACATAGGACAACCTCAGAGGTCAGAAGGAGTCCATGTCTTGACAGGTTAGAGGTATTTCCATTTCTGGTATTTTCATCAATTCAATTCAATTCATTTTATAATAGTGCCTTTCACAACATCCCGGCATGCCCCACTGGGAGGAGGCCCTGGGGAAGACGCAGGACACGCTGGAGAGACCATGTCTCCCGGCTGGCCTGGCGACCGCCTCGGGATTCCCCCAGAGGAGCTGGACGAAATGGCCGGGGAGAGGGAAGTCTGGGTTTCTGTGTTTAGACCCAACCTGGAAAATTGGTAGATGATGGATGGATGGATGGATGGCTGGATGGATGGATGGCCTTTCACAACAGAGTAATCACCATAGTGCTTTTCATGGGTGTGTTGTGATACATTCCTATATCATTTATAGTGAATAATTCAAAAACAGAGAAATGGAAGACAAAGAAGTGGAAGAATGAAAGCCAGATGACAATGGCGGAGAAACAAAGACTCCTTAGTAACGAGAAAAAAAACCTGTATGAGCAGCGAGAGCTTCACAGTGGACTGGAAAAGCATGTCGCCAGGCAGCCCAGCACGAGTCAGTCCTCCATGTTGGCCTGTCTTGGGCGGGAGATTGAAGGCTGTGACAGTTCATAATTGAATTCACTATGTCACCCTCCCATGAGACGTAATAGCTATAAATGCGGCCTGCAGAGTGCAATCCATAGGACCAGGTGCAATGCAGTAAAGGGGGCTAGGCAAGTCCTAAAATTTATATTTTATATATAAATTTATATACTGTATATATATATATATATACAGTATACACATAGTCAGAGGCATTCTGTTCCTGGAGGTATTCTGCAGTGGTCCTGATATCACCTTCAGTTTCAGTTTTTTTTCTTCTACTGATGGATACCTCATACATGAGAGGCCAGAGAGGTCAGAGAGGAAGAGAAACTGGTTCTGTACATCAGCCAGAAACACTCTGTCTAAAAGACCAAGTCCACACCATTACTTTACCATCTCATAAGTGCTCCTTACATTCTGCCATTACTTCCTAGGTTATGGCTTTACCCTGTGTTTACCGTTACTGGGCTGGCTAATGCTACACACAGTTCATCCATTGGTGTCTACTATTGATTGACTCCCGCATACCTGGTGTGGATAGAATCTGTGCAGAATTACCCTCTAGATTGTGACGGAAAGTGGTGAAATGTGGGCTAAGGTTAACTTACATGAGATTCTGTGGGATTGAATGATTGCAATCACACTGGTATCAAATTATTTCATAAGGAGTTTATCATAAGGAGTTTATCTACTATACAACATTACATATAATATGGATCTATAAAAATGAAAAATTCCCAATTATTGCCAATTGTGCATTACTTCTTATTACTTCATATTACCTACAACTTAATAAATGAAGATGGATGAATTGATAATTTGAAGCCACCAGCAGTTTGCTTTATAAAGTATATTTTCCAATATGACTACATCTTTTACTTATAATCAATTACATTTGTTTTTAAAATAGATAAAATTGCAATTTTGTGATTTTTTATGTCTTAAAGGCTGATTATATAGAAACGCCTACCTTGCATCCATTTTTGCTTGCATCACACATCAAACAGACTGATCAAAATCATAATTTCATATTTGTTGTATCTGGACAGCTTTAATATGTAGTAATTCTGAACTTTTTTAATATTCAGCTGCAAGCGTGTTCACCAGAGGAGTGTTATCTCATAGGTAATTTCAGGGAAGCTTGTTCACGTATAATATTTATTGGAAAAAAAAGTCTCCCTTAACATGCACTTAAAAAAAATGACATCACATTGAAAATGGGACCCACATGTCTCACATGGCTAAATGCCACATACTGTGAGCGTTAAACCATATGCTTCTTAACTTGTTACCAAGATCACTTAATTCCAGGTGTTTCCCATTCTCTGCAGCATTTTATTCTCTGTCAAAGGGAGCTCTTGTTTATTGTCAAAGACTTTTTCAAAAATCTGGACCCTTGCAAAAGTTACAGGATGTAAGATGCAGTGATTTTCAGTAGACTGGCACTGGGTGCAATCTTCATATCATGATCACATATTATGCACATACTGCATTGATAATCACCTGGGTTGAGACCATAAATAAGTTATGCTAAAACATTTTTACTCTGTCATAGGAAACAAAGCTTTGCAAATCTGTCTAATCTATACCGATGCTGCTTTTGCATAATATCTGCATGCACAAGGATAAGTCCTTATCCTTAACTGTGGATATCCCTGTAGGAGTTCTGCTTTTTTAGGCAAAGTGTGATTATGATCAATAGTCAATAATACATTTGAATCCTAACTACAGCATAATCCTCTGCGTTAAGATATTCTTGACTGTAATAGGCAAAACTCAACAACCCTATGCAATGCAAGATCATTACAACAAAAATGCAAGCACAGAATCCCCATTGATCTTAGCAGGCTCTATGATGTTGCTTTTATATCAGAAGTAAGTGGTGTTTTGCTTTTGTTTTTTGTTGTTTATTATTATGATTAATCCATAATTGAATCCATTCAGCAAGTCAAGATTTTCGCATTGGTTTGTAATGGGAGGCTCAGGGAGGCTTAATTTCCTTGGTCTGCAGCTGCCCAATCTAGAATGAAATAATAATTGGCAATAAGTGAATGAGTCTTTGTCAGAATGGTCTTTATCAACCAGACGGCTAGTCATTGATTTTTCTTTTGGGATAAAATAGGTTGCTCTCCAAGCTGCGAACCATAATGTAGTTCTTTTCTCACTAATGCCAGTAGCTTTGGAAATGATCATCATGTTCTTTATAATACATGTTTCTAACCACAATCTTAACAAAAGAAGATGGGAAGAAGAAGAAAAGGAAATGTGAAGTCACCTCGTGCAGGCAGAAATGTCATGATAAATGTCATTCGCAAGATAAGAGGTAAAAAAAGCTTTAAACATACATTCAAAAATGTGGTCAGTGGCTTTTAAAATAATATCTTGGCCAGTATTGTTGCTGTACCGGAAAATCTGTTTGATATGGTGATCATTGAGGGAAATGAATGAGATGTTTAAAAAAAGATATTTCCCCTGGACATTGTGCAACTTCTGCATCCTTTTGACTGTTCTTCTTTAGCCCCTGATGTATTTAGTGCAAACTTTTTATAATGCTAGCTCAGAAATTCAGTGGCCATGCAACAACTGCCAACCAAACTCACGAGTTTGCCCATGAGAAGGGTGTTCTATTTGAGAAGTGGTGTGGTGTAACCAAAGTAACTATGTTTTAACAGCTTAGGGATTTGCCTGCATTGCTTGAATGATTTCAAAATGTGTATGCCTGAGAGAACTGTAATATAATTGATAAAGAAACAAGTGTTATTCCTTGCAGATGGACCTATGCTTACACACATAAGACCGCTTTTACATCACCACCCCATGATTACAAAGGTGTATAATGATTATTGTAAGGTCCCTTCAGTCTCAGAAAGATCTGTATGTTCTTTGTGGAATTGGAGTAGACGTACAGTCACATGTCCTGGCACATACTGTGGGCGATGCTGAAAGTCTATATTCCTAACTTCACTTGTGGATAATGACTAAAACAAAAGGTTGTGAGTGTAAGCAGCTGAAATTAGGTTTCTCAGCTTGGATTCTCAGTCCACAAACTATGACAGTGAGAGGAGTTTGGAGAAATGGAGAGATCATTAGATCAAACTAAGGAAGGGGTGTCAAACTCCAGTCATGTAAGACCGAAACCCTGCACATTTTTGGGTTTCCCCTCATTTAATACACCTGATTTGACTCCTTCTGCTAATTACCACACAGCTCCTGAGCTGAATCATTTGTGGTAGAACAGGGAAAGAATTAAGCTACCCAGGGCTCCGGCCCCCCAGGACTGTAGTTTGACACCTCCTGTTCTAAAGTGTTTTGGGCATCTTATAAGAGTGCCACCTAGAGACAGACATACCCCACTGAACTAGGGGGTATTCCATGAAGGAGGATTTCTTGCTTAGCCAGATAACTCCTTGGATTTAAGGTAGCCTGGGTTAAATGGAATTTATTTTCATTCCCTTTCTCTTAGCCCAGACTACCTTAAGTTCAACAAGTTATCCGGATAAGCAAGAAATCCTGCTTTGTGGAATAACCCACTGATGCCTTGATGCTGACCTGGGACACGCGGAAGTGATCCGTGAGTTACAGTCTCTAATCTTTAAAAGGGACGTTTGGAAAGAGATGTCTATTGTGATTATAATAATAATAATAATAATAATAATTATTATTATTATTATTAATATTATTAATATTATTATTATTTTGTTGCTGTTGTTGCTGTTCTTATTGTCAATAATATTAATAATAATAATGATAATAATAATAAAAGCAGGAGCAGTAGTAGTAGGACAGTATTTCATTTCATTGGCACATTATTATGTGGATCCATTTTCACTGTGTGATACAGAATCACAAGGCATCAAGCTGAGTCTAACCCTGAAGGTTGCTATTTTCAATATTGACAGTTTACAGGAAGCAAAGATAACACTAATTTCTATTTTAATTGAGTTGAAGACCTAATGAATGTTATGTCATGTTATCTAACTTTTCTCGGTGCAGCATTTGATCATATCTGTGTCTCTTCTTTAATCACAATGGCTACAGGCAATACATGACAGGTCGCTGCTGTGCCACAGTCATAATCCTGCTGCTTTTGCATGCCTGTTTGTGCTGTTTTGACAGAGCCAGAGCAAGGACATAGCCCTCTCCTTGGCGGTCACCTCCCTTAACCGAAGGGGACAGCACACATGTTGCTTCAGATAAA
The DNA here is from genome assembly GCA_019775895.2 of Stomatorhinus ivindoensis. Lineage (NCBI taxonomy): Eukaryota > Metazoa > Chordata > Actinopteri > Osteoglossiformes > Mormyridae > Stomatorhinus > Stomatorhinus ivindoensis. Next base: position 23,086,062 of record JABFEB020000002.1, on the reverse strand, counting down.
CCACTGTGATCAATCCCACAAAAGCACAGCAAATCAGTGCAGCAAGAGCCTTTGAAAACCAAGGCCTGTCCTTGATGTGTCTGGCAATGATTATATGGTCAGCAAAGCCGCCGGCAAGGCAAACATCAAGGAGCTACAGAGCGACTGTCTGTCAGTTCTCAACAGTAATTAAACAGACACCGGTTGGAAGACTGTTTGAACTAGGACAATAAGACAAATAATTAAAAGTATAGGAGGGAACTACTGGGTTCATTTGCATGCATATATTCTTCCTTTTCAAGAATTAAAAATTTATGGGATAAGTTAAAATATCATAAAAGCTGCATCTAAAATTGTGGCCTTTGGTCATGTTTATACTAAATGCATCTTATTGGTTACCAATGTTTTAAAATAAAATCATTTAAATTATGTAACATCTTAGCATTCGGAATATAAATGAAGAACACAAGAAAAGAGATTACTGTCTTGGATAAGTCACTAGAAGACTGACGTACAAACAGAGGCAAATATATATACACACTATATTTTAAATGGCCATTTTGTAACATTTTTTTTGAACTCGTTCAATCAGATTAGGCTTTAGTTTCCTAGATCCAGTTTACCTAACACCTTCACAAATTATGGTACTATTGGTGTAGGTATAATACTCTACATCTATGAAAAGTTATGCTTCATATTCACGTATTATTTTGAATTACCATTCTGTAATGTAAACATACAGGAGAGAGAAATCTGAAACAGATTCACATTTCTGCTGCATACATGAATTGAGAAATGGGTATGGAAAATGAAGGTCATATTAGAATCAGAACAAAAGTGCATATGCCTCAGCAGTCATTTACTGTTTCATTTGAGTGTTCATTTTCATGCAATGTGGTTAGTAAAATGTTGTCTATAAATCTCATTATTTTAGTACTTTTTACCAGCTTTAAGAATATACCCAATTTATAAATTACCATTTACATTTTACACATTTAGCAGACACTTTTGCCCAAAGTGACGTAAAAGTGGGGCAAAAAGCACATTACAAACATATAATGTAATGGAGTTAACTAGACATAAGTGTGACTAGGCGGAGTTTCCAGTGAAAGCTTATGGTGAAGTGCAAGTGTTATTGGAGCAGAAGCTACATGAAACCTTCTAGCAGAGCCAGAACATAATTCAATTATTCAAGGAGAGCTTAGGAAATGAAAAAATCAGGGAATGTATATAGGCATCAGGCTAGTGGAGAAATTCATGGAACTGATGGGTCCATAGGTGTTTCCTGAAGGTGGCCAGGGAGTCTGGTGACCAGAGGTGGTTTGGCAGCTCAATGCATGATCGGGGAACCACACAAGAGAACCATCTGGAGCGACGCTTCTTACATTGTGGCAGGTGCTCCAAGCAATGTTGGTTTGCTGACCGAAAGGGCTAAGATGGGAAATAGGTCTTGGGGAGCATTTTGATGGAGATGGGTGCATGTTCATTGACCTGTAAGCCAGCACCAAGGACTTGGTGTAAGTGCCAACAGAGAGCCAGTGAACAAAGACCAAGAGGAGTGTGACGTGAAAACATTTATACGTACTGATGTGTTTTGAATTATCTACAGTGGTCGGATACTGCGAACTGGCAGAATGCAAGGTGATAATGCACAGTAAGGAGGATTCCGCTGTGGGCCGGGTCCAGGGAAATGGGTTCATTATTCTTCCTGGTTGGCCCAAGCCACCCTTCTACATTCTGCATGCGCCCTTCCGGGTGGCCCAGATGGATTTGAATTTTGATTCAAGGGATCTGACAACATGGCAATCGATAGCTACCCTGTAGCCTCTGAAATGCGATCAAACCTAGCCCAGCGGTACAAGTGGGCGCACGTGGTCCCATCCAATCAGCAATCACAGTGACTTTATACAGTACGATAAAATGATTAGATCAATCAGAGGAGAAGTGCTGTTGAGAGGCAAATAGATTTTTCTTTCTCTTTGTTCATTTGGTCTTAGTAATAGCATGGGTAATATAAAACCTGATAAAAAAATAGCTGAGTCTTTAGTGTGATTTTTTTTCTGCAAGCGAATTGTTGTGGGACTCGCCCACCTGATTCTCTGCCAGCCTCCGACACTATGATATCTGGCTCCACTACTGGATCAAACATTTAATTTTGTGTCTGTAGATATTGCTTAATTTGCTAAAGGCAAATATTTTGCAAAATTGCAGCCCACATTGAACAAGTTTAGTTAAAAGATTTTTGGTTTAATTTGAAGATTAAGTAACATTTGTCAGAAGCACATGAAGAAACTTGCTTATGTATAGTACTTTTGAGTGGTCAGCTGAATTCCACCATTGGGGAAGTTGATGGTTGATACTTTGGTAAATACAGGAATCAGAACCCAATCAGTAGGAATCAGAAGTCCAATCCAGTCAGAAAACACAAAAACAAAGAGGAGATTCTTGCAACGAACACTATACTCTCAATCGCATACAGTGGGCTAACAATATATATCTATGATCCTGATCCATGGAGGTCTTCAGCAGATCTGTAAAGTGTCCTTCCTGTACGTCATGACCCAAAAGAAGTCCTTTGAAGTCCAGGACAGTGAAGCCACTAACTAACAAAAGCTTTATTCAGCTCATGGCCACAAGGAAAGACTTTATGAATCGGAGTGATGTCAGACATTCCTACTTGAATGGCTTCATGCCCCCCTCTTTTTTTCTTTAGACACCGTCTCTAGTAGCATGCCAATGGCCATGACTGAAGGTGGATACCATCTCATTTGTCAATCCAGGTGTTTGTGTGTGTTTCTACTGCAAAATGCTTGACTATCAACTGGAACATGTCCTTCAAATATTTCACTGCCACTGGTCACACCTAAGAGTGGAATTCATGATCTTCGATCTTCACTTTCCAGGGAACACTATGATCTTCATGGCAGTCATGGCTTCTCCAAGGCAGTACACATTATGCTATATGAAAACTCCCCTCAGTGTGAAAACTACCAGAACTCATTTCCCCCCACTTTGCCTCCCAGAAGATATAATGTCTGACAGAGGTCCTACGTTTGTATCCGAGGTTTTACGAGCATTCTGCTGAAAGCCTGGGAGTGACCTCCAGGTTCCCTCCCCCAATGTAATGGACAAACGAAATGATGAAATCAAGAAATCCAGAGACGTTGGCAGACTTCCTTCCTTGGACTGAAAATTCCCAAAACTCATGGGGAAGTTCAGTAAACGAAACTTACAGCATTTTGTTTTCGAAATTGAATATGGTATCTGCCAGTCTTGCTCCTGCTCAACTTACCAACTACTGGTATTTTCTATGTAGACAAGTGGGTCAAGTACAAAAGGAAAAAAAAATAAAAAATTTAAAATATTTTAAAGCTAGCCGACTGTGGACACTGATGCCAAATTATAGTCCAGAGGGCAGTGGACTGAATATAAATGACCAAGGTTTGAGGAATTCTGGTCCACGTAAAAACTATAGCTATAGTTTCAAACTTTGGTTCCACCAAGAAAAATTATACACATTGCATATTAAGCATTATTGTTTCCCTTTTAAATATTTTTACTTATTTCCATGTTTTCAATATGCATTTCAAGTTGAGTCTATGAATGGTTGGCATCCAGGTCTGGATTGATCCCTGCCTTGTGCCCGTAGCTTCCAGAATAGGAAGGAAGGATGGATGGATTGATTTCAAGTTGATTTAATCCCTAAGGGTTTGAAGATTTCCATAATAACATACTAACATTCTTAGTAATAATTTTGTTGTTAATTTATGGAAACCTTGCAAAATTGAAAACTACTAATGAACTGCATTTGGATTAAAGTGTCATACAAGAACATTCTGACATTTCTAGTACTTATTCAAAACTTAAAGTTGAGTTACTTTTCTACAGACCTCATGGGCTTTTAGCAATCTGTACAGTACAACACCAATACCAAGACATGCCAAAAACAAGACAGTTAATACCCATATTTCTAAGCTTACGAAGACTACTGTTTGATAATGTCTGCTGTCCTCAGCAAGCTGTATGTTTTAAAACTTATCACACCTGCCAGATCTGATTTATATTGGCACCTAAATAAAAAGCACAGAGACTGACAGCTTGCCTTGTGTATCAAACATGACACTATTCTTGGAGTTAATCTAAAATGTTATCTTCTACTCGGCTCCACAAAGTGACTATCTCTCTCTAGATAAAACACTGGAAGTATTTACGCAGGCATTTCTTCGCAGTCTGACAAGCCTTGTTGTAGTGGAATGAAGTTCTAGGCTGCAATACCTTGGCATAATTTTTAATTTCAAGTTTTAAAAGTTCCCTCACAATAACATTTCAATCAAACATCTCATCTCCTCATCTGACTAATTTCACATCTTCAGATGACTAAGTTAGCAGATGACTAAGATTCATTAATTTTTATAGGGGACAGCTTCAAGTTTTTCTGATTTCTCAGATTTCCCCTCCATGGGATCTAGGCTGCAGAATTAAATGTGACAGAATTAAAATAAATCTAATCATATTTTATAGAGAATCCATTACGTAAATGTTCCAAATTCCTGAGTAAAAGCTTTTAAACTTAGTTTTATCAACTTCTTTTGCAACTATTTAGTATTTGTATGGCTGTAATAATTCACCATATTACTTAGTCCTATCCCATGATTAACAAACAGCAAATATAAGCATAATTTGCTAAAATGTTTTAAATCGATAGCCTATATATAGTTTCTGTATTGATGCATATAATAATGCACTAATGCACTGATGCAGGGGTGTCGGTGTCCCGTAGGCTGTCTGTTCTACCTGGTCTCTGATGAGTTACACGTGGTCTCATGCAGATAGTACCTCATTAGGTAAGAGAGAAAACCAGCAGGAGGCCAACATTCCGGGATCATGGTTGCCTATCGGTATAATAATAAAAGCCATTTATTATTTCCTACTATTGACTATGCATTGATTAAAAAGCTTCAAACCATATTTCAAACCTTCCGTTCAGCTATATGAATCACTCCTTTGTTTATGAGAAGATGCCACATTGTATCAAAATAATCAGTAAATCAAGAAAAACAGGGTATTTTACGACTTTGTATTAGACCAGACTTTACTGTAGTATAAAAAAAAATCCTCATGGTAAACTAATTACAAGTTTTGCACATCTTGCATGTATGTGCATGTGCATGTGTGTGTGGGCGTGCGTGTGTATACAGTTGTGGGAAAAATTAAGAGACCACTCTATATTTGGGGGGGGGGAGGGGGGAGAGAAACTGCATTTTTGAATCCTGGTGCTGCTGGCCGAAGGCTACACCGATCAGCAGGTTGCTTCGAGATTTAAAAAATGTAAGATAGTAGTACACAAGAACTAGGTGGAATAGGAGACACTGGGAACAACCAAACA
>JABFEB020000002.1:23063452-23074862 GCA_019775895.2 Stomatorhinus ivindoensis | reverse complement strand
ACAAAGAACCCCGAGAGCACTCAGCAGACACAATGTGAACATGCAGACTCAGAGAAGAGGCAGGAAATATTACTTTAACATTTATTTAGCAGACAACGTACTACTGAATACCACAGCCATGGTAATCTTCAGTATAGATTTAATCTTTTAAATGTATGTTCCCTCTGTCTTTCAGGTACCTCAAATAGCAATATATTCACATGTACACAAAATACACAAGAAGTACTGGAAGAATTTTTTTTTCTGTTGGCTCTTTGAGACAAATAAAAAGGAAAAATTCCATGAGTAATATATTAACATCTTTATTCACAGTATTACATATCAAGTGATTGTAGATTTTGGACTGTAGGAGGAGAGTATCTGTCACTAGCAATTTACCACTAAATTATCTACTACAAATGAAACCAAAACTTTAAATGGTATAAATTCTTTTGAGTGGAAGTCTGCATATGTTTCAAAATGATGTTTTTAATTTAGCATCTTTTAAACCTTTGTAAACCCTCATAATGTATTATAATGGTCAGTATAAGCCATTAGAATGCATTACGAAGGTATTCATTGTGCATAATAGATGAAAGCTTCATAAAGCATTCATAATGCATAATAAACATGGCTATAATGTGTTTTGGCTTTTTATAAATAGTTATATCTGTCCTTATAATACATCATGGATGCATTGTAATGCACTATGAAGGTTTCTATAATGTATTATATGTGAGTACTTAATTAAAGTGTTATCAATATTTTTCACAACATTACAATTTTCAGATTCTTCTGACCTGACAAAAATCGTGAATAAGGGTGAGCTGATATGTATCACACTCTGTAAAGCTGTGTAGATTTTAAGGTTGAAGTTTTACGTGGATGGGATACTTAACACGCGGGTGTCTCAATGATATAAATGTGTGAAGATTAAGATGTTTACCATTGATTTGTAATTTATGAACAGGAACAGTTTGGGTTGATTTTTTTGTTTGGTTGTTGAGCACATCAGCTGCTAAAGAGCAGCTTAGCTTTGGACAAGCTACACTTGAGGAAAAGGTCACGGTGGCTCTCTTTAAAATCCTGGCTGAAGGATCAATCATTACACTTTGCTTCCATTTTACAGAAAGTGTGTTTCACGATGTAACTTGCTTTTCAGCTCCGTGAGGATTAGGAAATAGACATAATTGCGTGATCTTGTTCCTAATACATAATGTGTGACCGTGTTTATAATAAATGAGAGTTTCTTCCCAGATTGCATCCCGGTTTAAGAAAAATATGTCAAATTTGTTGCATCATCTAAACATAGTCTTGCAAATGCAGAGAGATGTATATGTACAGCTACATATTTAAATTGCTAAACCAACAATTCTTCATGCAATTTTCACAATATAGTTTTAATATAATAAAACAAATCATCTCTTTTGATTTTTTTTTTTTTTTCATTTTCATCGGTGTTTACTTTTTAATAAAGAAAAGGTTAATTGCCATTGATAGCACTTGGGTAAAGACTCTCCTCAGGAGATGATACCATGGGATGAGGACCGCCCATTTGAAAGAGGTTCCTTTTCAGTCATTCTATATTTAGTGTCAGCTAATGTATGACATGAGTGCTCTAATCCCCTGTCTGATGTGACCGCCAGTAAAAGAAAAGCTTTAGTTAAATCACATGACAAAGGTAGAAGACCTCCCACAGAACAGTGCCTAAACAGACAGGAACACCTCCATCCATAAGAGCAGACCAAGTAAGGGTGGGGCCCCAGCTAAGTGGACATTTGGAATGAAGCAATGAAAATAATTAGCTATTGAGTTCGTTTTTTAATGTGTATAGTTGGTTATATCTGTGGTTTTATCAACCTATGCTTGGATGTGCCATTCTCTCCATAAAGAAGAAATACTGCAACTATACTGTACTGAATTTATTATTATTAATATTAGTGTGGTCTTTTGTGAACAGAGTTGGATAGTTCAGCTTCAGAAACTAAAAATCCAGACCATGATTTTGTTTCAACCAACCAGTTCAGTGTAAATAGTCACAGAGTAAGCAACTCAATGGTTGAGAGAAAATTTTGGTTTGGATTTTTACTTTCTGGACCGGAACTACCCACTTCTGACAGTGAGACTGGCCTCTCTAAACAACTTTCCACAGAATGAGCTTCATTGCTCAATGAAATATGGACAGTGCTCAATGAAATATGGACAGTGCTCAATGAAACCCAAACATTTTTTATCTGCAAACCTCTCAATCTTTGGTACTAACATCATGCAGAAGCTTCCATTAATGTGGGACTCGTGGGACTCCTCAGTTACTCCCAGTCAGTTTGGCCAGAATCTAGCAATAACTCTCAGTTCAGTGTGTATGTTGTCTTGTTTGAACCCCTACGTTTCTGCCCCACTTTTGCCAAACCAAAATCCCCTCAAAATTACCAGCATGTTGTGCACTAACCACCACCCTCTACCCTATATTTCATATACAGTATGGCCTTACACGTCCGCTCTGTGTGTGCAGTTTGCATATTGACCCCATGATACTTGGGTTTCTTTTAGGTAACTGATTTCATCCCACAGTGCAAAAACTTCCGACCCACCTGAGTTTAAGAAGTCCCAGCATGCTTCATTTGGTTCATTTCCTGCCACCTTGTATGTGACCCTAGAATCATAGAAGAATCTGCTGTGGCGGGACTCAGGCCAGCAGCATCCTTGCGACTGGGAAATCCCTCCGGAAAGTCCTTGGGGCCACAAGCCGCCAGCACTCCTCTGCTGATGAAGGTCTCTGGGCCTTCTCTCATCAACCGGGTACAATATGGGGAGCCAAGTTTTCAAGCCTAGGACAGAGTTTTCTAACTAGTCTCAGGGGAGCAGGACTTGAGCTTGAGAAACAGAATAAAGGAGGTTGGAGACACATTTTCAGGGGATTGGGGGGGGGGGGGGATTAGGATTTATAAAGAAGCATCCCTGTGTCGAGGGAGATTGGCAAGTGATTTTACACTAACTGCACCACTGCAGTCAGTGAGGGCGGCTGGTGGCAATGGAACCAGTCTGATGAAGTTTTCAGCAGACATCGGCAATGCAGTGTCATTCCATGTGTCTCCTGGAGTCCCAGAGCTGTTGGGTTTCTACTCCTAAAATGGCATTTGCCATATAGTCTGTTTATTCCTTCAGTAGCATTTTTGTGCAAATATTTAAACAAAATTCTCCCACTCTGTCTCCAGGTCTCACTTGTACTGAGGGGGAATGAGTAGTGAGGAGCCGCTTCCCCAGCATGGGAAGAATGTCTTCCTGTTGTGTTTACCTACTGTTGGTCATATTTCAGGGCAGCTGGCTGCTTAAGCATGCTGTGCGATGGTGGGTCCTCACTGACATCTGTGGCGTTTGTCATGACTTAACGCTTGCGTTGTGTAGGACAGCAAAAAGGGTGGTATGACATGGGGATGGAAGCTAGGGAGAGTAAAAATAGGTGGACATGGAAGTGGAATAATGAAAAAAAAGAAACAAGTTTTGTTATGAGAGGGAAACAAAGACTAGAGTGGGCTTCGGGACTTAAAGTGGTTATAATTTTGAGGTGACTTGAGACAAGACATAACCAATCATATATACATTGCAAGACAATAGGAAGTAAGTAAAGGGAGTCTGCGATCCTTATGGTCTGCTTATTTGTTATAAGTTGTGACTTATACCATCAATGTTATATGTCTCACACCAGGAATAAAACGACATAGAATGTGTAAATCTGGTTACTTAAGAGCAATCAGCTGTGTTCGCAATTAAACTTGCGTTCTGAGCCAGCTCTCAAGTCTCGCGCATTGACCATGAGACACACGCTCACAGCTCACATCTTAAGTAAAGTAAGGGAAGAGACCTACCAGTTTGAATTAATAGACAAGGTGCAGGCATACGGAGTGGAGTTGTCCTCTGAGTTCATAGCGATCCCAATCGAGCTGGAGAGAGTTACAGTAATAGCCGCCTACCAGCCAATTAGAAAATAGCATTTGTTGCATGTGATCCCACTGCAAGCACATAATTACATGGATGAGCCTACAAACGGAATGCAGACAAGGTGGAAGTGGCACAGCAAGATCCCATGAATGCGGTAGGCAGGACTCTGAAGTGTCACCGTCAGACACACGTCTCGCCCCTAACAGATCTAACACACTCAAATCTTTTGATGAAACTTGAGACCCCTGATTCTGAGACACTAAGCACACTAAAACTTCGCCAGCAGCATGCACCACACCATCTTACTGGATCAGCAGAATGTTTGCTACCAATGCCAACTGCTGAAGGCTGTACTCTTTTAATGGCCACCTGATCATTTATGTTTGAGGGATATTCCCATACTGCAAGCTGACAAAGTATGTTTGCTCTCTTACCAGGTAACTGACAGTTGTTCTGTTATTGTCTACTAGTAGACTTACATTTTAAATGATCAGATTATGATCCTGGAGAATGTGCCCCTGTTCCTCTTCAGTGATAATGCAGTAACATCTTTGCTCTTGAGATATAAGATATAAGACATAAATACATATATATGACTATAAGTTGAGAGATCTAGGTGCCTGAAACTCATACAAAAATCAGCCCAACAGTCACCTGTCTTTTAAACTAATTGAAATGTCCATATGTAGCCCTGTTATTCACGGCACACAGCCAAGACCTGCCCATCATCTTTATACATGGCCCTAAACTGTAAATCATGTGTACTCTCTGCCTTCTTCTAATGAACACCAATTTGTTAGCATAAGCATTTTCCAAGTTAATTTCTTAAATGTAATTGCATTATATTTTTCCCTGTAAATGTATGTTTTAAAATCATTATTCAATTGACAAATTATTCAATTTTAGTTCAAATGGTGACGCCTGTATAGCTACCGTCCAAAGCCAGTGGAGCTTTGACTAAACAGTGCTAATAAACTGATGCTTAATGAACACAGTGACTCGTTATGTTGTAGATGGGTCTAACAGAGCAAGCTGCTGTAATTAAAGCCATCCCCACGGACTAGAGGTAAGAGTCTTGGCAAGATTCCAGCTGAACTCCATTGATTTTCCATAACAATATGAAGAACATAGTTCAGTGGCAGAATGAATTGCATCTTCAGAGTCACTTTGGCACTCTAAATGAAGGTAGATGAGTTTCTTCTTAGGCCAGCTGTGTATGAATTGGTTTTAGGCGTGTGGCTCCCTTATTGCTAAGAGGACAAATACTCTTCAAACTCATTAATCTTGTGCTTTTTGAAAAAGAAAGACGAGACAAAACGTGAAATTGGAAAATATGAAAATGCAGCTTATATTCAGCTTCAGTTTATAACGCTATAAATCAGCCATGAATTTTATATATATATAAAAAAATATATATATATATATATATAGAGAGATAGATAGATAGATAGATAGATAGATAGATAGATACATAGATAGACACACACACACACTCCTTTTAGAAACCTCAGTGATAGCACTATTATTAGCCTGTATGTAAATTTAAGTTGATGTAGGCAAATGTAATGTTTGATCATAAAATTCAATTTAGACAATTACCCTAAAAGGCTTAATTGTCTTTATTATTACATATTAGCCACCCATACCTTGGAACTATGAGGGCTGCTGTTCCTGATGTGCGTTTACATTATCCAAAATGCACACATTAAAGCAGGCATCCATCCAGCCTTGCCAGTTCAGTTCCTGTTCTTCCTGCCCTGAGTACTAAAGCATATCTGTAGCTCATTAGCTTAATTAATTGCCGTGGTAAAAAGCACATCGTTTTCCACTTCCTCCTTGCAGCGTATTACGTATCTCAACATTATATCACATGATATTGTTTTTGTGTATCTCCTGCTGGGATACTGGGTGTTCTTCCTTGTGATCTGGATACCGCTATTCGCCCTATAGTCCCTGTATGAACTTTGTGATTTTCTACCTGTTTTGGGGTTATGGATTTGGATTTTTGTGCCTCAACCTGATTTTCAGTGCTCTGCCTACTTGTGGACTATGACTCTGGAAATAGACGTGGGATCTATGCACTTGTATCCTCTTCCCGTTCAGTTATTACACAAGAGATAGACTTGCTTTTCAGGTGGGGTTTTTGTATATTATATTTAGGTTTAAATATTAATGGAATTAATGAACAACTAAATGAACCACCCTTCTTGCCAACGCACAATGACAAGTGTAATCAAAGTTTGAACTTGAGAACTTGAGTTATTTATATATTTGGTTTTTTTTTAAAGGCTGTATTATGGAGCAATGTTCCTCGTAGAAAATATAACTACAAAACAGCAAATTGGCACCTTTACCTTAACAGAGTATTGCAGCTCCCACTTAAAACATGATTATATACAATTCCTTAGTGTACCTCATCTGAAAAATGGGACAGCATAAATTATATTACTTCAAATATTCATTAAAAACGTTCTGTAGAATCATGACTTGTAAGACCTGGCGCATGATAACTGAACGGCCAGCTCGATGCAGTGGGGCGGCCATGGGGAAGAGGAGTGCGATTTGGAAACTTTGATTTTCTTTGAAAATCATGTCTGGTTTGTTACCGAGTGTACGAAGCATACCGCATAAGTCTGTAAAAAAGTCTAACATGTTCACTGTTTAAACTCTGATAGCCATTGTGTATTTAACTACATAAATAACATTCTGCTAGGGGTTAGCTCTTCCCTTTCTTTCTATTTTAACTGTATAATTGGTCTCAGGCTCAGCAGGCCCCTGTACTGGATACATGGCTACAGAAGATGGAAGCTGGGTGGGAGACGAATGTATGGATGAATTTCTCACTTATTTCTTACATCTTATAATGGCCTGTGTGAGTAATGATCAAAATTATCCCAAATTAGTCATTATTTTAAGTCAGCTATCATTCTGAACTTATTAAGTCAAACCAAAAATGAGAGAACCTCAAACCAAGTATTTAGAAATGGAAAATGTTTACTGCCTTCAAATAGTGCAAATCGAAGCATAATTTAAACATTTAATGGCAACTTTGTCACAAACACTGATGTGAGCCCAGTTTCCTATAGAGCCTGACAGAACCCTCACATGGCCTTTCATTAGCCTACCACTGCATTGGGAAAGCACATGGGGGGTATTAAGGGGAAGTCTGACTTATTTCGACAAGTCAGTCTTACTTAAGTGAGAATTCGGTTCCATGAACGTGTCCTAAATGAATCCCCACTGAAATAACATGGTAATTTATACATGCAAACAAGTCCGCAATCTTACTATTCATGTCATGTATAATCTGTTCAATTATATGTCCTCATCTGACATAATATTTGACATTATCCGATTGAATAATTTTTTTTATGTGTAAAGTATACCAAAATGACATGATTTTGTTTGAGTTGATTTTGTTGAGTCTTGTATATATATATATATAAAGTGCTGTGAGTAAAAGCAAGACGAGAAATCATAATATGGAGTACAGAGCTGAGAATGCTACATATTCAATATAATAAAGCCTATAATATCACGTCTTAGCATTCCAATTAATTCCAAAACAATTACAGTAAAAATCCGTTATAGTGGACTTGTCATGGCCAGAGGGTGGGACCAAGTACAGACATAGGCACATAATTATCTGTTGCTCCACTATTTAAAGTGGACAAAACATATTAGTATTGCGAAGTATTGTTGCCATGTATTGGAGCCATAGCAAGCGTTACTTTGTCTTGTGTCTTCCCCACTTGTCTTGCCTGCCCTGCTTGTCTCTCCCGTCCTACCCGTCTCGCCTGCCCTGTCTCCCGCACCTCGCCTGCCTGCCCTGTCCCGATCTCCCGACCATCCCTCTGGATCCACCCGGTTTGTCATCTCCCTGTCTCGTCGCAACCCGTAGGGCTGACCTTCCCGGATACTGGACCTTGCCGATCTCCCCGGCTATTGTCTTGGATCTCCTCTGGCTTTGCTTGTACCGCATATTGGGGTCCGCTCCTGTTCTCTCTGCTTACCGTAACAGGACTCACTTATAACGGAATATCGTCTATAATGGATGAGGTCCGCTGCTCCCGGCTGTGCGCCTTTATGAACATGCAGAAAAGCATCAGAAATGCTGGACTCGCATATAACAGAATTTTGCTTATAATGGACAAACAATTTGGTTCCCAGGGCCGCTTTTAGCTGTTGTTCTGTTCGGCTATAACGGACATGCAGTTCTGCCTACAAAGCGTGTGGCGTACCGGTGATATCTAGTGCAGATATGTAAGTAGTCTGGATTATTAATAATAAATGGACTGTATTTATCTAGCTACGCCTACAAGTACTCAAAGCGCTTTACAATTTATGCCTAACATTCACTCATCCACGCACACATCCACATGCTGGTGATGGAGGCTGCCATGCAAGGTGCCAACCTGCACACCGGGAGCAATTTGGGGTTCAGTGTCTTGCTCAAGGACACATTGATGGGGTCAGGAGGGAGCAGGGCTCAAACCTGCAGCCCTCTAGTTGCCAAACGATAGTACTACCTCCTTTGCCATCATCTTCCCCTCATGCCTCTGGTCAGGTAAAGTTAGATTACTACGTGTACAACATAATTATCTATACTAAGTGTGTCTGCTGAGGTGTGTCATGAGTAAATGGTGTCCTGTAGTTGTTTTCTGGGCATACAGCAACTCGGGATATAACAGGGTGTTTTGCTAGGTAACTTGAAGTCTGATATAACAGTATTTTACTGTAACATAAAAGCATACGCATATTACAAAGGTGAAACATGAAATGCAATGACTGTAATTGAAAAAATAAAACGTTAAAATAATATGAACAGGAAGATATTATTATATTTTGTTTAGTCACTGTCTACTTTGACAGTATAAACCACTGTGCCACCGTGCCACTGTAACATGTTCTTGTAACATTTACGTAACTTATGCATTTAGTCTGTCTGCGATTCATTGACAAGCCAACTCCCTGGCTGTGTTTATGGCCACAGTATTGCCTTTTTTTAATGATTACATCTTTCTATTTTTCATACCGCTCCATCAACAGCGTTTATTCTGTGGCGGAAAGAAACACCGCTCTCATTTTACAGGCTTTCCGACTGATTTGGTCGATCTATCGTTCATCCATTTATTTGGGCTTCTTAAATATCGCTGGTGTGCGCACTAAGTGAGACTACGCAAGTCTGTCTTGAATGAGTCTTGATTAGTTAAAACTGAACTGTGTTCGTGGAATTAATAATAATAATAATAATAATAATAATAATAATAATAATAATAATACATGAACTCATGTATGTTTGGAATACATAACTTTGTATATATGCACCTTACAGTTTGTTCATATATTTATTTTATATGTAACTGATTTTTACATCAGTTTCATCATCATCATCATCATCATCATCATCATCATCATCATCACACATAAAACAGTTCAGTAATTACAACACCATGTGATGCTTTTCAAAGATTAGGCTCTCTCTGTGTACCAGCCCCTTAAGGCATTTTTATGGGGGGGGTATGATCACTGGCAGCTGTTGCACTGCCCACTGTTTGACAAAAAGCATGTGTATATGCATATATTCCTCTCATCTCATCTCCTCTCGGTTCCCTTGGTAACATAGTCCACTTTGCTGCAAACTAAATTAGATGATTTCCCAGCAATTCAGTTCAGAGGAACTCTAGCTACAACATGCAAGAAAGGGTCTGCCTGGCTGACAGAAGCATGCACTTGTGTATCAGTATATGATTAGTTCTTCATGGATTTCATCATGTAAGGTTAAGTCTGCCAGCTATTGCCTAGATAAGTTAATAACTAGAGTATAGTATAGTTGATCTGTTGAATTACTGTTGAAAACATGACAGATTATCTGTTGACAGATGTAATATCTCATGTGCCTGATTCCTTCTCTGTCCTTCTCAGTCTCCCTGTCATTATAACATAAAGCAATGCCAAAGACTTTAAAGATACAGTGTCACTATATGCTAATTCTAAACCTTGCCTATTTCTGACTTACTGTCTAAAGGTCCATCCAAGATGAGCTATGGCCCTGGTATCAATCAATTCCATGGAACAGAATCTCATTCTCTAGTTTTATATATCCAGTCATTTTATCATTGACTTGGGAATAATCATTTGTTGAACTTTTACTCCAGTGTTCTAGATAAGCAATCCATTGAATTATTTTTCTGCTTGGTTGTCCCTGTGAAATAACTCCTGCTTGTTTAAGATACAGGGAACTCAGGTTTACAGAATGGTGTGTTTCATTCCCAAAACCTTGAACTAGAGTGACATTCCAGTCTACCCCAGAATATGATGAATTTGATTAAGGTATCTTCTCAAAATATAAATCAGTAGGAACTACAGAAAGGTGTAAGGTTTGTGATTATACTAAAACATAGATCTACCATCTAGGCTGCATCACAAATCGGTAGGACAAAATCTTGGGTATAATTACCTCTTTGTGTAAAATGAGAATGTAAAATTACATTAGGGTCTGAATGTTACCCTTTTCAGATTTGTAGCAGGAACAATAGCAAGTTGGTGTATGAATAATGATTAGTGCTAGAATGTAAAACTATCCCTGACTAGAAACCTAATTACAATTGTTTTGTTAGTGTGTAGCAGTTGCACAAGATTTTTTCCTTGCAACTACTCTGGATGTCAAATTGCAAAATCCCCGTAATTATTTGACTTCTCAGTCATTTTTTAGCAGTCTTGCCCTCTATGGTAATTATTGAAATGGGTGCATTAAGTGGTGAGACTTATTGAAGATATGTACAGTTAGTGGTTGACCTCTGTGCGCTTCTGAAAGACCCTTTAAAAGATGCCAATGAGACAGGAGGAAGCCTGAAACCATGCAGCGGGGGGTGTCCATCCATGCACAGACGTGCCTTGATGGTGATCAGCAATCCCCCGCTGAACAAACTAACCATCACCAGGCATGAGTAAGCCAGTCAGAAGCTTTTTTGTTTGGCTTCTGTTTCTCTTTTTTTAATTTATGTTTTTACACAATGTTCGGAAGCCACACTAACATTTCTTAGTGATGGTGTTTAGTTTTTTGAAATTTTGACAGTAGCACTATAACGAAGACCATGTTTTTAGTCATTTATAAGCGCATTCATGTGAAATAATAATGCATTCATAAAGCATTATAAACATGGTTATACATATTTATCAAAAGGGATAACATATTATAGCCATGTGTATTGTGCATCATGCATTTTCAAAACTAAAAATGCCAAAAGTCTCATATTTTGCTTGGTTACTTATGGTTTAGGTTAGGGCTGGGTAGGGGTTAGGGTTGTCATGTTGGGATTAGAGTTTTACCTGCGTGTGTGTGTGTGTGTGTAGGTGTGCGTGTGCGAACAGGTATACCTATCCTTATGGGGACACAATGTCCCCATAACGTAATAAATATACGTTTTTTTTTCCCTTATGGGGACCGGTTTGCAGGTCCCCATAAGGGAAAACTCTATTTTATAAAAAT
>JABFEB020000002.1:23005455-23020672 GCA_019775895.2 Stomatorhinus ivindoensis | reverse complement strand
ACTATTTAATAGTTTTGGCAGTACAGTTTTGCATTTGTGCTTGTATCTTATTTTTTCTCGTTCGGTTATTCCCATTTTATTGGTTCGATTAATGACGTCTTTTCTTTACGCTGCTATTGTTTAGCCACACACCGTTCATGGTTTGACTTCTGAGATTCAAATCGAGTACTAGGTAAAATTTTTCCATAGTGGTTGGTTCGACTTTTAAGAAATTAGAGTTTTAATGAGTTGGAGAAATGAGGTACCACTATATTTGACCATATACATATCAGTCTATCTATCAGAATATACATTTTCTTTTTTTAATGAATTAGCTAAAGGCAATAAAGAAACCAATAGTAATGACTGAATCTGAATATTGAAATCTAATGTATATACATTTTATAATGTATATACCCGGACAACCAGTGAACTGACAATGGAGTCATAGATGCTCAAGGCTCACTGATGCATTTGGGGAGCAATGGCTAGCGTGTGTGGTCTTATCCCACAGGACAGCTACTGCACTGATGGGTCACATTTTCTGTTACATCATGATGACAGCCAAGTTCACGTGTGTCATTATCCTGGGGAAAAAGGTGGTCCCAGGATGCACTACAGGAAAAAAGGGCAAACTGGTGGAGGCAGTTTGATCTTCTGGGCAGTTTTCTGCTGGGAAACCTTCAGTCCTGGCATTCATGTGGATGTAATTTTGACATGTAGCACCTACATAAACATTGTTGCAGACCAAGTACCCCCCTTCATGGCAATAGCATTCCCCAATGACTGTGGTCTCATTCGTGTAGGATAATGTCTTCTGCAGCTCTGCAAAAATTGTTCAGAAAGGGTTTATGAAACATGAAAAAGAGTTTAACGCATTAACTTGTGAACATCTATAGGATGTCCTGCACAAACAAGTCTGATCCACGTTGGCCCCGACTGTGCAACATACTGGATCTGCTGCTAACGTCTTGGTGCCAGATAAAAAAGGACACCTTCAGGTGTCTTATGGAGTTCATACCTTAATTGGTTAATTGAGCTGTTTTTGGTAGCATGAGAGGGACTTGCATGATTTTGGCTGATCAGTGTGTGTATAGTCTATACTGAATATTTATATGCAGAGATATCAATAAATTGAACACATTTTTTGGATAGAGATGTTAAAACCAATATTAATGTGTTTATTGCAATATACAATCCATCCGAACTTTTAAAAAGGGTTGCTTGATGTATCCTGTAGTAATTAAGCAATTAGAATTTTACATTACACAAGTGAGAATGAAGAGAGAGAGCACATTGGGGTGTCCCATAGGCTTAGTCATTAAAAAGCCCATTATTTTTTAAATTACTTTTTCAATCTTTCAGCCCCTCTAATCCGGATGTATTTCCCAGAAGGCTGTTGCGGTTCATGCGTTTAGAAAGACTCCTGAAGGTAAACTCTGCACAGTGATCTGATAGCTTCTATTTACAACCACACAAGGTTGATTCTTGGTGCTCTTGGTAAGAAATGGTCACTTTTTTTGTTCCTGCTGAAACACAGCAACTCAAGTTTAATGGCTGCCATGTCATTGTCTGCTTCCTGCCACATGGGGTTGCATGTGACAAACAAAACAGAGATCACTTATTGTCACGCTTTTGCCTTACGTGAGCCAGGGTGTCGGCAGCGTGGGACAGGCAAAACGTCGGGAGTCAGGCAATCCAGGGGAAAACGGGGTGTATTCTCAGACAGATGGGAAACCCCACAGGACACCACAGTCACTGATCTGACGAGACTGACTAAGACGCGGACTAAATACAAGAAACGGGCATAGACTGATACACAACAGATGACCACGATCAAACACGAATTGACAACAGCTGGCTTCCATCAGGGTAGAACACGAGGTAACGAGGGGGGCTTGGTACACACGAGGCTTGGACGGGTGGATCACGACACTTATTGCAGTCAAATACATAACCAAGCTTGAAATTTAGAAATGTATTGATATCCAGTGGATTGTGAGATATCATAAAGGCATTACCCATGGCCTGATATTTGGATGATAATGTTTGCTTTTTTTCTTTCTCCCCAGTGAGGTGGTACTATTAATGTTAGCCTTTTATAATTTGGTAAGACATAGCTTATGAAAACACAAACATCCGCGAGACAAAGCTCATCATCAGATAGCTGGATCTAGTAAACTTACCTATAATCTAGTAATTTTATAAATAATAATGTTATAAAATTAGGCTGAACATTACATTAACATACTCAAATAAAAACAAGTAAATATAGTAAATAAAAGGCAGATCATTTAAAATGTTGTGGCAAATGTGTGTATTATTTTACGCAAGTCCAGACACCAGCTACTAGAATTTCCCTATAATGCATTCACTACAAGAAATATCCATTTTGATGCGTAAGATAGAGATCATGTTGGTTTTCTATGCAGCACAGAAATCCAAATCAAAATAAATGAATTTTCTTTTGAATGACATAAAATAAAATTAAATAGTCTATTGTTTTTTTGCAGATACTCTCCATATCATTTATTTTGCACAACTATGGGGAGAAGACTTTATTTAGAAACTAACATCATATCCGGCGTGTACCCCAGTCCCATGCCCTGTAATGGATTGGCATCCCCTCCGGGGTGTACCCCAGCCCTGTAATGGATTGGCATCCCCTCCGGGGTGTACCCCAGCCCCATGCCCTGTACTGGATTGGCATCCTATCCGGGGTGTACCCCAGCCCCGCGCCCTGTAATGGATTGGCATCCTATCCGGGTTGTACCCCAGCCCCATGCCCTGTAATGGATTGGCATCCTATCCGGGGTGTACCCCAGCCCCGTGGCCTGTAATGGATTGGCATCCCCTCCGGGGTGTACCCCAGCCCAATGCCCTGTGCTGCTTGGGATAGGCCGTAGGCCACCCAGCAATGCATGGATGGTATGACTATTATTATTAAATCTAATTACTTTGTTACTATTAATATTGATGCTAATAAAGATTAACAGAATGTTGCACTCCTATTTAAAAAAAAAAAAAAGATTGAAATTCCTCTGGCAGACAAATACGTTTTTTAATACGCTCAGCAGATAGCATAAATAGATAGCATAGATAGATAGCATAGGTATATAACATAATTAGATCCGATCAAGACAAAATGTTGTGGATTCCAAATATTAATTTCTTCACTAAAATATTAATTTTACAACAGGTATATGTGTGCCATATATATTGCTTTCAATAAAAGCATATGCTAAGTATGGTGAACGTAATTGTTTTTAGATTAGGGTGTATTTATTGATCAGGCATGAAATGTAACCATTGAATATGTGCATTTTTACAAGAAAAGATGCAGAATAAGAGAAATGACATTATAAAGAATCTGGCATCATTGTAATAACATAATAACTGTTATACTTAGAAAGGGTCATTTGCCATGTCAGATGTTATTATCGTGTGTAAGCTACAACAGTTTGGAATAATTACAGTACTAATGTGATGAAGAAATGTGTATTGAAATGGACTAGGATGTGCTTCATGTGACCTTATAAATAAATTGATGATGCCATAATATAATGTTTGTACTTCATTTAAAATTCATTTTTATTCAATAGGGAATACATAAGCCTCATTATATAGCATTTATTTGAACACATACTTTTGTTATTCTCTCTCTCTGTAATTACCATCTTCATTCAGCCTGCATGTGAATATTACTCATGGGGTTTGATTAGAGAATCCACTGAAGATTCCCCATTGTAGCGATAACAAACTGATTACAAGGCTAACATGAGAGAGTTCACATCTGACATTTGAGGTAAGTCCAAAATTAGTTCCAATTGCGTCAGGCCTCAGAGGAGCAGAAGGCATAAATATTGCAAGATCAAGAAGGGCAGTTCAGATTATCTAACTTTTTATACTTCTCGTTTCCACGTGAGAAGTGCACCCCTACATCAACCTTCAAAGTGCAGAATAATCTGCCAGGAACCTCCTGAAAAAATAAGTGTCCAAAAAGTACAAAATACATCACATTAAATATTTACAAGCCTAAGGAATGTATCACTTCAAGTTTCAGGTTAGCTAAAGTACTGGAATTGCTTTCATCGACTGAAGTCTCAGGAGTGGTCATTTTAGAGAAAGAAAACCGTAAGATAAGAGAGAGCTGCAGCCAGCTTACCATAACCATGATAAATCTTTATCATTTTGGGTGATTTAGATGAGCTGTCCTCTAAGGTTGGTGCTACTGAAGGGTACTCATTAATACAAGTTTAGGACCTCTGACTGTTGTCTTTCTCCATTCTGTTGATGCTTCTGACCTTTTAAGAATTGCTGTTATCAGAAGCAGTCCTTCCAGGAGTCCTTTGAGCCCTGGGAAAACATGGGAATATTGTGTGTCGCATCAGATTGTTCAAGTTAAAAAGTATACATTTTGGTACAAGTGTGAAAGTGATAGATACAGCAATACTTATAAATTTGTTGGTTTATTGAAGGTGAAGAAAATGACTTGTAGAAAGGTAAGACCAGCTTTTCAGCTCAAAAATTCCAGGATGATATGAAAAGATTTGATGATGCAGTTATAATTAGTTGAAGGTTTGATGATGTACTGTAGTGATAAGAGACAAAAGTGAATAATAGCAGAGAGTATTCAAAGCAAAACAACACGTGCAAAATGTGAAAAAAATGCATGTGGTTTCATGATATTGTAACTCTGAGCCCACTAATGAACCTAATGTCGTAAAAAAAAGTTTAAAAGACCCACAAAGAGCTCAACTGTATAACCTTAAAATCACTCTCCATGCTAATAATACTGCACTGCAATAATATGACCGTAAAACAAAAAACATCCCCTCAACCTTTGCAAAACAGACTTTGAATGTTTGCTTTATAAGGACTTTTTGAGTAGATGTGGATCCAGTGTCTAATTACTCCGTTAGCTGTTGAATAAAATCCACCTAGCATCCAAGACTTATACTACAGTGAACTGCAGGTGAAGCCCAGTGTGTTGTGGGGAGGTTGTTCCTGTAATGCATGTGAGAGGAAGGTATGTTACACCAATTGTAGTGTTCCATGTGGTTCTTTGCACCCTTACTCTGTTTAAACACGAACAAACAAAAATAAAACATGCAGTTCATATAAAGTGTTACCAAATATTTTATTATTTTATTGTTTTATTATTTATTAACATTATCATATTTCACGTTGTCCACTGGGTGGGGGGGGGGTTGTTCCGACGTATGAGAATTGACTGGGAGGCCATTTTTGAGGTATGTTCTGTGCATTACAACACCCCTGAATATTGAAGACTGTATGATAGTTCTTACTCTTACTCAAGCTCAGCTTTAATTATTTACGTACTTGAAAAGTTAGGAAGTTTTCAAAAACCATCATTACTGTCCTCTGATGATTTTAGTAATATTTTGTAAATCTGTTTCATGTTATTATAATGCTTGAACGTTTGTCAATAAAAACCACACACTAGAATAATTTCACTAAATGGATTATTTAGATTATTGATTATTTTAATGATAGGGCAACGTGCATATCTTAAAGGATTTTGCTGTCTGAATATCAGTGGTCGGCAATTTTGGATCTACAATAAACCGTGCTGTATTTTCCCATAAAACATGGCAGAGGTTTTTAAGTCCATGAAATTTGAGTATCCATTTTTTTTAGGGTGATATCCGCTTACTTTATTGCATTTACAATGTCTTAGTTGTGCAATGCAGATTTATGTGCTACCCCTTCAACTGTCAGTACCTAGTTTACCCTGACTTATTGACACACCCAGGTGCAGAAACCCTAAGTGCCAAACAAATGAGCCAATCGGAAAACAGAATAACAATTCAGCAAACACAATGAAAATTCAGCAAACACAATGACAATTCAGCAAACACAATGACAATTCATAAAATATTCAGCTGCAGTCTATTAAAACTTACAGGGTTCTGTAGTTTGATATTTTGCTTGTTTGATAGACAGCAGCTGTTGTTGTGATTGTATATATTGTGGGGCTTCAGTCGCTGGTCCTTGTTTTTATCACTCTCCATCTGCCTTAGGGCCGCAGCTCAAAAAGAGAGTGACCTGAACTGAATGGGTCTTTTAGGATGTTTTGTGCTTTTTTAAGACAGTGGGAACTATACAGCCCATCCGGGGAGCGGACTGTACTGCCAGTGAGCTTCGTGGCCATATTGGTGACCCCTTGAAGCACCTTCCGTTCAGCAGCTCTGCAGCTGGCAAAACCATACACAGGTTCAGTAAGACAGAATGATCTCTATTGTGCATTGGTAGAAGGACGCAAGCAGCTTCTGTGTAAGATGGACCCCCCTGAGTGTTCTCAGAAAGTGTAATCTCTGCTCTGTCTGCTTCGTGAGAGCGGTGGTGTTGGCGCTCCAGGACAGACTGCCCTCTATGTACACGCCCAGAAACTGGAAGGTGGCGACCCTTTCCGCACATTCCACATTGATAAAAAGTGGCTGGATGTCCAACTTTTTTCTCCTATAGTCCATAATCAGCTCTTTGCTCTTAGATATGTTTAGGATCATAACCATTAGGAGAGTCAAGACTATATTACATGTAATACATTATTTCTTTTTCTTATATGAGGGAGTAATCTTATAGTTACATTATCGTTTTCACAATTGGCTACAATTTTTTTCTGTAATTTATATTTGGTTCAGATATTTTACATGGTTCACTATTTCAATACAGAAGGTTAAACCTGAAATCATGATGTTTTGAAAATGAAGTGACTAAAGCAAGAGTTGATGTCTTAAAATGCAGAAACAGTGTAATTCACATTTTAGTTTTGTTTGATTTTTTTATGTCTCTCCCAGTAACAGGCAATTGTTATATATAGTCATTTATTTTCAAACAATTGGAGTCAGAAGCTGATTCTTTGTGAGCTTGCATTTTTATAAATGACATGTTTAGAAGAAAAACAGACATGTCTATTGCAAACACTGCAAATGTAATAGTGCATGTAATTCCAATGTCTAACATAAAACATCATCCAAAGTCAGCATTTTACCACAGGCAAGTTATATATGTTGCTTTCGTATCTGTGGTGTGACAAGAATTCCTGTTTCCAGCAATTGTCTAAACTGTCGTTTATTAGAATTACTCATTGTAATTTTACATTATTTCCAAATACTTTTGAATATTATTTGTCAATATTTTAGCTACATCTGTTATCTACTGCCTGCTGTGCTTGAAATTTGCACAGCCTGGAAATTATCTTCACTTGTGTTCTTGCACAAATTGTATTTCTCCATCATCCAAACAGTTTTTCATTTACTTTACACTGACCCTAATAAGCAGATTGTAGATGGATGGAAGGATGGATTTACCTTAAAGTTTAAAAATATTCTTTGGTATAAGCAAAGAATGAAATAAATTTGTATCTCATGGAAAAAACTCATGGAATAGAAGTGGTGTTCTAGGAAAGAATGAAACAGTCAGGGCCTGTCCCTATTGTGTCTGTCATGTTCCCATTTGGCCAGCAGATGTCACTGGCCATCCCATGTTCCTCCCTATTCTGAGTCATAATGTGTTGATGACTCACAACTGTTCCTTATTTAAACATCATTTTCTGTGTCTTTTAGTACATACCCCTGTCCTGGTTCCTTGTCGGTCATTGTTAGTGTTATACATTGTATGCTGTGCATTGTCTCCTGCATGATCCCTGTATGCCACGTTTCTCAACCAGTGGGCCAAGGCCCGGCTACAGATTGGGTCGTGACTTTAAAATTGAGACTGGTTATTGGTCCAAATAGGGCCCCCAACCCCACACTTAATTGGGGCTATAAATATAGTATAAAGATGCTTAAGTATGGTCCCTACAAAAGTGAATAAGATGTGTTTTTTATAATGCAATCAGTAATTTTTATTTTTTTTTAATTAGCTAGCTGGGGCTAATGTCATCGATTTGAGCCAATGCAGTTGACGTGTAAATGTGACTATGGAGAAACTTGAAAGAAAACATTGATGCTGTGGTAAACAAAAAGCCCAAATTTTCCACAGATACAACCCAGAATACATGAAGTATGGATTTGCTAGGGGAAGCGAAGACACGGAGCCCAAGGCACAGTGTGTGGAGTGTGGATTAACACTTTCAAACGTGGCTCTAAAACCATCATAACTCAAGTGGCATAGCAAAACAAAGCACCCAACACTTGTTGGAAAACCACTGGAGTATTTTCAGCGAAAACATGATGGACTGCAACTGCAGAAGCTGACAACAGTCTCTCAATTGACACAGTCTAAAAGCGTCCTGAAGTCCAGCTACTTGGTAGCTAGGTGTATTGCCTATTCTAGTTTGCTGTGTTATCTTTTGAAGCCTGTCTGACATCAGTGTCTATATATAGCTTTGATTTGAATATCAAGTTAATGACTATATTGTTAATGACCTATTTATGCACCCAACTCCCACAACCCTGATCATGAGAAGCAGTTAGCAAATGGAGGAATCGACTGTTTAATTTTCACAATTGCAGAAGACCTGTTTGGGAGTTGGCATCGTTTGCTTTGGGTGACGTGCCATTTAAATGCTCATTTCGCTTTCACTGCTCTCATTTACTTACAATACAACTACTGGAAAACTGGTGATACAGCATAAAATTCTATGAACTTTATTTGTCAATAGTCTATGTTATACATGGAAACACTGCAAATTCAGAAACATGCAGAGAAATCAATAAAAACAACAAATATGAGGGATTATAGGTTTGTGTTGTGCATAATTTATAAAAGTTGTTTTAAAGGATCTTGGCACTCAATACAGTAAGTAAATCCATTTCACATTTTGTTGGCAGAAACTATTCAATCGAAGTAGCTCATAACTTAATAAGAATTCACACACACATAGTACAAGTTATTGCACACAGATTTTATGCATTTGCATGTTACTCACATAACATTTCCTAAAAATACACTCAACATTCTTCGCTGACAAATAAATTTATAGTATTTTCACAATTTTAGTGCCTTTATTAGTAAGGAAATGTATCTTTGATTCATCAAAGTTAGCTCCTCTAGCAGTTATAACAGCAGAGAAAATTCAAGGCATTCTTTTCTACAAGGGATGTTAAGTACTGCTCTGTCAAATGGGATGAATAGTGCAAGGTTAAAGGACAAAATAAATTATGACTATGCCATCACCACACAACTAGTTAGCAGATTTGAGATGCACTCTTACGTGCTGTTTACATACTCTTTCCATGTTATAAAGGAAACTTCTTTTATTTTACTTAAATATTCGTGTACAGGTTTTCACTCAGTTTTGCAAGAATAGAAAACCCGTAATTCATTAAATAAATGGAAAAGTGGTAAAGACCTGTGGTGCGCAAAATTTTTTGCCAGACCGGTAGCGTCAAACCATAGAAAGATTTATTTCTACTATTCTCTACATTTTAGAATAATTATAACGACATCAAAACTACAAAATAACATGTATAGAATTAGGCATCGACCAAAAAGTATTAAATTAACATAGTAATAGCAATATTTTTTTGGGAAATTGGCAACTCTGTGGGCTGCCTGTTTAAATCTCTGGGTTGAGTGATCAGATTGCTCCATCATTGAGCACTTGAAAAAGGCCCTTGACCCCAGTTGGTCCTGCGGATGGCTGAAGCTGCTTTCTCTTTCTCATTTGTACTGGGTTAATGACAGGTGGTCTGGTTATGTGATGTGACACTCTATCACTCTCCTTTCTAGGTAGCTCGGTGTGTCCAAACTTTTGAGTGACACTGTGCGTATATACAAATTCACTCTAGTTCAACAGTTTTGTTAGGCAAGCGAATCATTTCAAGTGACCTCTGATCTATATATCTACGATCTATGAGATTGTAGAATGTTTTGAAATTTAGCCATACTGTACTTTGCATAGAACAGAATATAAATGCAAAGGCTTTGTTTATTTCAATGTTTTCGCACACTTTCCAAAGCTAACTGCATAGCAGATTTCAGCCATTTACTGTCATCCAATTGTGTCTGCAGGAAAAGTGTTTCTTCTCAAATTACTGATTTTCTTTTTGGCTTTCCAAACAATGCAGCAGTCCCAATATCTTATGCATTTACTGATTGTTTAACTAGTTCTTCACATTTGCTACCTTCAACTTGTGAAAAGAAGTGGCCCATTAGAGCTTCACTTCAATATCCAAAACATTGTTGATAAAGTACGTAGCAGGCTTAACTCTTCATATATGAACCTCTTTCAGAAAGAAAATATACATTGTCTTACCAGTAGTATAGCAGAGGCCAAATGTTTAATATTGTCATGAACCTCAGGCCATCAAAGTGATTGTGACTATATAACAAACTAGCTATAAAGAACCCATTCACAATACCCTAATTTCAGAAGCTTTGGTCGACTCTGGGAGCTTGAAGGTTCTATAGAGCTTGATGGTGTAGCATATAAAATAAGCATATCGCGCTAATCACAGCCTGAATTTTGCTTTTATTTTTTGTTTTTATGTATTTTTTCAGTAAACCACAATTACATAATTATCCAATGTGTATCTGGGCTGCTTTGTGGGGTGGTATGTTGATGCGATATTAACCAGCTACAGAATAACCTGTCAGAGGTATGCTGATAATCTCAGCGTCCTGATCGGACACCCTGTGAAGGCTGCCGCTGGGTGAGGGTCAGCAAGCCTTATCTAAACCAACACGTCTTGCCGCTGTCCATGGGGATGGAAGCACGGGACTCTCTCTTATGCAGTCATGCTTTAGAGGGGCAAAATCTAATGAAAATCATAGAAGCAGATACCTGGGGGAAGGTGGGGCAGAGCATCCAACCTGGACTACTGTACGTCACTCGCCAACCTATCAATCACTTTGTGGCCTTGATTTAAGCATATCACGCCGATGTTTTCATGAAGCACTTTGTGCTGCTTGATTTATCTTGACTGGTATTATTATAATTATAATTATAATAATAATTATTATTATTATTATTATTATTATTATTATTATAATAATATACTATGAGAAAAACTTGCATAAAGAATCTCTCTGTCATATATGTATGCTGTAAGGTACAGCCGTTTGCTATGCGAGTTATTGCAATTATGGCTATGAACTTTTAAAAATTAAGTAATTTATCATACAGTTTTCTGTGATTAATTGTGAATAATTGCATCTAACAGTAAAACTTAGGATCATAAATATTTACATATTGAAGCCCCAAATTAATATAAAATTAACTGAAAGTAAGTCGTTTAAATATGTAACAATATAACTTAAACTTGTTGATAAACAGACTTAAATTTCCAATGAAAATGCTACTACCAAGCAAATACAGGCTGAATTTCAATGTTTTCAAAAACGCTATATGAGCAGATAGGATTAAGAAAAGAGACACATTGTGTTATATGTTGGGCTATCAAATGATACATTTTGTTCTTCACAGACATTGGCAATTACTTGCATCAAGTAAATGTCAATGGTTATAAAAACAGAACCCTGGCAGCCAGGCTTAAGGGCGTTTTTTAACTAGGAAGATCTTCATTTTGGAGCATTACCTTTTAATAAAACAAAAGACAGATTGCAAATATGTTTATCCTATTTATGCCACCATCTAGCAAAATTTTAAAACTAAATATACTAAGTAACAATGTTTCCTCACCTTTCCACTCCATCAGCTAACTAAAGAGACACTAACTGAATGACTTTATTTTAGCTGTGAATTCCGGGATTGTGTGCAACACCACGACAAGAAACTCGTATGCTGTTTACAACCAGGAATGAATACCATTGGTTTCTATTAAATACCTTTGTTCATACCATTCTCCCCCTTGGGTATCAAAATACAGCATGTGTTAATGCAATCAAATAATAATGCATCATTATGTTAAATTAATGTTACCCATTAACACGTTAACTTTCACAGCCCTAATTACAATTAATTCCGCATGCATTATATAATAATACTTATGAGAGGATTATTTACAATGCAATTACTAACATGCAGTGAAGGAATCTGCATGACCTCACAAGCCATATCTGCCCTGGTGTGAGCCGGACAGCCTCTCACAAAAATGTTTAATTCACGGCAAACTAGAGTTACAGTAGTCTGGTGTGGTTGTTCCCCCGATTGTGTTGTTTCTTTGGAGTACTTTTGCTGTGCATGTTGGGAATTTTATCACATCATTTGTGCTGCAACAGAAGTTTATTGGAGTTGTCATTGGATTGGATAAAGTAGTAGCATTCCTTGCTGATACTGTGTTTGTCTCATTTCTTGCTATGGCACGATCCCCATGCTGGTGACCCCCAGTTTTTGTTGCCCACCCCCGAGTCCTATCAACAAGGCACCCAGCACAGTCATCCTTAAACTGCCTGAGATTTTGGGGGAAAAAATTAAGTTGCCTGGTTCTCCTGCTTCTCTCTAGGATTTTACCTTAGAAGATACTAATTATTACTATCGTCGCATGTGTCAGGAGCGCCGCTTCAACGAGGACAGTGATTTTGCTCAAACACTCCCCAGATCAAGACAAATACTCAACTTCAAAAAATTGTTTTAAAGATACTTTCAGTTTGTCTGAGTCTGAGCATGCCCACCAACACCTCTCCCTTCCAGGTCCTGGGGGCTATGTACCTTCAGAGGTGATGGTTTGCACGCTGGTTCCGCTTGGTAATCACCATCTGTTTTTCATTTTAAGGGAACTACTCTTGTCACAGCTTCCAGATGAGGTCCAGTTGTCCTTAGCTAAATCTCCTTTTTGAAAGATTTCTGTCAATTGACTAAGGAGGCATATAAATTCTTCTGTGATAGAAAATGGTGGTTTTACCACTATGCCCACTCCTTCTGTGACAACACCTACTGTTAATTTAGATTCCTATACAGCTCTCGTGGAATCCTTGTGCACTAGAGCCTCTGGTTTGTGTGTCCAGCACGAAGCGCTTCACAACAGAGCCAGAACATGTCAGCTACCATGTAATTTTCAGAAGTCGGAAAATAGACCGACCGCCACTCTGCAGCGGTGAGTTTCTGCAAACCTAACGGCTTTGCTTTTCATCATAGTCCCTCTATCTAGCCACCATGTATTTTGTGACACAGGAGCTCAGGTGAGCGTTTTTATCAGCTTTCAGTTTCGATGTTCACTAGTGGAAGAATGCCCTGCCGTGGAGGCTGCTAATAGCAGTGCCATTCCCACTTTCAGGGGTGGCATGGAACATTTAACTTCCACTATGGGCCTACCTGTACATGCCAAAGTGTGTCTGGAAACTCTCCTTAGCCAAAGCTGAGTTTGATGCCATGGAATGGTTGGCCGTCATTCTAATTACCCACAGGATTCACCTAGTACCCAAACCTAATGGAAAGAGAGGATCCTGTGGTGATTATAGCCACCTGAACGTCATCAATACTGAATTTGAGAAAGCACTTCTTTACACAGTGTGTAATTAGAGTATGGAATACTTTTCCTGCTAGTGTAGTGCAATCTAAAACCATGGGTTCCTTTAAATCTATCTGGATAAGATTTGATCAACTCTGAGCTATTAGTTAAGTTCTCCCCAAACAAGGTCCTCTCGTTTGTAAATTTTTCATGTTCTTATGTTTATGCAACCCTTCTTTGAAGTCCTCAAGGGCAAGCCTACTTAACATGCCATCTTTTGGACATATGACACGTCCAAGGCTGCACTCATAGATGCTGCTGTGCTGGTCCATCCCTTACCAGACACCCCTGTGGCACGGACCACTGACACATCTGATTTCGCTGTGGGGGATCTATTTTAGCAGCAGGTCAAGGGGTTGTGGTAGCCCTTGGCCTTTTTCAGCCGGTAGTTGCATCCTGCAGAGAGGAAATATAGCACTTTCAATCTGGACCTCCTTGCCTTGCATCTGGTGATTTGGCACCTCACTTTCTCCCTAGAAGCCTGGCTATTCGCAGTTTTCATAGATCTCAAGTCACTGACTTTTGCAATGCCCATGTCTTCGGAGACATGCTCAGCCTGGCATTACTTGGCTATTATTTTGCAGGTAACCACAGACATCGAACGTGTAGCAGCAAAACACAATCTAGTAGCTGATTGTCTCTCCCTTGCTTTGGTTTGTGTGATTCACCTTTCGTATCAACTAAAAAAAATGTTCTTTGTTCAGATTAGGATGTCAGTTATATTAGTTTCCATATAGTCATTGTAAATTCATAATGTGTAAAATATAAAAATTCCAAAATATAAATAATAATTATTATCAAATTCATGATCGAAGCAAGTAGTGCTAGCTATAAAAGAGAACGAGCAAAGACTCAGTATAGGCCATCTGGGTCAGCACAGTAAACCATGAATTTAACTAAAGGGACATTTTCCAACCTCCATTTTTATGCTCATGCAAGCATTAGACAGACCTCCAAACAAACACCAAAGGAGCCTATAGTTAAATTTTAGCTCATGGAAGCATGATGGAATTTCAAAATTGGCTACAGCTTAGACCCATGTTATATTTGTCAGTTGGAATTTTAAATGTATTACTAAAGACATTGTTTTATTTTGCAGCCTGCTAATCCAGTTTCATTCCCTGCCTATTTTTCCAGGCGTTTTTCATTTATTTCTTATTCTCTTTATCCATATAACTATTCAATTCTGTAGTAGCAGAAGTGATATATGTATATATGTATATTGCACTTTTACACCACTAAATTACTTTTAAAACGATTTACTTTTTGGATTTTTGTTTTCTATCACTCCTTTTTCCACATCATTTAACTTATAACCATAACAACCTTATCAGTTTTAGCACCTAATTTCACAGGTAAAACCTCAAAAATAAAACAAACAAATAAATAAATAGAAATAGATAAATGCAATCTTATCTTGTTGTGGAGGGATGCGGGTTCCATATGTGTTCTCCCTGTGACACCTCACATGCTCCGCTTTGGGGGTTCCATGCATTTTCTCCCTGTGACGCCACATGTCTTCCACTTTGGGGGTTCCATGCGTGTTCTCCCTGTAACGCCTCACATACTCCGCTTTGGGGGTTCCATGCATGTTCTCTCTGTGACACCTCACATGCTCCGCTTTGGGGGTTCCATCCATGTTCTCTCTGTGACGCCTCACATGCTCCACTTTGGGGGTTCCATGCGTGTTCCCCCTGTGACGCCTCACATGCTCCGCTTTGGGGGTTCCATGCGTGTTCTCTCTGTGATGCCTCATATGCTCCATTTTGTGGGTTCCATGCGTGTTCTCTCTGTGACGCCTCACATGCTCCGCTTTGGGGGTTCCATGCGTGTTCTCTCTGTGATGCCTCATATGCTCC
>JABFEB020000002.1:22960482-22970678 GCA_019775895.2 Stomatorhinus ivindoensis | reverse complement strand
CCCCCCCCCCCCCCCCCCCCCCCCCCCCCCCCCATCACTTTGCCCAGCATCTGTAGTCCAGTGGCACAAGCCTGCCAAGCTGGGGGCTACTGGAACAGCCCATAAGGGGCACCTGTGCTCCTTGCCATCAGTAACACCTCAGCGACCTCTAAATGCATACTCCATTGATCGGATGAGCATGGGACATCAGACGCAGTGGCAACAGCCATGTTCGAATTTTTTACTTCCCATTCCGCATCAGATTACCTGTGGCCTGGCGATACCCGCTGTCCAAGGTCAAATGCAAGCACGACAAAGAACATTAATGGAAAGAAGCACCTTCATACTTTGGGGCTTCCCACCCCATAGCTTAGTTTTACATACAAGGGGACCGATGTCATGGTGGATCAGTCACAGTGCAGCGCATTGTAAAACTGTCAAAAGAGACTTTGATTCTCTAACCTCTCCCTGATGTTATCACAGAAACACATCTCTTTCTGTCCCCACCTCTATTACTTCTTGCTTGTATGTTTTAAGCTCAAACTACCTTGTGAAAACTTCACCAGACTACCCACCTTGAACAGTTTTCTATCTTTGTAGAACAGAGTAAATGTGAATAAAGGCCACACGTTCCTGGTGGATCAGAGAAGACTTCTGCTTTTTTCACACTGTGTAAGGGTAGGGCCTGGTGTTTAATCACAAGTTTGTGAATAAAGTTTTCATGAGAATAGATCCGTGAGATTCAAGTTTGGTTTCAATGGGAAGAAGTGTGGTTCAGATGATAGGTGAGGGTTTGCATATTGAATGGATTTATCTAAGATAAAGGAGGTAAAATTCTCAGGCCACTGCTCCTACTTGAGTTACTTGGGGAAATTACTGCTTTGATGGTTGGCTAGTTGTAGGGCGGAAGCACTCAAAAGAGGAAGCTGCTGTGTCTCTGCTTGAGCTAATTAAGATTTTTTTACAGGAAAGAAAAGATGTCCTTCTACATGTTATATTTTCTAGCAAGACAGAGATTGCATCTGACTCCTACACTCCTCTGGGGATGCACAGTGAAGGCAACAAAGCTTTGAATTCCCAGAGTTATTCTTTTACATTAAAAGTATTTAATGTATTAGAAATTTAATGTAAAAGAATTTTACCTTTTAATGCTTACTTGCTTGTCACATTCTTTTATTTCAATTGACAATGACTATTTGACCATAATAATCATAATGAAACCAGCTGGCCCTTGAATGGTTGCTTGGTTACTATTTAAATAATTCAATGTGTGGAGTGTCTCTGTTCACACACACAGGAAAATCTGTTTTTTCTTTCTTAAAAAAAGCATGCCTTTGATCCACTGAAAGCAATAAAATGCAGTAAGAAGAAATACTGCTCATACACAAGGTACCTCACGCTAAAGTCTGACCTTTGGTGAAGTCTGATTCCTTCTTTAAGTCACTGTCAGTCTTTATTATGGTCATATGTGACAGTTGACCTTTTGCATTCTCATATCTTTTAATTGAGTACTGACAATATGTTAGAACCTCTTCTTGTACTTCTTTCAAAAATTGTCTGTGAGCACCAACTCAACATATTTTAGAAAATTATGTAAAATGTAAACATAATAATAGTAATAATTTCACAAACAAAAATTACATATTACATATTATTGGAAAAATATTTTCACATTTTTAAATGTTCTGGTATAAAAGTCTGTTATTCCAATGCCAGCACCCACCTTTGATAAAGTTTGTCTGGTAACACTTTCTATAAATGCCACATCCAAAAAAATATATGACCACATTCAAAACACATTATAATTCATTCATAAAGCATCCTAAACATGTCTATAAATATGTGTAAAAATGTATAACATTATATGTATGTTTATTATGTATTATCAGTGCTTTATGCGCTCATCTATAATGTATTACAGATACCTTCATAATGCAGTAAAAAGCAACCTCAATTTATATGCCGACCATAACAATGCATTATGACGGCTTCTATAGTGCATTATAGACGAGTGCTTCGTTGGAGCTTATGAAGTATTATAACCACTGTCCATAGAAGATGCTGTACTGCTTTAATAATTCTTTATAATACAGTATTGGTGAGAGATTCAAGTAAAGTGTTATCGTTTGTTCTGACAGCTTGTTATCCTGTTTGACTGAATTTTTGCATTTGCTTTAGAGTGGTATTCCATCCTTACTCATATTTTTCCATACTTTAATACAGAGCAATTCTTTCTCTAATCCCAGTGTCACGTAATTCCATATCCTGTTCCAACTGATGTGATTCTCACACTAAGCCTTCAAAGTTCTCAAACTAATCTGGAAGCATTCCCCTACTTTGGTGACAGAGGTGATCCGGGTTCTGTCCTCATTGAGCCTCAGACAAACAGGTGACATCAGATGCTGGTTCCTGAAAATGGTTTGGCGCGACACCGTGACAGTAGCTCAGCGCCACGGTGAGTAATAACGACGCACTCCATTTCACCCTCACTGACGAAGGCTGCTCGTCCCATTACCCTGCGCCTCGTGTCGAGCCGTGTTACTTCAAGCCCCATTGCCGTTTATTTCACAGCCGGCGAGATGAAACAGTTGATATTCACAACCTGCCCCTTGATGTGTTTCTCTCGCTCCTGCAGAATGCTGTCATTTGTTGTTTTTTAAGCACTGCATTTCGGACAGCTAATTAATAGGTGCGTGGTCTGGCTATGAGGGCTACTGGCTTTATTTGGTGCTTGCAGTTGTCAATTAACAGCCCACCCCACCCCTTTCTGGTTTTGTTTCATTCACCGGGGAGCTGACAATTATATTCCGGTCTGCCCGCATGACCCATAGCCAGGTGACATGCCCTCTGAGATGGGTGACTTCCCAACCATCTGCTGCATCCAGGCTGCCAGTCCAGACCTAGTGCTGACTTCTGCGACATTTAAAGTGCACCTTCTAATTCGAACATCTGAACCCTCTTGCTCCGTCGCTCCATCAACTCATCTCATCTGACATGCTGAAGCCGCCGTTTTTTTTTTTTTTTTTTTTAAATGACTGCGAGTTCGCTATTGCAGTCATGTAACGTCAATGCCAGCACATTACAGAGGAGGCCAGACAAGAGGTCCGTCCCTTTTGCTCTCCAAGGGCTGTATGCATCTTATGGAGCTCAGATGACCAGAGATCACTGCCGTCGGGGCGACTTCTGGAGAGGCTCAATCACTGCATGTGAGAAACCTGACACCCACTAAAAGCCTTCTTAATAACAACATTTCTCTAAAGTGGTCCAGGCTGATTCCCTCTTCACCGTCCAATTCAGCAGAGCACCCAGACCACAAGAGGAGTTCGGCCTGCTCTGGTGTGTGCAGGAAGAGTCACTGAGGCAATTAACTGAACTGAGAAGAGCTGCCCCTTACCCAGCCCCTCCCGGTCCACCCCCTCCTAGCTCTGGCAGCATGAGGTCCAAGTAGGCAAGCAGTGGGCCTGGACCCCCTCTGAGGCTGTGTTATTACAGCCGAGCAACGCTCTGGCTCCCATCTGGCTTAGAACTCTCCTCGCTGTAGGAGACATACGGTAAGACAACCACACAAGAACACACTTGCTATACACTCTGTGCGACTTTCAGGGACAGCAGTGCTTTTAAGTGGGTGAAGAGAGTCTCTATGGAAGAAAAAAAAAATCTGCATGAATAGAAGAGAACAGAATGGTAATTTGCTGAAGCTTGATTATTAAGGCTAATAGGACAGTGAATCACTGGAGGATTTTAAATCAAGAATAAGGAAGGGTCAGGTCAGCCGGTAGCCTGGTGATTAAGGTACTGGACTTGTGAGCAGACGGTCCCAGTAGTGCGCTGGCTGTTGTTCTCTTGAGTACAGAACTTAAATTGAAATGTTTTCATTAACAGTACAGTACCTATCTGGAGAAATCAGTAAAACTCAACAGCATGTTCAAAACATTTTTTTTTGTTTGATGCAGGTAGACAATTTTCTCCTTGGAATGTGTAATCAAAATCAAAATTTAAAATGAAGGAATTCTGAAATTATTTTGTCTATTTTTTCTTTAGATTTTTCTGGAATTAAGGGGTTTGTATTTATAACAATGCTTTTACAGCATAGAGTGTCTGCTTTTTTTTCCTTGTAAGCCACCACTACACACCTTTCACCTGCATTTTTGGGGAAGAACTGGGACAATTGTCTGACAAAGATGTATGTGTTAAACAGGAGCTGGCAGGCGCTCTTGTAGATTGAAAATAAGAAGATCCACTATTATCAATATAGCTACTGTAGCTTGCTGGCAATAGCACTTTCAAGTGGAACAGATGGTCTTGCGCATAGCGTACAGCAACCAATGACCACAAGTGAAAGTCTAGATTGTGACGTAATCCATTTATCTGGATGCACCAATTTCCAGAGCTATTGTAGCAAAACTGCCCATGTAACAAACACGAACAATGTAGCTGACTAAAGCTATACTGCCTCATATCACCACTCAGATTTCACCTTGTGAACTGTTTTTAAATACCATGCTTGATACTAATACCCTACCATCATCTTCCCACTGTGTTTCAACATTCCCTGAGCATTTTGAGACACTTATCTTTGATTGTAGGCTTCTCTACAGATGACCTTTGCTTGGCTTGACTTACTGGCTGCAGCTACAAGCAAAATACCGTGGACTCAAAGAGTTTGTTGTCAGATGATGAGGTGATTCAGTGGGCAGCACTTTCTCCTGACACCTTCAGAGTTGGCCGTTCAAATCTCATCTCCATTCTGTCTGTGGAGTGCGTCTGTTCTCTCTAGGTAGTCTGGTTTCCTCTTGCAATCCAAATACCCATCTCGGAATCACCCATAATGTGCGATCATATCTAAGACCTGCAATTGAATGGCGCCCTATCCAGGGTGCACAGCCCCCTTGTGCTCTGTGCCTTTAGCATAGGTCCTGGGCCTCTGTGACCCCCCCCCCCCCCCCCCCCCCCAGGATAAGTAGTTGAAAGATACATTCCATTTGGAGTGCCCAAGTACTTCAATCCTGGAGGTGATAGCTTAATAATATATTTCCTTTGAATTGTTATTGTGGAGGCATAGGTGGCGAAGTCATAATGGCATTACTGGTGCTAGCATTACTTGGCACATAGTGGAAAGGCCTTTGCACTCATCCACAGTCTCTGCTGTAGAATCCAAACTGGCAGGATAAAGCTGTCTTGGAAATATGGCCCATACTTTGGAAACATAATAAATTTAGGATGCCTATAATTTTCACTTACTTGTGCTTTACTGTAGCATCGAATGCTGCATTTAAGTACTATAGGTTTATAGAACCTTATAATTCTTATGTTCTTTATATGTTTACAAGCTATTATTAATATAAATTTGCGTAATATTTTCAGGTTACATTTTCCTTTTCTTTTTTTGTTCAAATGCAATGAACAAGATTTCTTTTTCGTTCCCAAGACAACAAAGACATCCTTTTCATTTTCCTCTACATGTGCTATAATACCACACAACACTAATACAATCCCAGTAAAAATACAAATGCTGAAAGAACGCAATGTGCTAGCTGAGAAAATGGTGAGGACAGAGACAGTAGTCAAGTCAGTGGCCAATGCAAAAAAAATAAATAAAAATCTCTGCTTTATACGGCATCTGTTTTCCAAGGAACATCTTTCACTGCAGCAGCAAGAAGTTACATCAGAAAAGATGACAATACTGCCATCTGTTGGGCAGAAGAACAAACTAAAAGCACCTTTTCTCCTCTGAGGGACCTGCTATTTGTGATGCTTTGTGCCTTTTTTATTTATAGATTTGCACATCTTGCTTCAGGAAGAAAGAAACTCTTTTTGTATTTAAAGTCTGTAGCACTTTTAAGTTCCATTAGCACAGAATATGTCTTTCATACACAGTGGGACTGATTCATTTTGAGCACCTCGCTGACAAAAGGTCCTTTCACAAGCGTATAAGATCGACTGTGAAACTGCGCTTCAGGAGGATTGTGCCTCTGCACTGTCCCAGCAATCTGATTATTGTCTGTCACAGGCATGGAAGGTGACAAAAGCTAAATGGGAAGTTTTTTTTTATTATTATTATTTCATCACAAAAGAGAGGTGTGTTGTCATTGTACCTTTGAAAAAAAGGGCTGTTCGCTGACCTGGATGTTGAAAGCGCTGTCATAGGTACTTCTGGATATGGTTACTCTGCAATGTACCAAGACACAATGTAAGGGTTAAACTGAGCTTTGGCATGAATGACAGAAATTACTCAGATGGCTCTTAAGCTGTGTTCTTTGCAAACTGGCATAGGAAATGCCTATAATTAATATTCTCCAAAATGAAAATCAACACTGAATTTAGATTTTTCAGTGGAAATGGCATTCTTTTAAAAGTAAATAATGACAGAGGGGGTCAGAGTGATGTAATTAACACGTAATGTAGGGCTTAACATAACATTGGGAAGTGACTCATAATTACACAGACAGATCATTTAAATGGATATGCTAATCCTGTTTAAATCTCAGCATGCAGTGCCATTTTGAACCATCTGAACAGCTGAAGTTCAGAGAAAGTCGGAAACCCATAATGCTCACACCAGCAAATGAAAGCGATTTACGGTATTCTTAGATTTAGTGTCTCTAAATTACCATAGCTAAGCATAAAGGCAATAATGCAATTACATCTGTGCTTCTGTCACACCACCCCTAGATAATTGTTAATTACTGCAGCAATCCAGCATTTCATTTGGTGGCTTGTTTAACGAGAGAACAAAATGTCAGCTTCTTTCTCACAAAAGATTAATAGGATTTGGTTAATTTGTGTCCCTGCAGTTCCGGTAGAGCTGCCTTTACTTATAAGAACATAATATGTTATGATATGTTCCATTGTGAAATGTATGATGTTTGTCTTATCTGAGAGTCCTTATTTGTGTTGATTTTTTGTCTGATGTTTGCAGAATCTAAATCCTGAAAATAAGCAGAAAACCGCTTGATTTTGGAACCTTCAGGGTAAGATTGCAATGTAAATTAAAGCCATAATGGTAATATGCCATGTTTGGTAACATAAAATAAAAATGTACTTTGAAATCAAAAGGTGGTACAGGATGGTATGTTACTTGTTAGTTCCTCTGTCATTTTTCCTTTATGTATTTGATTTAAGTTTATTTCAGACTGAACATTTTTTTTTGTTTTTAAATTTGCCCTATCCTAACATTTGCTTGGGCACATGTAATCACAAACATGGAAGTCAGAAAACGGATCAGTATATTTATTCATGTGATTGGAATATTTGAAGACATCGTTTTTAATTAAGTTTCTTAGTGATCAATAACGATACACAAAGTATTATCAACACAATCTTATGATATCTGTTTTTTTCACTTTAGATTAATTTCATCAGCCCATTATTTTTTAAAGCAGAAAGTATGGCTTCGATAAAGAGAAAAGAAAATTGCAGACATCCCCTGAAAAATAAGCCTGGATTCTGTGGGTATAATATTCAATCCTCACATGGTTTTCTGCAGCTCTGGCATCAGACAGGAGTAAACAATAAAGTGGTTAGAGAGAGCGGAGCGTCATGGCAGTTTACAGCAGTCAGCGGTATTAATCAGGGCCTAGTGACAGCAGAGGCGAACGGCTTCCTTTAATAGGTTTTATGAGTTCACCAGTGTCCCTCCGCCGATGCTGCCATTGATCGCTCCCCTGGAGAAACGACAAATGACACTGAATTAACGAGTAGACAGAAGCTTACAGATAGCTTGTTGGTGAGAACCGCGAGGGATGGACCATCACTCACATGCCCGCTTTTTTCCCCCCTTCTTTCTCTCCCAGCATCCTCCCATATCTGTGTCCTGCCTTTCACTGGATACTTGTGGGTGGCCTTCCACGGGCCCTGGATAAAGAGTCTGTGTAGGCCCCGCATTGGAGATGCATTTTCACAGGAAGGGCTTTGCCTGCATGCTGCCTGAAAGAGTAACTGCTATGCAGTAAGCTTCTGCTTTTCCCTGCTCCCGTGGCCTAACCAGAGAGCAGATATACTCTGCATTCAGCATATAAGAAACAGGTCTTGACAGTGTCTGTATCTCAGCATTCAAAATGAGTTGAAAACAAAACGAGAAACATAATATAGGTTGGGTCATACCGAGTGGCTGCAGGAGCATCAAAGTCTAGAATTCTGCAAGTAACATCATCTGGGACTGACTGTTGGCTCCATCCCTATTGTGTTTCTCAAAAAAATATTGAAATAATACCTCCAGAACACACTATACCCCTGCAATGCTGATTCTCAGCATGTCAGTCTAACTGAAGCCCAGGAAAGATGTGGGTCAGTTCATTTTTAGTACTTTCTTCTTGAAATCGGTAATGAAAGTGGAACTGTCTCAAGATGATTGTCCTGTGTCCTGTGATGTCAAAATGGGGTTGACAAAAAATAAATGAAAATGTGGGTTATTCTGTTTATCTAGGACACCCTTCAATTATAAAATGATTGTCACATTTTGATTTCTTTCCAAGTAGGTGACAGGAAAAAGTCTCCTAGTGCGGATGCTCCAAATGCAGAAGAAATTAATTTATTGCCAGACTGGTAACACTGGCTCCTGAGACAGAGTCCTTTAAGTTGGTATGGGTTTCAGTTGTCATATCTCAATAATTACTCACCATATACACCCACTGGGATGAACTATGCACATGTTTTTTTCCCATTAAGTTTTTATTTTTGTAAATTCTGAAAACAACTACAATACATAAAAAACTACTTATGCACAAATTCTCAGAAGATATAATGTCAAAACTAAACTTCCCCTTTAGATGTGATCTTGATATAACAGATTTGTCCTCTGAGCTGCTTCCCACAGAACAATGCGTACATTTTAAAGCAGATTGTATTGTACTGGTATTGCAAGGTATCCTTAAATTCGTTAGAAGTCCAAATTTCAACATAAATTTCACTTTTGTTTGTTTGCATTCATTTCTGACACTAAAACAAACAAGCCTTCATGAAAGTGTAAAAAGTGACTGAAGTCTTTTTTTTTGCGTATGAATGTGGTGGTAATTCAGCAGACACACTGAAATGTAAACACTTTTTGGCATCTTCTGTTGTCTGCCCCTTCCACCCGCATTCCCTTGCATGCTTGTAATGTGATTTGAAGTCCCCTTTTAAGCAGAGACTTTCGGAGGCAGACCAGTGGATTTCTGTCAAAGGTAACACTGAGCGACAGGCTAATAATCGATTGGCTTCACTGTGTACATTGATGTGGACATAGCTGAATGGGTCAAGGGGCTGGAGTGGGCGGCGTTTGCTCCCAGTGAAGGCCACAGCAACCTGCACATCCAGGGAAAATGGATTTGCAGATCCTTCAGAAGTTGCTAAGAAACAAGCATTTTTGTGCATATTTCTGCCATTAGATGTGTATTTTTGTATCCCCCTGACAACTTTATTGGAAAAGCAGTTGGAAACTTAAGTCATACCCTGTCTTACACCTCTGCTATATCACTTAAATTCTTGTTAAAGGCTGTATTATTTTTCATTTTTATGTTTGCAGATTAAAAATGTCCCTTTGGTGAGCACATTAACATTCTGGTCCAGCAATTTGTCATATCATGCTATTTCTCAAACAACTAACAAGTAAATTATACGGAATGCAAAAGGGTTGGTCATGTGTTGCCTGCGGTCACTGCGCGCTCATGGACTCGGGCACCTCCCTCTCAGAATAAATAAACATCACAGTGGCTTTACCCAGATAAGTCCCCAAATCGTCAGCATGTTAAATTTGATTCCTCATGAAGCAGGGCAGCACATCAAAGTAAGATTGGAAGAGGGGTATTTCTGTTTATCAGCTCTCATGCACAAGCAAGCTTGTTGCTTTTCTTTTTTTCCCTTTTCAGAATATTCTGGCCATCAAATGTTGCAGGTTATTAATCCTGGGACCGTTTATTGAATGTCACTTGCGCGGTCATCCCCAGCTTTCCACCGATGTATTTAGCGGGACCTGTTTTCACCCGGTGAAGCGACTCGGGATGTGCCAACGATTTGTCACATGGCCCGAAACCCGAACTTGAACGACGAGCCCCGCAGTGATTTATAGGGCTTATTTCTGAAAATGGTAAAGTCGAATTAATCACGTTCCCACCTGATGGCTCTGCTCAGCTGTGATAAATGACAAGCTGCCAGTAAGAGACAGTGAGCCGTCTGAGAGGTAGCCGTACTGGGGGGGGGGGGGGGGGGGGGGGGGGGGGGGGGGGGGGGGGGGGGGGGGG